>CM077597.1:93720000-94195000 GCA_039654915.1 Aquilaria yunnanensis
ACTAAAATAACCTTATTAAAGCGCTCAAAAATTGGTACCATGGGGTTTGGTTTTACCTTTTCCTAACTCTTTATTTCTTAACCTAATCTTTGATTGAGAGTAATTTTTATGAATTTTATTTAATTTAATTTCAAATCGTGAATCTTATCATATCAACCGGATATGGAATCCTAAATGTCCTTGAAATTTCAGGACTTTATCAAATCCACTAAGAATTTGAAAGGAACACCTTATTCAAAGCTGTGAATCTTATCAGACCAATCGGATTCGAACGAATAATCGGTCTCGAAATTTTATCAAATCATTAAGAACAGATTCTTGAAAAATTTGTTATGTGTTAAAAATTTGGTTCTATAAAGTTTCTCCTAATTCCTAAACGCATTATGAGATAAAAAAAATAAAATTACATAATCATAAAATTAAAGGAAAATTAAGAGATAAATAAAGAGACCTAAGAAAAAAAATAAAATAAACACCCTATGTTATGCTCTTATGTAGATTTAATGACTAATTTTTTGTGAAGGAACCTTCTCGCTTACCCTGATATAGGGTGTTCTCAGGGTCTTAGAAAAATCAGGATTTAGTATTCCTGCTCTTAGTTGCAAATAGCTAAGCTAATACTTGCATGCTTAACTTTGGCATTTGGAAAAGAAGTAATAAATAAAACTTTTCAAAATACTTTCTGTGGCATTCACTAAACACTTGAAACACATGCCAAAGTCATATAAATATATTTATTTAAACTTCCAAGCATTAGCTTATGTACACATTCATTAAACACTTGAAACACATGCCGAAGTCATATAAATATATTTATTTAAACTTCCAAGCATTAGCTTATGTAAACATAACACTTAACTTATGTACATCCATAAGCAACCACAGTGTATATATGGACATATACACTAAATAAGTCCATGAACAAACTTGTCAAACTAGAGGCATCTCCTTGGTACCTAAGTACCCAATATATACAAAGTCTGAAACTATCAAAATAACTCCCACATGAGCACAGAAGCTCCAGAAATGAGAGGTCCAACTTCCCTTGTATACTTTGCCTGTATCTGTCAAGGTTATTTTAAATAACTTAGTTAGTACAATAATATTACTAACCAATAACTTAGAATCATTAAAAATTCATGGTATTTTAAATACCTGCACCAAAACCTTGCTTAACAACCCTTCAGTGGGTGTTAGGCTTCACACTACTAGTATCTGCACAATGTGATACTTAAGGGAATGAAAATTATAAATTTTCAATAAGGAATTAAATACCTGTAAAATAAACTTCAAGACCCAGCATATATAACATATATACACATCTTAATGTGAGCTCAAAACATTATGAGGTCTTGACTAATAGCCACTAGTACGGATTCTATGGCGGGGAACCCATCATCGACTTAGTCCTTTTTACAAGAGCTTAACTCTTGCCTTAGCAAGCTTGACTTGCCATTACTTACTCTTACTCACACTGTACAGGGAGTTTTTAAACTTGGTAGCTCATTCTTACCAAGCTTGGTAGCTTAGCTAAGGTACTCTTAAGCATCAAAGCCCATCCTGAATACTTAGTACCCCGTATACTTACTTAAGGACTATTTAATTACTTAGTTCTTAAGCCACTTCTTGTCCACCTTTTACTCCCTTAATTAATGCATTGTAGAAAAATTCATAATGCATCAATTTAAACTTGAACTTAAAATCTCTTATCTTGAATAATTAATGTAAGCAAACACCAATTTCAGTGTCCTTATGGTCTCGGTTTTGTATCATTCTTTGTATCTTTATAGTAGCTTGAGTATTTTTCTTTTAATTGATCATTTAGCTACATAAATAAACAATAATTAGGGCAATAGTATAACATTCCTTATGGTTTAAATGGTTAGGAATAACCCTCTCATTGAATTCCAATTAATCAGCCCTTTACTCAAAACACAACAACACCGATTTCGGTATTGTATCATTTCAACTCCAAAAAAATCTAGGTTCCTATTAATTATTTCTCTTATAATCAACTAAGAACCAATATAAACACATTAAATCCAACCATTTTTTTTAGCACAAATAACCCAAAAATCTGGACACATCCGAACCGAATCAACATATAACTAGGCTTTTAGCCTTCTTTCAACAACTTGATTCAAATGGGTTTTAAACATATTTTTGCCTTCACAAGTTAACAAAAATTAATTATAACACACTTAATTCCAGATTTATAAGCCCACAAAAATTTTGGAATTAATCAAAAATAATGAAAAGTTGAATTAGTTCTTACCATTCTTACTTAAGCTTCATTCCCAAGCTTTTCTTGTTGTTTTTCCCTTAATAAACAAACAAGAACTAAGCTCAAATCAGTAAATTCAGCAGCTACAGAGCCTTATGAAGCTCAAAAATATGTGTGGCAACGTGCGGGTCGTTTTCGGGAGTCGCCACCAATTGGTTTTCGCTCAAGTCGATTGGATACCTTAAAAATAGTCTGCGAGAGTTCAGGGGTTCGGGAGTACGGTTACATTAAAACAACTTTGTTATAACACCCAAAAATTGGTACCTTAGTTGATTTCAATTTTGTTTTGCTTGCTTTTAAATAACTTCAGTTAATTTTCAAACCGAAAATTTTAACTGAAATCGTCCAGATGTGGATTAATGAATTAATGTGGATTTAAAAAAAAACTTGATAATTAAATGCATAATTTTATAATAAACTCGATATTCTCGAACCATGGATTCTGTCGAATCACCCGGACACGAAATTTGATGAAATTTTAGTTAATTATTGGATATTTTAAGTAATTATTTAATAATCCATATCATAAATTCTGCCGAATTATCAGAATATGGATTTTTATTCTGATATTTAATTTTATTCATTTAAATTTTTTAGGTTTCTCCAAGCCATGAATCCTATCGGATCACCCGGACATGGATTTTAATTTAAAAACTTAATTCTTAATTTTGTCATAAAATTTTTGAACTTTTGGATTTTTAATGATCTTAATATTAATTTCTTTCTTTTCATTTTTTTTGTGTGAAAGATTTTTAAAATAATTATCTAATCCATGGATTTAAAAATATACTTATAAAACATTGATTTTTGTCGAATCGTTTAACTATAAAATTTTTTTATTTTATTTGACAAAAGGAATAAAAAGATTAACTTCTTGTTATTTAAAGGAAATAATAAAAAAATGTCTTAATATTCCAATTAATATTTAAATTCATGAAAAAAAAATAAAGGACGGGAGGGGCTTTTATTGTAATGATAAAAATAAGAAAAAAGTAAAATTGAACTCTTGGCCAGCCATAATAATAAAAATAAAATAAAAATAAGGTTAGTCATCCACATAAAGAAAAATAAATTGCAGAAATTAAATAAAAGGTAAATAAATAACGTGGGGAGCTTAACCGTCCACGTAAAAATAAAGTGCAGAAAAATAAATAAATAAAGAGATAAATAAAAATGCAGAAAATAAATAAACAAAGAAAATAAATAAAGTGCAGAAAAATAAATAAATAAAGAAATAAATAAGGTGCATAAAGTAAATAATTGTGAAAAAGTAAATAAATAAAGAAAAGTGGGGCATTTGGCCGTCCACTTAAAAAATAGGAGGTATAACCTTCCATGGGAAAATAAATAAATAAGAGTGCGTAAAGTAAATTGTAGGAAATTAAATAAATAAAAGAAAAGTGGGGCTTTTAGCCGTTCACATAAAAATAGGAGGTAAAACCTTCCATGGAAAAATAAATAAATAAAAGTGCGTAAAGTAAATTGCAGGAAATTAAATAAATAAAATAAAAGTGGAGCTTTTTGCTGTCCGCATAAAAATAGGAGGTATAACCTTCCATGGAAAAATAAATAAATAAAAGTGCGTAAAATAAATTACAGGAAATTAAATGAATAAAAGAAAAGTGGGGCTTTTAGCCGTTCATATAAAAATATGAGGTATAACCTTTCATGGAAAAATAAATAAATAAAAGTGAGTAAAGTAAATTGCAGGAAATTAAATAAATAAAAGAAAAGTTGGGCTTTTAGCCGTCCACATAAAAATAGGAGGTATAACCTTCCATGAAAAAATAAATAAATAAAAGTGCGTAAAGCAAATTGCAGGAAATTAATAAATAAAAGAAAAAGTGGGCTTTTTGCCGTCCATTTAAATAAATAAAAGTGCATAAATTAAATAGTCACAGAAATTAAATAAATAAAAAAAAAGTGGGGCTTTTTGGCCATCCACTTAAAAAAATAAAATTTTGCATAAAATAAAGAAAAGTAGAAAGATAATAAATAAAAGAAATAAATAAATAAATAAATAAACAAGAGATTATTGTTAGTTTTGTCAAAAAAAGGTTAGTGACTTGTATAAATGAAATAGAAAAGTTGGAGGATTAGAGAGGAATTATACCGTGATTTTGAATCGACTTTTAATCGGGGTGAGGATTCGCGAACGGATTTTTACCCCGATTTGATATCGCTCGGCGGCAGACGATTGGTTGGTAATCGGTGCTAGGCTTGTTGAATGGCGCAACGATTATTATTATTATTATATTTTTTTTAGGAATTTTAGGACTTTTACCGTAATTACCCTTTTATATATTTTTTTTATTGTTTAGAAATATTTTTAAATAAATATCCAAACAGACCACCCGATATGGATGAATAATCCATCTTAGGACGGATTTCCAAAAAATTTAAATATTGTTTAAACAATAATTTGATACAAATTAGATATATTACAAGAATTCAAATTAAACTATTCTAAAAAATATAAAGGTAAATAAATAAATAAATGTACATATCAAATCAAAATCCTATAATGTTCTCCTATGTCAATTTAATGACTAAGTTTAATGTAAGGGCAAGCCAATAATAACAAAGAAAAAAAAAAGAAAAGAACAAATAATAAAAGAAAATTACTGTTAGTGACTAATCTGCAAAATAAAAGATAGTTAGTGACTTAAATGAAATAAAGTAAAAAGATGGAGAATTAAATGAAAGTTTTACCTAAAAAAATAATAATAATTTGCAGGTTCTCGCGTTTCTTCTCCAGCGACGGCGTCGGACGACGGGGTTGGGGCGACGGCACAGCGGGGGTCGGCCGAGTGGTGGGAGGAGAAGAGCTCGCCAGAGGAGCCAGGAGAGAGAGAGATAAGGTTCCCCAGCGCCCGCGACAAGTGATGGTGCACGCAGCTCACCTCCGGGAACACATACGCCCGTTTTCCTCGCCTCGTTCCCGTTTGGAGTTTCGGGTTCGTTTCGCCTTTTTTCTGAGGGGGCTGAGACGGGGGCGTGGTGGAGCTTCGGGTGGTTGGATCGCTGGAGAACGTGGAGGAGAACAGGGCTATTGAATCCGCCTCGTCATCGCGAACACCACGTTCTCTCGCTGTCAAACGGCTCCGGCGCGTACCGATCAGCTCTGTCGCCGTAAGTGAGGGAGCGCTGCCTCCTGGACAGCCCCTACCGTGATTTCCTCCAATACGGAGGCGGGAGAAGCGCGTGGTGGACGTCGAAGAAAGCTTTCTGGGGCATGTCGGCGGCATCAAATGACTTGCGACGACCAAAACATGAAACAGAACCGCTCCGGACGGCGGAGGTGTTGAAGACTGATTCAAAGTCTGTTGAGAATATCATGAGTTGTGCAGATTTTTAGCTAAGTAGTTAGCTTGTTTCCTAAGTTTTAGGCAAGTTAGTTTAATGCTTAACGGATCATTGTACTGGCTATAAAAAGGCGCTTCCTTCAGATTAATAAATTAGCTTTGCACTCATTTCTTTCTTGCTCTGTTATTTCCCATCATTGTGGTATCAGAGCATGTTTTCAGTCTAGGCTTCACATTGTGCATTGCAAAATGTCTTCAAATAGCTCAGCTGTGAGTATGTCACAACCACAAATTCCTCTGTTCAAAGGAGAATCATATGAATTCTGGAGCATAAAAATGAAGACTCTCTTCAAGTCTCAAGAACTTTGGGATTTTGTAGAGAATGGATTTCCAGCAGAGAATCCTGATGATGCTCGACACAGAGAGAATGTGAAAAAGGATGCAAAAGCCTTATTCTTCATTCAGCAGGCAATGGATGAGTCTATCTTCTCGAGAATTGCAGCAGCAACTACCTCCAAGCAGGCTTGGAACATTCTCAGAACTGAATTCCAGGGATCTGCCAAGGTAATGACTGTGAAACTTCAGTCTTTACGAAGAGAATTTGAAATTGCTAGCATGAAAAACAATGAGACAGTTCAGGAGTTTCTAGCCTCAATCTCCTCTATTGTAAGTCAAATGCGCACATATGGTGATACCATAACAGATGAGACTGTAGTAGCAAAAATTTTAAGAAGTTTAGCCACAAAGTTTGATCATGTAGTTGCTGCTATAGAGGAATCAAGGGATTTATCCATATTGTCATTTGATGAACTAATGGGATCTTTGTAAGCACATGAAGTCAGGATCAACAGGTCACAAGCCCGAGAAGAAGAACAAGCATTTCAAGTTCAGGGGGAGGTGACAAAAATAAATAGAGGAGGAAGAGGTGCCTTCAGAGGAAGAGGACGAGGGCGAGGCAGCCCAGTAAGGTGCACGTACTGCAAAAAACTGGGACATAAGGAAGATGACTGCTGGAGCAAGCCAGAGCATGCAAAGTATGCTAAAGAAAGAGATGATGATTATCTCTTCATGACATATGTAAGTGCACCAGCTGATTCTAAAGAAGTTTGGTACCTTAACAGTGCATGTTCAAATCATCTGATAGAAGCAAAGGAAAAATTCAAAGAGTTAGATGAAACTCAGAAAGCTCAGGTTCGATTGGGAGACAACAATCAGATCCAAATTGAGGGGAAAGGAACAATTGCAATCAATATCAATGGAAGAGAAAAATTGATTCAAAATGTTCATTATGCTCCAGGTTTGGCACATAATCTAATAAGTGTAGGGCAATTGGTTGATTGTGGCTATTCTGTGATTTTTGAAAAGAATGCATGTACTGTCAAAAGAAAAACAGGTGAAGTGCTGTTCCATACAGAAATGACAGAAAACAAGATGTTTCCTATAGACTTTGCATGGAAAGAGGTATGTGGGATGATTACTGGCAGTTTCAATGAAACAGAAATATGGCATCAACGTTATGGGCATCTGAATGTCAAAGGAATGCAACTTCTTGCCAGTAAAGACATGGTGAAAGGCCTTTCTACTATCAAGGAACTAACCCATGTATGTGAGGGATGTGCTCTTGGGAAACAAGCAAGAAAGACATTTCTAGTAGGACAATCAAAAAGAGCAGATGAAAAATTGGGGCTAGTTCATGCAGACATTTGTGGACCAATGAGAACTGAGTCTCATGGTGGCAGTAAGTACTTCTTGCTTTTCATTGATGATTACTCTAGAATGTGTTGGGTATATTTTCCCAAATTTAAGTCAGAAGCATTTGAGCATTTTATCAAGTTCAAAGCACTAACAGAAAGACAAAGTGGTGGTAAATTGAAGGTGCTCAGAACAGACAGAGGTGGAGAATTTACCTCCAAGGAATTCAACACATTCTGTGAAAACCAGGGAATCAAGAGAGAACTCACAACCCCATATACACCGGAGCAAAATGGGGTAACAGAACGCAAAAACAGAACTATTGTTGAGATGGCACGCTTAATGTTAAGGACAAAGGATTTGACTGATGAACTCTGGGGAGAGGCAGTGGCAACAGCAGTATATTTATTGAATATATCACCCACTAAAGCAGTATGGAACATGACTCCATTCGAAGCCTGGTATGAGTCTAAACCCTCTGTTGTTCATCTGAAGATATTTGGTTGTGTGTGTTACGCATTAATACCCTCTGGAAGACATAAACTTTAGCAGAAATCAAAGAAATATATCTTTGTTGGTTATTGCTTGAACTCCAAAGCATATAGACTTTTTGACCTAGAAAATAAGAAGATCATCATCAGTCGAGACGTGCAGTTTGATGAGAAGATGAGCTGGAACAATAACCCAGAAAAACACTCAGTCACAGACACAATCAATGATGAAGATCAGATAGAAGAACGACAAGACAGTACTTCAATTTCTGAAGCAACTACTCCAACAAGAAGTGAAGCCACTTCATCTGATGAATCAACTTCAACACCTCGAAGGGGGCACAGATCTTTAGATGAATTATACTCTTCCACTTATGCTCTTTTTGCAGAAGATCCAACGAGCACAGAGACAGCATTACAAAGCGACATCTGGATAAAGGCCATGAGAAATGAAATTGCAGCAATAGAGAAAAATGGAACCTGGGAGATGGCAGACTTACCAGAAGGAAAGAAGGCAATTGGTCTCAAATGGATATTTAAGACCAAATACCATTCAGATGGAAGCATACAAAAACATAAAGCAAGACTGGTTGCTCGTGGATATGCTCAGGAGTCTGGAGTGGATTTTGAAGAAACTTTTGCGCCAGTAGCAAGGTATGAAACAGTAAGGATAATTCTTGCCCTTGCAGCTCAATTGCAATGGACAGTGTACCAGTTTGATGTTAAGTCTGCATTTCTTAATGGAGACTTGATGAAAGAGGTCTATGTAGAGCAGCCAAAGGGTTTTGTTATTACAGGAAAAGAAGATAAAGTTTATAGACTAAAAAAGGCATTATACGGCCTAAAACAGGCCCCTCGGGCATGGTACTTCAAGATAGACGAGTTCTTTCAACAAAGTGGCTTCAAGAGGAGTCAGAATGAACCAACGTTGTACATCAAGAAGCAAGGAGAGGATGGTATGATTCTTGTAAGCCTATATGTTGATGATATGATCTATGCTGGATCATCTGTTCAGCTTGTCTCTGAATTTAAAAATGCAATGATGAGCATGTTTAAAATGACTGATTTAGGAACTCTCAGTTACTTTCTTGGTTTTGAAATCAAACAAACCAGGAATGGTATATTTCTTTCACAGGAGAAGTATGCCACTGATCTTTTAAAGGACTTCAACATGTTAGGCTGTAAGATCGTGGGAACTCCCATGAATACAAATGAAAAGTTGAAAACAGAAGATGGTACAGGTTTGACTGAAGCAAGAAAGTTTCGAAGCCTAGTAGGACGACTCATATACCTCACCCATTCCAGACCTAATCTAGCTTTCTCAGTGGGCGTGGTTTCAAGATTCATGCAATGTCCAACCAAACAACATTTCGGGACAGCAAAAAGGATTCTCAGGTATATCGCAGGAACCAGAAACTATGGAGTCTGGTATTTGAAAACTGAGCAGATGGTATTAAAATGGTACTCTGACAGTGACTGGGCAGGATCACAAGAGGATAGAAAGAGTACCACTGGAAACTGTTTTTCATTTGGCTCAGGAGTTGTTTCTTGGACATCAAGGAAGCAGACAACGGTGGCTTTGTCCTCAACAGAAGCTGAGTACGTGGCTGCAACAACTGCAGCCTGTCAAGTTGTATGGATGAGGCGTTTACTATGTGAGTTAAATCAACAACAATCAAGTGCAACTCAACTTTATTGTGACAATTTGTCTACTCTAGCTATGTCAAAAAATCCAGTAATGCATGGAAGAACCAAGCACATCCAGATTAAGCATCACTTCATAAGAGATCTTGTAGCTGAAGAGGAAGTTAAGATAGAATTCTGCCCATCAGAACTACAACTTGCTGATTTATTTACTAAAGCCCTTCCTCAAGCAAGGTTTGAAGAACGAAGAGCTCAGTTGTCTATCACCAACTTTGAATCAAGGGGGAGTGCTGAAGACTGATTCAAAGTCTGTTGAGAATATCATGAGTTGTGCAGATTTTTAGCTAAGTAGTTAGCTTGTTTCCTAAGTTTTAGGCAAGTTAGTTTAATGCTTAACGGATCATTGTACTGCCTATACAAAGGCGCTTCCTTCAGATTAATAAATTAGCTTTGCACTCATTTCTTTCTTGCTCTGTTATTTCCCATCAGGAGGCCGACGTAGCAAGAGGCCAAAAACGAGTAGATGCGGAAGCTGGAAAGCAGGTGGGGCGGAGGCAGCAGCGGCGAAAAGGGCCAAGAAGAAGAAATCGAGAGAGGGAGGTCGAGACTAGTCGGGCCGAGAGAGTTGTGAGGGAAAGCCTCCAGGGAGAGGAGTCTGTTCGGAGAGAGGGAGAGCGAGAGATAGAGAGAGGGAAGGTCCTGGTGCCGATGAAGGCGAGAGGGAAGCCCGGGTTCTGTGGGTGAGGGCGAAGAGTTGAGAGAAGGACGGCAGAGCAGATGATTGGGGAGTTGAGAGAGGGATGAGAGCAGAGAGGAATCGAGGGAGAGAGAGGGCTAGCTGCCGATTAGAGAAAGAGACGGAGAAGTTGAAGACTGGTGCTTTTGCTGTTCTTTTTCCATTTTTCGTTGCACAGTTGAGTTTGTTTGATCAGTGAGGTGCAAGAGAGACGCTCTAACAGGAGGGTGTTGAGGTGCGTTCCTGACACGTTGGCCGTCAGCTCCTCCAGAACCTTCATCCCGGCCTCATTGTCATTGGGATCAAACTCAAATATCCTGGTCGCCTCCAGAGAACAAGGCCGAGGACCTTCTGACGTCGACTTCTGTTGGTTATTAGCAGGACCTTTGTTAACTGATCTGATACATCTCCGAACCTGCTTCAATTTTGGCCTTAAAGTCTCAATGGCCACCGTTGACTTCTGATTCATCCCTGCACCTTGCTTGCATAGTGCCCAATCTACCGAATCGAAGAAAGCACGCTCATGGTCCTTTGAAATTAAAGGTTTCTTCTTCGGCTTCAGCCCTCCGTACTTCTTCCCCTCAGCCGTTGCCTCATGCTGTTCAGAGCCATAGAAATCCTCGACGCCATTAAAGTCTACCATCTCAAGTTTCCAAGCTCTTTCTAAATTGGCAGCGGAGGGAGGAAGAGAAAGAGAAGGGCCGGAGGGAGCGAGATTTCCGGAGAGAGAGAGAGCAGGGGTTCGAGGAGAGGTTTCGAGAGGAAGAGATTTTAGATCTAGAGAGAGAAACCGGCCCTGGGGGAGTGCCAGAGAGAGGAAGAAAGAGAAGCCGTGACCAGAGCCAGAGAGAAAAGTCCCCCTTGTCGGCGAGAGAGGTTGAATCGCCAGCCAGAGAGCAGGTGAGCCCAATCTCTATTATTGAGGGAGAGTTGAAATTTTGGTGGCCGGCCCGAAGTTGTTGCCAGCCTGGGAGAGAAGTAGCTGGTCAATGAGAGCAGGTGAGAGAGAGATAAGGGAGAAAAAAAAAAAAAAAAAAGTCTTCCTGCCCTTTTTGAAAATGGCGTCCTGGCACCCCCTTTTTAATTTTTTTTTAATTTTTAATAATTAATTTTAATTAATTAATTTTTTTAATACACACATATATATATATATATATATATATTATTTTAAGGCTAACCCTATAAAACAAAATGCCCCTAAATTAATAAATTAATTTTAAATTTTTTTAATTAATTTTTTTTTAAATTTTTTTAAATTTTTCAATGGTTAATGGTCGGACGAAATTGGGTGTCAACAATATGGGAAGAACAAAACAACACTTACTTGAACAAGTAACTTGAAATTCAAGCCTAAGATGGTTCCATACTTGATTTTCCTTCAAAAATTTACTAAATTGTGCTTGAATTTGATGGATTTGAGCTTGGATTTGGTTAGCTATGGAGTTTAGAAAGGGAGAGAGTGCTCTTGGGTGGTTTGGATCTGGAGGAAAAAGATGGCTGAGTAATTAATGGAATATCAACTTATGTAGGCTTTAATTGCACATGCCACGCATGATGCCTTCTTTGTACAAAATAGTACATTGGGGACTTATCCAGGACTGAACAGAAAAATTAGGACCAAAACTGACATTATTCTGCATCTGAATCCTTCTTTACCTTAATTACACGCCCAGTCCTCAGCTTTGAGATACATGCAATTTAGGTCTAATACTTTTGAGGGTTACACATAAACCATTTTCAGACAATTTAATCAATTCACAATTTCAGCAGGGTAGAGTGGGAATCATGAAAAACCGTGATACCTTAAATTTAATAATTTTCCATCCTCTATCCAACCGTGAAATAAAAATGGATCACTATATGAAATAACTAAAATACCATTCTTGGTCTGGTTTTCTTAAATGACCAATTTTGTTCTCTTTAAGTTACTATACTTTATTAAATCGAGAATTTGCTTACATTAAATATTCTAAGTACATTAAATTACTAGAATAACTAACTTACCTCAATAATTATGTCTGAATTTTTTGAGAGCCGTTACAAATTTAATGGGGTCAAATGAATAAATAAATAAAGAAAACAAAGAAAAATAAATATCAAAAGCTTGCTGTTAATGGCCTATCTGCAAAAAGGGAAACATGTTAGTGACTTAATCAATGAAACAAAAAGTCAGAGGGCTGAAGAGGAGTTCTACCCAGCAGAGTTGATGATCCAATCGGAGCTAGACGAGAACGGGTCGGGTCGCGATGGAGGCACCTGGTCTAGTCTCGATTCTATCCTCTCCGGCGACGTCGGGGCGAAACAGGCCGACTGGGCTTCGACGGCGCAGGCTATAGCGGCTCCTGGGAGGGGAGTATGGTGGCCGGCAACGTCGAAGATGGTGGGACAGAGGAGGACGATGACGGTAGGGCCTGGAGCGAACACGAGCAGGTGCGGGAGGCTTCCGGAGACAGCGGTGCGAGGTCGGACTGCGAAAGGGGAGACGACAAGGCGGCGGCGGCGTGACAGAGCAGAGGGAAGCTGAAGTGTCGTCGGGTGGAGAGGGAAGGTGAAGCGTCGGGTATGCTGAAGCGTCAGCTGGGAGAGGGAGACAGGGGTGGCAGCGCTAGGAGAAAAAACTTTAGGGTTCTGGGGAAGGGTGGCGAGAAAATAGGATACTTGGGTTGCAGTTCTCCTTTTTTTTCACCATAAGCTTAGGGTTTCGAATTTTCTGCCCCCTTTTCAACAATTAATGCCCATACTTATACTAAGAGTGGCTAGTCGAGATTAGCTAGGTTTTACAGAGTTTAAACTTGATCTAAATTTAATTGAGGAGATTAGGATATAATCTGGTAAAGTATCAGTTTAAGTCCAACAAAACTCCCAAGCTGCTGATCTTGCCCTAAATTCTGTACGAATTTCAATTTGACCTAAAACTTTAAGGATTTGTCAACTGAGACCAAAACTTCCTAAAATTTTCAAGATTTTCTTAAAATTTCAGGATCTCATCAGATTTGCCCATAAACTCTCCAGTTCTGACAAATTTACATCAAACTTTTCAATTTTTCCCTAAAATCTTCTAAAAATTCCTAGTTTCCCCCCAAACTTTCCCATTTTTCCTAAATTGACCTTACAAGACCTTTAAGACTCCAAATTAGTAACTAAACTAAATTAACTCCTATTTCTACCCTAGATGACCACTTAAAATTTCTAAAGATTTGTAGACAAAAATAACAATGTAACCTAAATGTGATTAGACCAACTAACTATGTAAAACTCTAAAATGACAAAAATGACCCAAACTCCTAACAAATGAACAAATAATCCCTAAAAATGAAAATGCCCCATAAACTAATTGTCCTAACCTAAAACTTAAGCAAAAGTCAGGGTCCAGATAAAATTGGGTGTCAACAGCTAGCCTTAGAGAAAAGGACTATTCAGTTGGTGACATATGCCACTAAAGATTTTTTTAAGAAGTAAATCCACCACTCATATTACAAGTTAGTGCAAATCAACCATTGTGTTAACTTCAAGGTGCTGATGTGGTGATAAATGATCACATGCCAGCAATAACTATAAATTTTCCCACGTGGAAACTTTTAGTTAGTTTAAATAAAGTCAATTTCCTAGAGAAGCAAGCATGCCAAAGCCAAGAGTAAGAGGTTGTGACCATAAGCCAACATTTCTAGCCATGACTTTTCGTTGCATCTATTATCCTTGAATCCAAAATCCATCATTTGTCACCCCTAATTTAGCCCATCATTGCCTTTATCATAGTCAATCTCTAATAATTAGGCAACAAATTTTGAAATCAAGCCAAAATTATTCTCTAATCATAATTCCTCAATGCCAAAAGGCATAACTTCTACAAATTTACAGTTTACAAGTGCGAAGATGGCAAAATATATACTTGGAAATACAATCTTAGCCGCTCGATGAAATTAAAGGGGTCATGAATGATTTGAAGGAGAAAATGAGAGAAGAGATATAGGTCAAATTCACAACTAAAGGAAATGGTGTTGGAGGGCCTATAGGGGCTTTTATTTTGGCTCATAAGACTCAAAATGTTGTCGGAGCCTAAAGTGAGAACAATTGTCAAAAAAGGGCTACAAAGATTTGCTTCATAGTCGAGAGTCTCAATCAAAGCTTTTACAATAAGGATTCTACCTGTAATTATTTTTATCTTTCATGAATCATAAATTATATAATCAAATTTTTAGGATCGAACCAAATTCTAGTTATATAGGTTTATGGAGGATAAGTATAGTGGTCATTAGATGGAAATATTATAATTATAAAAGACATTTTTATGTTTTTTATGCAAAAAATTGGTTGCATTAGGGCCTAAAGGTAAGAAAAAAAAGTTAAGTTTTGGAGGTTGTTAGGAGGATATGTTGTAACTAAATAGGATATTTTTTTAGTTGTACTTGAACTTTTTATCACGTAAGACTTAAATATAATAAGGAAAAAAGTTCTAGGATTGCTAAAAAAGTATTCTTTTTCACCTATAAAGGATAATACGTTTCATTGGGTACAAAAACTAAGATGTGTGTAGTTTATGATAATTTTTGCATTTTTCCTCAAAAACTAAATAAAGAATCATTTTCGGGTTATGTGTTATGAGAATTTAAGTGATGATTAAAAATAAAAAATAATCCATATACGGTTTTGTGAAGTGAGAGTTTTAATAAAGATTAAAAAAATTCATTACAGGATTTTGTGTAATAAGAGTTTAATGACGGCAGTAAGGCAAATTGGATGTTAAGAACTTTCCAAATAACGAAACGCTTCATCCTTTTTTAGACGGCCTAAAAAAGAATATGATTCATCTTTTTTATGACAGAAGGAGTAAATTGCAAGTTCTAATATAATCATAAACTCCCAAAGATTCTACAATCTGGTTTGTACAATCATATGATTCTACCCCTCCACACAATTCAGATAATTTTCTACCATCTAAAATTTGCAATCATGCCACCCAAGTCATGACTTTGATAACCATGGTCTCAACTCTGAATGCTATGTTTCCTTAGTCTATCATTTTTAAAGTCAATTTGCAACAAAAATAAAATACAAGATCCAATTTGCAAAGCAACATTTCTAGAGATTGCATAAGGGAAATAATGGAGAACAAGGTAAAAGTGCCAGTTTCAGATTGAGCGATTCTAAAGAATCCATTCCAAGGAATACGAGATAATAGTAATTGAGAGTGACACAAAATGGAGCTAAGTAGTTGATTTCATAACTAAAAGCCTAATTAGTGTTAAGGGTCATATTGGATGAAGTCCGTTGTGTGTGAAGGATCTCATGGATTTCCAGCAAAAGGTATGAGGGCTGCAATTAGGAAGAGGTTGGTAGAACAAGTATGTAGGAGGGAAAGATGATGTTGTTTAGGGTAGGCGTGGCAAAGTTGTCGAACAGTCAGTGACTAAGAGAGATTGAATTAGATAATGTGGAAAATCTTTTCTTGCTCAACCATACAGGCATACAAAGATGGAATAATTTTGAGCTAAATGGACTATGAAGCCACAACCTTTCTTCCTTCCCATCATTTTTTCTTTTGTTATCCAATCATGTATTGGTTATTCTTCCTAGGATTATCCTTATTTACATGGAAGGTTCAGCTTGATCCAGTTTTTTCCTTTCATTCGATATCGCATGGATGCGTAAGCTTTTATTGGCCGATTTATATGTTTATGTTATTCTTTAATGTTCTATGTCATTAATATATAAGTAGGGGCGGAGCCAAAAAAGTATATTAGCGTGGCAATAAAAATATTGTTAGTACTATATGTTTACATTTGCAACTATCCCTAAAGAGGTTTGAAAGTTTGAATATGTTGCATGATCATCTCATTACTTATGCTACTAAATACATCTTTTTCAATGTAAGTAACTAAACAATCATTCATCGATTGATCTCTCAGTCAATTTCGTAATCGATTCTTCACAATATTCATTGTAGAAATTTCACATAATAATATATACTACTTAAAATCCTACAAATTGATATATTAGGATTCTAAATTTGTAGAATACCTGAAAAACTAGCAAAGAAGAATACAATGCATATTTATATTTGAACAAGATGCAAAATAGGGTAGTGCAGCAATAGAGAATGGAGACGAAGTGTGGCAATGTGAAGGAAAAGATGAATTTTTTTGTTTTTAATTTTAGTATTTTCTTGGGACCTTTAGATAGTTATGTTAGATTTGTTTATTATTATTTTTACTCTTTAACAGTGTTTTTCATTTTTTTTGTGCTAAGTTCTATAATTATCCTAGTAATTCTTATCATTTTTAAGTGAATAGGGGCACCATAGAAAATTCTGTAGGGGCAAAATGATATTTCAAAAAAAAATTATACACGTAAATGTTTATAAAACACATTGTCTTGATAATTGTCGATGATATATGTAAACGACTTGTCAAACCTGATTAGAAATACTTCAAAATGACACACACACACACACACACACACACACACACACACACACACACACACACATACTAGTGCTGGTGCACGCGCGTTGCACGTGAGTATAGTTTTCATAAGTAGCGATGGAGTCATTATAATTAGTCAAGAATGAATTAATAAATTTTTGTAGAAATATAAATTGTTGGTTAATGTTTAAGTTTTATCCTTATAAAGGGTATTTTTGAATTGTTGAACACATTTAGGACGTTAGATAGTGTGATGAAATTTGTCCAATGGTCTTGCATTGATAAGTGTACAATATGGTGTTAGATGAAAACGGATTGAAAGATGGAGTTGTTTTGTTGCATTTTATTATTTATGGGTAGATTAAGAAGTAATCATACCAAGGTTGTTAAAATCGGATTTTTACCTAGAGTTTTTTTGGTTTTTCTAAAGTCATAAAGTCGTAGAAAGTTGTAGAATCGTAAGATTCTATAAAAAAAAATTAGAAAAAGATAAAAAAATATAGTCATCTAAATTATTTCAGGAAGTTCATATTATATAATTTTTTCACTTACTAATATTTTAATACCATAAAAATGCCATGGCATAAACATATAATACAAAAAAAAAATCCAATTCACAATTCATAAATGAAAAGTTGAAAACATCTAAATTATCTAATGAAACACAAGAAATATTATGACCAATGATAGTATAATATTATTATCTTCTAAATTCATGTCTTCTTTTTTTTTTTTTTTAGTTTTATCATTTAATAGGTTAAACTCATTTATGTAAATATTTATATCATCATTGGCATTTTCTTTGCCTACAACCACATTTACATAAACTTGATCACTAAGATTATTAAAATCACAGTGAAGAAGAGTAATCAAGCGACATTAGGAGCCTGAGAGAAAAAACAATAGATGATTTTTATTTTTATTTTTTGTTTTCTTTATTTATTTTTTTATTTTAATCTAAATTAGTCTAGTTTGATTGTATAAAGATTGAATTGGGTAATAAATTAATATATTTTTTGCTTGCTTTCATTTTTTAGCCCAATTTCAGGTAATTTGATATAATAACAAAGAAACATAAAGTAGTAAAATTTCTAAGTTTCTAAGACTAAAATCGAGATTCTACCTATTTCTACTTACATATAAGTTTTTATTAAGACTTGAAACATTTTTTGTTTCTAGAGTCGTAGAAACGTAAGTTTCTAAGACTTAAGTCGGGATTTTAATAACCATGAATCAGACGAGTAAACCGATAGATTGCAGCGATGGTTAATGGGGAGTGTGAGTGGCTTTGTGAAGGTTATGGCCGATGGACCATTGCCAGCCACCGTTCCATCGATCACTTAATGATTAATGGTTAATGAGTGATTGAAATAAATCAAATGAGCTTAATGAGCAGTGGCTTGTGACTGGGAGAGTGTCAGATTCCAGCTTGTGGGTAATGGAACTTTGATGGCCACCTAACCAGCAATGCCAAAACATATAGGATATGGGGTTGATGGTCGGAGCTTCTGCTTGTCTCATTTATTCTTTGCTGCAGCGAGTATATAATGTAAGTGCTTCATCAAATGATATGGCAATATTACTCCATAATCTAAGCAATATATTCTTGTTATTGGTTGAAAGAGATATGTGATTAGGAATAAATTATGGTTTTAACTTCTTTTCAGACAAATCCTAGGAAACGGTAATTGAAAAAATACACCAAATAGTAGTTGATCTTGATCTGGTCATTATTTTCCTTAGTTTTCCAGTTTTGGTTGAACAAAGGAAGTAATTAAATGTTTTGCTGTTTCTCTTACTCACTCTTGGTTCCCTCACCCGGCCTGGACCTTAGAATTTAAGAATTTTGCAATAAAAATTTGGAAATAATATATAAGCAATCAAGCAAACAATCTGTTGCAAACCTATAACCTTTTGAGTTGTAATATTTTCCTATGCTTCTTTCTAATGAGATTTATGAGGGGCTTATCATCACTATCATCGTCATCAGCTTCAGGTGTTTTGTCCTGGCTAAGTCCACATGAATCTTCCTGAGAGTTTTCTTGTGTTGTGTTTCTTTTTCTTCTTATTTACAACTACATTTTTTTTTCATGTTTTGTGTCTTCAAGCTTTCTCCAAATATTGATTTTGTTTGAACCTTAAAAGCTTTTTTTGCAACTATTCTTCTTCTCTCAGCTTCAGTCTTTGTAGTGTGATTATCATTTATAGGGACAAATAATTGAAATTCCTTGTTCACAAATGGCATTACATTGTTGTAGAAGTAATCACCTTATGGTTCCTATTTTTGAATAAGGAAACAATTGTAAGTGATATGGAACATATATGACATATACATACAAATATAAATGTATTTATATATCAATAATTTTTCAATCTTAAATGAGATAGTAGTTATGCTCAAAGATTTGAGATAAGTTGATATTGGGCAATATGTAATTGAGCTTGTTGCTTCAAATAGAGTAATTGTTGCTGTTTCTTCATTATCTATAACTTCCAGCATAAGCATGTACATGAAATAGTGCATAAATTGATTATATAGAAATCCTATATAATGTAAGGCGTTCATGGAATAAGTATATATTTATTACCTTTCATGATAGCCGATATCTAGAGCATTGCATTTGTAACAGTAAGCTTTTCCTGTCTCCTTGAGAACTACTTTTTTAGAGCATTTATTATATGCAAGGTACCAAGACTTCTCTTTAACATCATTGAGCACTAAATTATAAACTATTTTTAATCTCCAAAGGTAGAATCCCGTATTCAGTTGAAGCATGTAACTTGTGTAATAATTTCAACTAAAAAAATATAGTCTAAGTTTGATAATAATATAATATTATCATAATAATATAATAATTATCAATAATATTATTATTAATACTATATATTACAATGTAAACTTATAAAGTATTGTATAAATAATAATACAATGCAAATTTTCTAACATTATTTAATTATAACATAATATATTGTTAATATATTGCAAAACATTATTTTCCAATGGTTTCTTTTTTAGATTGTGACCAAAAAATTTAGCATGAGTTTACCAGATAGTAAGATTTCATAATATATTGTCATTCAAGTGGTAAAATTTGAAAAATAAACCTATTCAAGTTCTTATTCACTGTTTTTCCCTGAAAGTTGGATTTTTCTTTATTCTTTTCTCAGCTACTTATATGTATGAGTAAATGGTTTTGTCATCCCTTTATAATTATTATTGTTTTGTTATTATAGGAAGTTCTGAGAAGCAATTTTTATTTGGAGAGTAGCATACGATATACTATTACTATCTTCAAAGGATTTAGTGTATATGTTGCCTATTCCATTGGATTGGATTAATGAAGCATCAGATGTTGGTATACCGTATGGGGAGATGACATCACATCTAATGCCTATGAGTGATCATAATCTCTAATATTTATTTTTAAGCATGGATTAATACAAATTGGTATATTATTTTACAAATTAAAAATATATTAACATTTTTTATTAATTAGATAAACAATATTTAATAATGTATAAAAGATGTAAAAAAACACAACTAAATGGTAAACATACAGTTATTATGCTTAGAATAATAGTATTAAACGACAAAGGCTTTTGAAAGCAATTGATTAGTATAGTAGAAGGAAAAAGTAGTAGATATTTTGATACAATAGTTTATGAAAAAGCTAGTAGCACTTCTTTGTATACTACATTCTTTGTGTGTGTCCCTATTCTGTGTTTGGAGCGTCCCGTTTTGACTAAAACCTTAGTCATAGCCATTATGATTCCTCTAGATAATGCAACATACAATTGCCCATGTGGAAAAAATATTTTCCAAAAGATAAATTCCAACATTTGGTTTTGTTTGCCCTTGTGCTTTGCTTATAGTCATTGTAAAACAAAGCCAGATTGGAAATTGTTTATGTGTGAACTTAAATGGGTATTGTTCACTCTTTATTGGTTTTAAAGAAATTTTGAGAAGAAAAACCTTTTCTCCCGCAAATTGTCCAGTTGCAATTTCACGATATATGAGATTTGTATCAAACCTTTTGCAGATAAGTCTTGTGTCATTACATAAGCCAATAAAAGGATTCAAATTCCGAAGTAACATGATTGGGCTATTTACTTTTAGGACCAACTTATGGGCTGGCAGACTATTAGGTGTCAATGTATTTAAAAATTCATCATTGTAATAATAGCTTGTTTCAATATCCTCTGCTTAATTAAAGATAAAAAATGTCCTCGCTTCACGTGTTTGTCAAAATTAATAATAATTAGCAATTGGTCTTCTAGTATTAGTATTAATTCTTAGTAATGTATAGACCAATCTACTAAGAAATGTCCTCACTTCACTTGTTTGTCAAAATTAAGAATAATTAGCAATTGCTTTTCTAGTATTAGTATTAGTATTAATTCTTAGCAAAATATACAGAAGTCTATAGCCTCATAAAAATATTATAGAACACCATTTAAATATGATATCTTGAATTAGATAACTCTATTTTAATATGAAGTAGCATGCAGAAAGAATATTGTGCAAAACATATTTTAGTTAACTCAAAATCTTGCATCTGATTTTTTGAAAGAAACTTATTCATTTGTAGGGGTTGAGATGTACCTGGAATCATATTGACCATCCTTTCATTTAGTTCTTCCACATACTCATTTTTCGTTGTCAAAATTACACGTTTGATCATGTAATCCATAGACTGATAGTTTCTGGTTACAGACAGAAAGATGCTTATAATAAAAATGTCTTTTGAAGATCTATTGTCATTATGTTTAATGACTATTTCCTCATGAAGTCGAATCAAACTATCTTCAATTGAAGGCTCTTCTCCATCCCCAACTCTCAATAAAAATTCACCAAAGTTCAAATTTGATCTTGCTCTTCTATTCCGCACAAGTTTAAGTATTTCTATATTTCTCCAAATGTATGATTTAACAAAGCTTGTATCAACTATTTGAGTCCTAGTGGCACGTGGAACAACAGGTAAAACTTGTCAAAAATCTCTTCCAAAAACAATAAATTTTCCTCCAAAGCTTTCTAAGTTATTCATCACATCCCTTAAGCTACGATTAAGTGTTTCCACAGCAAAACTCTTCACCATAGGTGCTTCATCCTATATAATTAGTGTAGCCTGTTTCAATAGTTTAGTCGCTCCATCTTGCTTTGAAAACCCACATAAACTTGTATCAGTATGGTTTAATGGCAAATTAAATCTTGAATGTGTAGTTCTACCTCTACGCATTATTGATGTTGTTATACTAGAAGTTGTTGGGGCTAGTGCAATCATACCTCTAAATGTTACTTTTGCAACTAAAGCCTAATACAGGAAAATTTTACCTGTTCCTCCAGGACCATCAACAGAAAATACACCAATTTTCCCTAAATATATTTGATCTAATATTGTGTCGAATGTTATCCTTTGTTCTTGGTTCAATTTTTCTTCTACATCAAAATCCTCACGAGGGATTTGAACAGACATTTCCTCTAGAATTTCCTTGCAGTCTAACCCTTCATTGTCTATTAACTCGTTATCATAAGTTGGCAAGTCGTATTTATTGATGGTTGAGCCCATACTTTATTTGTTTCCAAATTTAAAAACAAAATAAAAATGAGGATTTAATTTAATGCAACTAACAGTAATGAACATGCACATAAAATTTTTAAATAGCTACAAAAAATAAAACTTATTTTGCTACAAAAAATAAAACTTACCTTCTAAGAAATAGTTTATACTTTGTAATGTTTCTAATATGATGGTTTTGCTGCTTTGTCCATGCATTTTTTTAAAATCCTTAGATATTGCTTCAAAGAAAGTATTCTACAAGTGTCTCACATCTTTTGGTAGACAATGAAACAACATAATTGCAAACAGTTTTCAAAGTGCCTGTGGCATTTGATATACACTAGCTTCCTTTAAACATTCAGCAATAGCTTCATCAGACTCAAGAAGATCTCTTTTTTCTACAGCTTCTTTGAAAGAATGATATTGAATACCATTAACAATCAATAAATCCTCATATAAAGTAAGGCCTCTAACATAATTTAATAGAAGTCTTAGGTAATATCTTTCGCCTTCTTATGGGTTAGCTCCGTTAACACGACCAATGACTTGTCTATTTTTCCTTTCTGACCAGATTCAAGATTGTCTATTCCAAACATAGTGCTTAGGAAATTTCTTATATAAGTATTTTAGAGCATTCATATTATTTGTATAAAAGTCAAAATATTCAGTGAGCATGGTTTTCTTTGAATTTCTATGCTCCAGAACATTCTCTAAATTTTGCTCCTCTCTATAGTTGATAGCTTGTTGATTTGGAAGATGAACTAGCAGGTTTATCACTGGAGGGAACATTTTACTCAAATCAAATTCATAAATTCTCCACAATGCTTCATGAGGGCATAACCATTTTGCGTCTTGAAATTATTTTATCTCATTAATAAAAGTGTCTCTATTGTCATGGGCAATATAAATAACAACCTTGTCATGACCTTTGTAGATGTACTTGTAAATGTACTTAACTACTGTTACTGTAGAGAAAATTTCTACGTTCATATGACAATTGTATCTGCTAAGAAGATAAGAATTGTATAGAACAACCCATGTTTTCCTTCTAACCTGTATAATTGTGCCCTCATTCTTCCTTCTGTATAATGGGTAGCCATCTTTTCGTTAAGCTAATTCTAAACAAAATGGTCTAGGATAATGGAACCTGCATTTACCATTAACTATGCACAATTTTGTTTTTCTATAATTTCCACAAGGCCCATGTATCATATGTCTCACAACTAATTCATATAGTTCAGGATATTTTTCTTTATTAGGAATTCCAACAGAAACAAATTTATCAAACTGATCTGCAGATGTAATCTTGTATCCTTGTTTTAGTATAATCAAAATATGTGCATGAGGCAAACATCTTTTCTAAAATTGCATGACATAAACACAAGCAGTGACTTGACCAAAAAACTATTTCTTAAATAGTTATTCCTTCAAATCTTCTAAGTTTACACGAAATACTGTAAATATAATATGAGGTCTATCTTATGCACGTTGGCTACATTTCAACTCATCAATTATTTTCTTCCAATCTGGATTACATGTCATTATTATAAATAAATCAGGCTTTGCAAACCGCTCTACCAAGGTCATTACATCTAAGAGTACCGCCTTCACATATCTAAGGAACCACCAATAAACGATGCTGAAAGAATTAATATTTTCCCAACTTTACCTCTTTTCATTTCTCCAGCTATTACACTATCAACAATTCCTTGTCTTATTTAAAATCTGATCCCTTTTGTATTATATCTATAATAATCAAGCCTTGTTGTCTCTAGCTTAATATATTGATCAACTACAAACTGTTGGAGTAATCTACAAGCATAAAGCAATATGCATTTGCCATCATTTCTAATTTGTAACCTATAACAATAGTATTCTTTGCAAGATACTTTGTTGCGATTTTGTATAAGTGGTGCTGCAAAAAAAGAAAGAGTAATATTGTTACAATAATAATAGATATTATATCATAATGAAAAATTAAAAAAAAATGTAGATTTGGTGTATCAGGAAAATTTCTAGGAATTGGTCAAAGAAATAAGTTCTCAATAGTAAAGAATTATACTATAGTTGGCTAATTCATGTCAATATTTTATGATAGAAATTTTATAAACACTATCACATACTTCGATTGACTTCTGCATCAATAATATCATCAGCATTATTATATGTTGGTAAGGTCTCCATTGTTCTTTGATTTGCATGTTCGCTCATACGATTAGAATTCACTTTATCAATGGCAAGATGCCATCCAGGTTCACCTTTCGAATATAACAATGAATACTGTAAGGTATCATAGCATCCATAGTAATGCCAAATTGTATATGTTTTGCCTGAATAAGATTGAACTATAATTTGTCTTTCTGATGGGGCATTGTGATTATTTCCTTCAACCTAAATAGCAGCAACTTGATTAGCCAATAGTCAATTATAAACTCTTTGATCAAAATTCACATATACAAGAATAATCTGAATTTTGAAGCCTTCATCAAGGGATTCATTTTTCAACATTTGAAAAAACTGGTTGTATGGATTAACCTCCATGATCTTCTTTATCTTTGTCACCACTTTAAAAAAATAAACAAAACATATTAAAATATAGGAAGGAAAAAAAATAGACAAAGCATATTAACATATAGTATGTTTATGTATAACCATCCTACCACATCAATTTGATTCCAAATATATACCATCCCATGAGGCATTATTTTCTCTTGTTGCACATTATCTTTCCTATGGTTGATCAATGAATATAGCTCTTCTGATGTTTGAAACATTGAAGATTTTGTTTTCTCCCCATAATACATTTTTTATGATGCATAATATGTGACATGTTCTATGAATGTCATCATTGATTCACTTGATCCCATTTAAAAGAACCATAAGGTAATGTAAAACCTTGTAGAATTCTTTTTAAATTTTTCCTTTATTCTTTTCTTAGCCACTTATATGTATGAGTAAATGGTTTTGTCATCCCTTTATAGGTTTTGTACAATGATGGTGATATTGAATCTAAGAAGATAAAAGTGGGAGTTTATTGCAGATAAAAATGAATCAAGGAAGGTGAGGAAGTACCTAAATAGAAGTGTTTCCTCATAATCAATTTAGGAACAAATAGACAAAACATATTAAAATATAGGAAGGTAAAAAAATAATAATTGAATAATGATAATTATATTTGTATAGCAATAAATATAGGTATTCAAAAAGTGTTTACCTAGTTCAAATAAAGTCGTATCTTTTAAAGCTTGCATCCTATTTTGGATTTCATTATCTATGTCATAGAAATAAATTTAGAAATAGCATGGTTTGTCTCCTACTTAAGCCAAAGATGGTAGTATATGGTATACTTGTTCTAGCGCTTGAAAAGTATAAACACCATCTCTTAAACTTGCGAGATTCATGTCCAATTTAACCCCAAAAGATGTAAAAGCATGTATACTATTGTACGCCCTTATGTCTTTTTGAAATGCCATTGCTTCCTTTAATTGTGATGTATACAGATCATATAATTTATCTGAAATATTTGGTTTTGCTAATGTAACTTTGCCATTTTGGCAACAGAAAGTCGGTGGTTTATGTTCAAACTTCTTACAATTACAATGAATGCAATTACTCATTACATGTACTTCATGGCATTCAGAGATTGATGGGATAGTAACAAAGGTTCCTATTAACAATAATAGGAAAGTAAGTTATGAAGATAAATTTAATTGGTATGCGTATTTACTTTAGTAGAACCTTACCTTATTGCATATGTTTAGTTGAAAGTGCATGAAGAGATCTTGCTCTGTGCCTCTTGCTTTGGATATTGCATACTTGGGTGTTTTCTATATAATTTTCACTATATTCTTGCATGAAAGAAAAATGTTTTTTTCTTTGCCGAACGGATGCACCAATAGTTTGCTCTTGTACGATTAATAAGTGTGGGAAAAAAAATTGGTGGGAAAAAAAATTGGTTAGAAGACAGATTGCTCTTATATGAAATAAAAAAAAATTGCAGGAAGCTAGAATCATCATCATATACATGTACAGTTTGGTTGAATATCAAAACTAATGTTATATATATGAGCGTGCATATGCATGTGCAAATTGGACAAAGATTTTGAAGATTTTGAAAACACTATCATAGATACCAATGTGCAGTTTGCAGAACCTCTTTTTTCTTTTTAATCTAACTGCATGATATTGTTCTTCATATGCAGTTTCATCCAGTTATGTAATAAAGCTTAATTAGAGCTCCTGAGTCAGAGTATCTTCAGCTAGAACTTAAAAAACCCAATAGAAGAGGTTAATAGACTGGCTTCCTATTATTCGCTGAATTGGAGCTTGGGAGAAAATTGACGGAAGAACATGCAAAAGGGAATTTTTTAGAATTGATGATTAGGTTAGTTTATAATTTATAGGGTTGTTTGTATTATAATAGTATTACCCTTAAATTGCAAGTGAATCCTACAATAGGTAAGAAGAGAGGTGCACAAACCGTGTTAGTAATGGAATCGTACAATAATTTTTTTATTAAGAGCATTACAATTGAATAAATTTTAAGGGCAAAAATGCCAATCATTGTAAAATAGTTTAATTAAAATAATAGGTCTATATAGAGTAATTCAATAAACTATATTTTAGAGGTAAAAAAGTCGTTCAACATTTATGCACCTTCATACTTTAATATATATATATATCGTATTGGCTTAAAATTTCTGGGACCAGTGTAAGACCTAGACCCTATGTTGTATTTTGCACCGTGGATCTCCTTAACAAAAAAGATTATCAATCATAATTTTAATCCATGGTTCAACATTCATTACAAACAAAGCCTACTACATTGATTATAAACAAAGCCTTCTAGGCACCAGCTCTTTATTCATTACATACAATTCACAACAGAAGGAACTAGCTAGGATGAGGAGGACATATGTTTTAGCAGGACCATAACAGAAGTGTATACTGTTTCAAACTTAATTAAGACAATACCAGAGCTGGTAAATATACACACACAATAGCCTATCAGACAAGTTTGAGAATTGCCATGAACTCGAAAGTGGTACTCTTGCCCATGGTCACCTCAGCCACCAAACGTCCATGTGTTTCCTTTCAGTAGGTGTCCGCATCATTAAGCATATTGCACTCAACCACGCCCCAGACTGTGTCGTTAAAGTGACCTCTCTCATGGATTTCGGCATAACAGTGATTGTTGTATCATGGTCCCCATGGAGTGGACCAGCTCAAATAGCAGTCCTCCTTGGGAGTTGCTGCCCATGCCCTTAAGGCAGTAAACGATGGCCCCCCTCAAAACCTACCGCCACCCTAGATAATTTTTTGTGGAAAAAAACACCCCATTGCCCATTTTTTACCTCCATCAGGAATGTTGACTCCCCAATGTGATCATGTCGGTTATAGTACCTGACATAGGTCACTAGCTCTCCTATGACATTGTATACTACAAGAAAGAAACGATAGAGCAACTGAAACTAGTGACTGAATTTTAATCGCTAATCAGTCGCTATCCTTCATTTGTGTTGTAGTGGTAGATTAGGCCCTTGGTGCAAACACCATTGCTGAACTTGGCTTTTGACTGGTCTCTATAGGCACGCGTACTCTCCATCTTGATCTTTGAATCGATCATGTCAAAAGCCACCTTGGCCACATCAAAACTCATTATTACTTTTCTTGTCTTGTCACTTCTGGCAACTCCCTCACCATCATCTCTTTTGTTGGGAAAAAATTCTCAACCACCCATCATGCGAACCGAAATTACAAACACGATTAGATAAGCACATACAAATTTAACGTGGTTCGACTCTTAAGTAGCCAACATCCATGAATAAGAAAAATCTATTCAAACAAAATAGAAAGATTACAGTAGAGGTATGCCCTTAGTGCTCATGCTGCCCTATGTATCCTTTATACATTACTGATAACCTTATAATATTGTCCTCACACAATTACAAGATATGAGAATCATAAAAGATTTTTTGCCCTAACCCTCTCCAACCTATGGACCTCTTCTTCCTTCTAGAGCCCTCATATCTTGCCTCTTCACAACATCGGTTTTTCTCTCATACTCAAAACTATAACACAACAAACCTTTTCATAAGCCACATACAAACCCAAATCTCATCAAAATAAGAAAACTAAATCCCAAACAAATAGGAAAACTAATACCAAATCCTAAACAAACTAAAATTCTTAAATTTTTTGAATTTGAGCCAACAAACCCAACAATCTCCACCTTGACTCAAGTTCTTCACCATGAACATGAACAACACAAACACATGATCACGATCACAATACAAAACATAAATGTCACAAAATATCTTCAAAACACAAACACAGTAATGAAAGCAAATGAGTGCGAATAACACGAACACAACTCCAAAAAACAACATCACGAATATTGACACACATGGACACAAGCTCTACCATGCCAATAACGCACTACGAGCTCCACCATGTCAAAACCAAACCACAAGCTCTGATACCACTTGTTGGGAAAAAGTTCTCAACCATTCATCACACGCAACGGAATAACAAACACGATCAGAGAAGAACATATGAATTTAACGTAGTTCAGCTCTTAAGTAGCTTACATCTATAGATAAGAGAAATTCACTTGAACAAAAAATACAGATTATAGTAGAGGTATGTCTTTAGTGTTCACACTAGTCTATAGATCATTTCTACACTACTGATAACCTCATAATCTTACCCTCACACAATTATAAGATATGAAAATAACAAAAGGTTTTTGGTCCTAACCCTCTCCAGTCTCCGGACCTCTCTTCATTCTTAAAACCCTCATATCTTGCTTCTTCACCATATTTGTTTTTCTCTCATACTTAAAACCTTAACATAATAAATCTTTTTATGGGTCACGCATAAACTCAAATCATATCAAAATAGAAAAAATAAATCCTAAAAAAATAAGAAAATTAACATAAAATCTTAAACAAATTAAAATTTTCAAGTTTTTTAAATTTGAGCCAACAAACCTAATATCTATCACTTCACTTCCGTACACGTTAGCCGTTGCAGTTGGTTGCTCCTTATGTATGTTAATGGGCCCTAAGTAGCAGGCAAGGCCGACAGTTCCTTTCATTTTCTTATAGCCAAGAGAAGCCCTAGATCAGCCGCATCCTAGTCTTCGCTGCAATTGATCCCGTCCACATGTAATCCATCTCATGCATCGATATCTACTTTGAAATTTCTACCGGCAAGAAGACAAATTTGCTCTCATTTTCCCAAGACTTCACATCCGCTTCAAATTCATTGGCCAAGAGATCCAAAAAATCAAAGTGTCGTTACATTTGAAACATGTGGGATAAACGATTCGGTTCATCCACAATTATCCGTAATACTAAACGACCCGCAAAAACTTATGTATTAAAATCGTAGTACTATTAAATCATGTTATGGCATTATAATTTCTTCTTATATAGAAAGCTAATTCCACCGTTTGTCTCAAAATCATACATCAATTTGCAAATATGTTTCCGAAGTAACGAATGTGGCAAATACATTTTTGCAGTAACTTGTTGCATGATTGTCCTTTCTTTGCAGACTATTATTATTAGGTGTTCAACTTACAAATAAAAACAATTAAAATAAAGTAGACTATGTTAGAGAAAAAAAAAAACAAAGTTAGGTGAATATAGAATTTTGTTCAAAAGTGATTTAATTACACACTAAATTTAAAAAATCTAGCTAGTAAATCTCACCTATCATTCCCGAACTAAATTTTATGCTGCTTAATCACTTCAAAACTATTAAATATTGTACCAATAATTCTCAAACTATTTAATTATTGATGTCTCATCTTGTCATCTATAACACCATTAAGGATGAATGAAAAAGTAATTCAACATCATCAGCCACACAAACTTTTAAAGTCAAACCAACAATAAACTTCATTTTTCATCAATACTTAAGGGCTGCAATAGATAGTAAGATGAAATAATAATAATTAAATAGTTTACAGACGGTTTATGCCACAGATGATATATTTTTTTTCTTTTGATCAGCAAAAGATTTTATTGAAGAAAGCCAGCCAGGAGCTGGAGTTCAAATGTAAAGAATTGCACGCCCTATTTAAGCACCAAGCTACAAAACCCCATACATCCGAAGATTAAACTGGCGATAAAGTGCAAGCACACCAGTCTTGAAAGGCTGGTACACGCCTATCTTTCCTGTTTGATAGCCAGAAGAATGATAAAAGTTATATCGAGGACACGGTAAGTAAGGAATATGAGATATAGTTTAGGGATGGTAGATGGAGTTTACTCAGTCTAGTTACTATTATAGTTATTGTTTAGTTTGTAATTATTTAATTTGGCAGAATCTTTATATAAAATTAATTTTCAATAAAATTATTTTCATTTAATATTTGCAGAATACATGTTTTTTAAATGAAAAATCTTACATTTGTTTGTTTGGCATGGAACATAAATTTACATATCCGGTACCAATTTTGTAAGAGATTGTTACTTGAAGAATAAATTTATTAGGTTCCTTAAATTATATATCCTCTCTGTCTTATAAAGGATGAAATATTTTAGTAGCAGCACGAAGAATAAGATTTATATAATTTATGATATTTTTCAATGTTATCCCATAAAATAAAATTAAAAAATCCTTTCTTTTTTGTGTTTTGTGAAATAATATTAGAATGATAATTAGAAGAAAAAAAAAGAAAATATTTTTTATTCAATTTTGTGTAGATAAAATTTAAATACGGGCAATAAGATAAATTTAATATTAAAAATTTTCTGAATAAAATTTTTTCAATTTTTATGGTTTCAATTTTTATGGGAAGTCCAAATGAAAAATACATATCATCATTTATAAGACGATGGGAGTATTTACCATCCAAAAAAAGACGATGGGAGTATAATTTTTTGATATGGAACATAATTTATGGATAAATGTGCAAAAATAGGTTAGTAAATTTTCTGCATTAATTATAAAATTAACTTTTCTCCAAAACAAAATATATTTGAGGACTGATAGGCACCATCTCTCTTGCCCCTCTCACACCTTCGCCCGTATATTATGCCACGTGCCCCCACTCTTTTTTTATGTGTAAGCAATGAAACGTTTTAAAGAGTTTGATGAACAGAAGTGACAAAATCGTTAATAACTTAAAATCTCAACGGGTTTTTAATGTAAGGGTATCTCCAACAACTTCCCCAAAATTTCTATAAGATGGGGAAGTAAAAAGTAAAATCTCTATAATTTTTTTGCTCCAACTCCAACAGCTTCTCTATTTTTTAGAATTTTATATTTATTATATAGCAATTAAATATTATGGATTTAAACCAAATTCAAATTAATGACTAGATTAATTATTGTATAATTAAATATTATTAAAAAATTTTAAAAATTACGTCTTCCGTTTTACAAAAAATGACTCTTTTATCATTTTTACTAAAATTTGACTTAAATATATTTATATTAATTTATATTATAAAAAAATTCTAAAAATTGTGTTTATAAAATAGAGTCTTTAGGTTCAATTTTCACAAAAAAAAATAATTCTATAAGAAATTTTGAAAAAAAATGAAATAATTGTTGATAATTAAATATTGTGCAAAATATAAAAATTTACTACCTTTGTTTCACAAAAAATGACTATTTTAACTTTTTTAACTAAAGTCTGACTTAAAAATATTCATATTAATTTGTACTATAATTTTTTTTAAAAAAATAAATTTATAAAATAGAGTCTTTAAGATACCATTTTCATATAAAAAGTTTATATTTCTATAAGAAATTTGGAGGAAAATAAAATTATGAATTAATTGTTGTGAATAATAAATGAGACAACATTTACGAGAAAGAGATAATGTTATTTTTCATTCCCTAAAAATTTTTGGAGTTTCTGCAGAAATAGAGAATGAGATCTTCTCTTTCATCCCATTCCCCATTTTAGAGAATAGGATGAGGAAACTATTGGAGTGAAAAATGACTTCATATTCTCCAAAATGAAAAAAAATTACAAAATGGAAAAGCTGTTAGAGATGCTCTAAAACATTCATTTGTTATTTGGTGGGCCCACTATCCCAGAAGCAGTTACTATTTTTTTTGACTTGTTAATGCAAGATATTCATTTGTTGTTATCCTTACTTATTTTTTTAAGGCCTAATTACCCAGGTGACCATTATTCTATAATAACTTAGTTAATTGCACCCTTGGACTTTTCGGGGGTAAGAATTGAGCCTCAAATTTTTATGACCGGATAATTAGGCCTTTTTTTAATGGGAATATGCCGGACATTGCTAAATGAGGCTAGTAAATTTCTTCACTGAGAATAAGTACATAGTAGGCAACAACAATAAAATTTCAAATTTTATTTTTTATATCCTTGATAATACTTTTAATACCCTTCATAATATTATGCAAGTGTTCTAGTAGGAATTTCTAAGTGTTTTATTTTATTTTTTGTTATGTTTTCTGTTAGAAGGTATATACCCGCCATTCTAAAAGATGTAACATATGCTATTTCGAATTTTTAGTTTTTATGGCTAGAACAAAGAAAATTTTATAAAAAAAAATCATAAAAATTTTGCTTTCAATGAATTATTACACATACATAATATTAACTTTTAAAATGAAATTAATTCCTAAAAAAAATTTAAGAATAAAAATAAGGTATTTTAAATTTAATGGACTTAAGTTAAAATGAAAAAGTTGTAATAAGCTTTTTAGAATTCCTTTACCGTAGTACCCTCCTGACTCTTACTTTATAGTTAAAATTTAGTCTCTTTTTTTTTTTTTTTCTAAAAATTACAACTTGGTGCTTATGCTTTCATTCGGTCCATCCAAAAATCTTTTGATAGAACAAGTAACAAAAATAAAAATCTAAAATTGTATATATTGCATTTTTTAAGGACAGCGAGTATATACTTTCTAATACAAAACATAAAAAAAATTAAAAAAATTAAAAAAGATCACAAATTCCTACTAGAACACTGGAGAGAAACACTTGTGTAATATTATCAAGGATATTGGAAATAAGATATTGTATTGTTTTTTATTATTGCCTACCATTCACGCATTCTCACTGAAAAATTACTAATTCCATTTAGCGACATCCGGCCTTATCATTAAAAAATATAAAGAAGGAAACTATATAAAAAATAAACATTATAAGTAAACAAGAATAGGAAGAGCTTCTGGATTCTCTGCTAGAAACTCGAAAGTCATAAGGTTGTCGGGCCTATAAAAATTTTTTGTAATGAAATTAAAAGCACTTGAGACTTAAACTTATTAACGGTTTATGCCACTCTTGAGTATCAAGTTGTCTTAAGCGTTTGATTGTTTGCACAGAAAAAGAGGGGGGCACATGGCACAGTGTTCGGGCAAAGGTTTGAGAAAGAAGCAATAGCGATGGTCCCCATCAGCCCTCAATATATTAGAGGAGCATTCTGGGCCGATCGCATGCTGGAGACCGACGCCTCACTCCGTTTACTTTTTTTTTTTTTTTTTTAAATCCGTTTGTTTGTTTTTTTAAATTTTACATTTAATTAAATAATTATATTATTTTAAGGATATTTTTATGAGAAAAAAATATTTTTTTTGTTTCTATTTAAGTAATTTAAATCAATCACCATTTTTTTTTGTTTTTAATGTTAAATAATCATTTAAATTGTATACCTAATCTATCACACTACACATTCAACTTATTATACTGAAACTCAACTTTTATATTAGAAATTCAACAATTATAATCAAACACTTGGACACCATAATTATATAAATTGTACACTCTCTTACCAGATTTATACACTCAATCTTTGATATTAGAAATTCAACCACCATAATTAAACACTTTGACACCACTATTATGAAAATTGTACATTCTCTTACCAGATTTATACACTCAACCTCTCATATTAGAAATTCAACCACCACAATCAAATACTTAGATACCACAATTATATAAATTGTACACCCTTTTACTAGGTTTATACACTCAACTTATCACATTAGATATTCAACCACCATAATCAAACACTTGGATGCCACAATGGAGTACTTGGACACCATACAAACCTAACATATATGCTCAATCAGGTAGGCACAATACTCTCTTACCAGATTTGGATACTCAGCCTATTATACTAGGTATTTAGCCCTCACAGTTAGACACTTAGACACCAAAAAAAGAGAAAAAGATGGAGTTAGACATCTTTATATATAGTATAAAATTCAGTGCTCCAATGTTCATTTCTATGTATGAAATATCTATAATCCATGTATAAAATGTCCAATTATATCTACATGGTGTCTAATTTTATATAAAATTCATCCAAGTTCATTTACATGTAAAGAGGATACAAACATGGAGGAAATTATAAAAATATTACATGATTTTTCAACTTAAATATCCTTAAAATTAACAAGATATTTTCAGGATTAAAGATGAAATTTGAATAATTAAACTATATTATCCCCATTACTTGAAAAATGACTTGTAGACACTCAAATTCCAAAAGCAGACAATACCAACCTAGTGTCAGACACTCTAACACAGACACTTTTAACCTATAATTAGACACCTAACTGTGTTAGTGCTCCATTAGTGGCAGACGTCCGCCAATGCAGATGTTCTCATATCTTGATCCCACATACCCCTCTAATTATAGACTTAAGTCAATCGTTTAAACCATCTCTCATAAACACGAATGCAAGATGACAAATTTCACATAACTATCCTTTTTTTTTTTTTATCGAGATAGCCACTTCTTCCTTGTCTTTTTCAAGATGTCTAATTTTTATGAATTACATTGGCGGCCTTACAAGGCATGTAAAAAGGTTTAATTCAAAGGAAGAAGAGAAATTTTACCACCCATGATACCTATCCACTTAATGCACTATATGACTACTTAATGGAAGCTCAACGTTGGAGTTCAATATGGTAAAGGGGGTAAGCCAAAGGTGAATCCTTCTCCCATTTTATCTTTTTATTAGTTATGGAAAGACTGAATATCATGGTTCAGGAGGCAGCAGTAAGAAATTTGTTTCAAGGTGAGAAAGTTGGATGACATGACATGTAACTCATCTACAATATGCCAATGACACATTGGTCATTGGTGAGTGGAGCCTTCCAATTCTTTTAAATCTGGAAAAAAAATCCTAAAATGCTTCAATTTATAGTCAATTTATTTTAACTTAAATCAATTTAAATCAAAATGGTTTATTTTTATTTTTATATCTTTTTTACCCAGAACTAATTTTATTTAAAATTCAATATTGTTTATGCACAATAATTCATTGAAAATATAATTTTATAATCTTATTAATTTTTTATAAATTTTTTTAATACATAGTAATAAAAGTTTGTAAAAATTAATAACATCATGAAAATTTAGTTTCAAATAGATTATTATATCTACATAATATTGGCTTGCAAATAAAATTGGTTTCGGGTAAAAATTATGTAAAAATAAAAATGATTTATTTTAAATTAAATTAAATTAAATTAAAATGAATTATCTCTTAGTCTCCGAGCTAAAAGTCAATTTATCAAAGAGCAAAATTTTTGGTATTAGTGTAAGTGAGGTGGAGATTGTTGAAGCAGCTGCATTACTAAACTGTTCTCCAAGCTGTCTCCCCTTCAAATACTTGGGACTGGTGGGTGAGAACCCTAAACAAGTTGCTTCCTACAAATTGGTGGAGGAAAAATTTAACTCAAAACTGAGCTCCTAGAAATCAAATATCCTTTCAACCACTGAGAATTTACTTTTCTGAGGTTAGTTCTATCTAGCCTCCCTTTATATTGCTTTTCATTGTTTCAAGCTCTGATTAGTGTTATCAACTCTTTGGAAAAAAATTGAATGAATTTCTTCTAACGGGGAGTGAGGAGGGTGGAAATATTGCTTGGGTTGTAGGGAGCCAAATTCTAGTTAAGAAAGAAAGGGGCAGTTGTGTGTGGGTAGTTTGAACTCTAAAAACTTTGGACCATTAGGAAAGTGGTAGTGGAGATTTTTTTTAATGAAGAACAAGTACTATGGAAAAAGTTATTGTGAGTCTTTATGGTTCTTGGGGAGGTCTTGGAGTTAATCTGGTCACTGAAAATTTAGGGCAGGTTTAGGGTGGCACTGTCATTAGAGGGGTGAATTAGAGTCGACAAAAGTTAGTTTTAGAAAAAGTTTCGAATGGGTCTTGGGAAAAGGAGACAAAGTTCCTTTTTGGAAAAATGTTCTTGTGAAGGATGTGTGTTTTGAAATAAAATTACCTAGGTTGTTTCAGTTATCTGCAAATAAAGAGTGCAAGGTTTCAAAGTTGCATTTTTTGGAAGGTAGTTCATTGAGTTAGGTCTGGAATTGGTGAACAGAGTTACAGGGTAAAGAGATTGCAGAATTTGACACATTAATGTAGGTTTACCATTTGTTGATGTTGGATACATCTCAAGAAAACAAAATTACATGGAGGGCAAGCAAAAATGAGAGTTTCTCTATCAAGGAAGCTAGTTGACACTTAGATTCTCTTATACTGCAGGTTCAAAATGTTCTTGGTAGAGAATGTTGGAGCAAATATATGCCATTGAAAATTAACTTTTTTGTGTGAAAAGCCATCCAAGATTGTATTCCGACGAGATCCAATCTTTTCCAGAAAAGTATTGTCATCTCTAGTTCACTTTGTGCACTTTGCAGCAACATCCTGAAGGATTTTGAGCATGTTTGGGTCAAATGCCTATGGGTGAATCCTGTTTGGAGTTTGATTTTCTCCTGGTGGCATTCTGGTGCTCCTTCTAGTTTGGGCTTGCTAGAAATACTGTAGGAAAAGCATGCAATGTGCCGTTTTAAAAAACAAAATGAAGTTTGGCGTGCTACTCTTCTGACAATAGCATGGGTAATATGGAGGGCAAGAAATGACCTTGTGTTCAAAGCCAGGGAATTTAATCTGCATGAAGTAATTTTCTTGGTTCAGTTTATTTCATTTATTTGTATCGTAAACAAATGTAATGGTTTAAAGTGCTTTTGGTATGAATGGGGGCATACTCTATTTGTAACGACCCAAGTCCAGAACTAGTCAATGGAACACTTGCTCACACCACATAAGCTACCTTTTATGAAAAAAATATGCTCTAAAACTTGAGCCTATATATCCACATAAGATTTCCCACATTTCACCAATGTGGGATATGGCAGTGTTACAAACTCTCCCCCTTATGTACCCAATGTCCTTATTGGGGTTAGTCGGATTGCTTGGTTCTCTATACTAAGTAACCTTTCTAATCAAACTACTTAACCCCTAGCCAAGTTGCCTATCAAATCCAGGATCAATCCTGGTAGAGAATGCATGTGCACACCCACTATACCACATTATCGCGGTCCCGGGTCGGCTCTGATACCATTTGTAATGACTCAAGTCCAAAACAGGTCAACAAAACACTTGCCTATACCATATAGGCTATCCTTTGAAAAAGGATAAGTGTTAGACACTTAGGAATGGATTCTCAGTATAAGAAAGTTCCCCTGTCCCATATCGGCGGATTTAACCATATACTTTGGACCAAACCTGACTCTAATACCATTTGTAATGACTCAAGTCCAAAACTGATCCACGGAACACCTGCCCACACCATATGGACTATCCTTTAGAAAAGAATAAGTACCAGGTATTTACGTTTTAGAACTGGAGCCTATATATCTATATAAGACTTCCCATAATTCATCCATGTGGAATATAGGGGTGTTACAAACTCCTCGTTGTGTACCCAACGTCCTCGTTGAGGTTAATTGGATTACTTGGTTCCCCTGACTAGTAACCTCTTTAATCGAACTACTTAGCCTCTGGCTAAGTAGCATCTTAAATCTAGGATCAGTCCCAGTAGGTGATGCATATGCATACTATTGGCAATAACTAGTAACCTCTTTAATCGAACTACTTAGCCTCTGGCTAAGTAGCTTCTCAAATCTAGGATCAGTTGCATATGCATACTATTGGCAATAACTAATTTAGTAGGGTGATTTATATTCTTTTTGTATGTTCAGCAACCCGTTGGGCATCTCTTCAGTACTTCATCTTTAAATTTCAATAAATCTTCATGCCTCTCGTTAAAAAAAAAAAGGGAAGAAATCTTCATGTGCAAGAAATGACTCTAAATATATGTACTTTGTCACATAATAAAAACTGTTAAGACTAACTAACTATTAAATTATTTTAAGATCCAAATTCCAAAGTAAAATGATACTGCAGGTGTCTTCACCTACCACTACCAACCCGTTATCAAAGGGTTTAATTTAGAGAGAGAGAGAGAGAGAGAGAAGAGGGAGGGGGCATTAATATTCACGTGTATAGATTGTTAAAGGTGAGTGGTGGTGGTTTCTTCTCCTGTCATAAACTCACGCGCCCATTCGCCAAAACTTTGCGTTTCAGTTACAGGGTGACTCCAGTGAAAGTTCCTTTTGTTGGTGCCGTGACGTGACCAGCTGGGTGGGGCTGGGGGTTGTTAGTTAATAAATACTGCTTCAACACGTGATTACGGGGCCGACCAGCCAACCATGCATATTCTGTTTTCCTTTTCCTGTTTTTTCTTTATTTGAAGTGTCATCCTGTTTTTTTTTTTTATACCCTCAGTGTTGTCCTTCACTATTTATCTTGGTTTTTGCATCTTAAAACTTACTTTACTTGTCGTATTTGTTAGATTTTGCTACTTCTGATTTTCTTTTTTCTTTCATTTCCACCTTCATCATCTTTCTTTTTTTCCTTTCCTCTTTTAATCATAGGGTAAAAAACGAATTGGTTAAAAATGGGGGAAGAAAAAAGATGCAGTGCGTGCTTGAAGACAAAATAACTAAAAATAAATAAAAAATGAGTATACAAGGAATAAAATTGGGAGAAAAGTTTGACAGCGTAAAATAGAAAAGAACAGAGATTAAGTTGAGCGAAAGCAAATTTATTAGTTGGACAGGAAGTTGTTAACACAACCAAAACTACCCGATTTTTCTTCTTCTTTCTCATTTATTCTTCACAAAAGGATAACGATGATTTGCCAAAAATACAAAAGCAGCGAGAAACAGCAGTCCAAACCAAATTATCTAGTGATAGTTTAAATCATAATTAAAAAAAAATTCTCTTTGGGTTTTGTGTGAAGAGAATATGATATTTTTTTTAATGAGTCTTATGTATTAAGAGTTTAAATGAGAGGAGTAAGATAAAATGAAAGTTAAAAAATTCAAAAAAAATGTTTCAATTTTCTTGGGAAAGAAAAAATAAAATAAAATATCAATTTCTTTTGCACCGAAGGAGTATAAGTTTTTTTTATATAAAGTACTCATTCAATCTCAATTTAGATGAAATGTATTTTTTTTTATATCTCAAAAAGGTTGAAATATTTCATCTTTTCAAAAATTTTAAACAATTAATTTACCCTCTTACCCCTATTTAGACTCTCACTACAGAAAACCTAACAAATAATTTTTTTTTTAATCTTCATTCAATCTCTTACTACATAAAACTAAAACAAATTTTTTTTTTTAAACATTATTTAAACTCTTACTACAAAAAATTTTAAAAAAGAATAATTTTAATTTCATGAATAAAATTAAAAAAAAATAACATAAATTATATGTACTTTAATCTCAATGCTTAGAGAAATGTTTCACCTATTTTTTTGTGAAGAGAGTATAATTTATGGATAAAGTCTGAAAAGAAAAAGAGACAGGTTGGCAGAAATCATGTACAAACCACTATTGTTTTTTTTTTTAGCCTAAATCAGCAACTAGTGTTTCTTTTTGGCTAAATAAACCATTAAAGTTGCTGAGTGAAGCCGATTCAACCGTTGCCATTAAATCGAGCTGATGTGGATGATTGAATTGAAACACCCCCAGCCCCGGTTCACCTGTCTCCGGGAAAGTCTCATTGCTCCCCAATCTGCTAGTCCCTGAACTCCCCTGCTCTCTCTTTTCACGTTGAAACCCCACGACAATGAGCAATCCTAGGCTGATCACCACCATCGTTTCCAGATTAATTCGCAAGTTGGCTCAACTAACAGCAACGCCTCTAGGATTGTTGATTTCAAACGTTTTAGATCGTTTGAGACGAAGAACAAGAGTTTCACCACTATGTCTACCCTGTTGATGTAGAGATTCGAGAAATTAAATTTGGATCTTTTGAGTTTTTCTTTGGATCTGATCCGTATCTGTTTTGTTGTCTCTTGTTCTTGCTGAATCAACACGATCTTCCCGGTTCGTCGGAGAAATTCTTAGGCATAAGTTGAGGTTTGCCTGGAAGGCCTTAACCGAAACGGATACTACCTAATATTGCACTAACCGAAGCTTTAAGGTCCTGATTTCCAGTCCACAAGTGCATAACTCAGCACCGTTATTGCTTCTCCTAATTGCACGTTACCCGGTTGAAATTTAGCCAACCATAGGAACAAACTTAAGCCCTAAACAAAAACAACCCCTTAATTGAGAAGCCAGTGTAGTATCTTAATGTAGTATTCCAATTCTGGCAGTATATTCTACTAATATGACGACGAATGGCTTCCTTGGGCTGATTTTAAAACAATAATGGTTTATTTGACCAATAAAAACTTCAATGGATAATTTGGGCCAAAATAGAAACATAAGTGGTTTATACGTTATTTTTTCCCAAATAGGTTAGTCAACCAGTCGGCCGGAACAGGCCATTAGGGGCTGGACCACAAATTTAGAAACGGCAACTTTTTCTCGCACAACCACGCCGAGTCTGTGCCTACGCCACCCTCTTCCTCTTGATGGGCCCCCCACCTATAGGCCATTTGAAGATTAATATTGAAGATTAATATGGATGGTGAAATTTTATCCTCTTTACTCGGAATTCAGATGATATAGACTTTTGCGACTCAAGTGCCTGCGCATCTTTTCTTTACCCTTCTCTATTTTGAGTGATCAGCTGACGCTTGTTGAAACTACGGCCATCCTTCGGCTTGTTTGAATCTCGTCTAAGGGGCTATCGTGATATCATTATCGAGATTGCACGACTGTCCTTGTGCAGGAGCTATAGTTGTCAAACGTCACTTCATTTCAGCCCTTTGGAGTTTTGGTTGAGCTAATAAGTGCTCGATTTTCTTCTTTTTAAAACTCTTGTTCTTGTGTTTATATTTCACGCTCTTTGAGCAATCTTTCGCATTCTATTGCCCATGTTAGTAATGGTGGCTCGTGGGCTAACCTGGTCCGGTCGAGTAAGAGTTTCCAGATCTAGGCACAACCTGCATTAAAGTGGGGTGATCTTGGGTTGAGTCTAACTTGGGTTTGGGTTGGAGTGAGGCAGGTTTGAGCTGGGCCAAGTTAATCTGATTTTAATAAAATATGTTTTAATATGTTTTCAATCATTGTTCGATAGTAATTTTATGAAATATATATATTTTTAAAAAAATACCACCGCCGGTGTAAATTTTATTAATAAAAAAATTAAATAACATTTATATAATTTGAAACGTGCCTTACACTTGAAAATGGCAAAACGTTCCATGAAAAAAAATGAAAATGTAAAACTTAAGATTTGTACTTAGCAGCATAATCAGATCAATTACATTATTTAAATTATAATGAAAACCTACAATCTACTCTTGTTAGTCATCATCAGAAGGAACCTCATCATCGAAGCTTTTAATATCTTGTTTCCTTAGAGCAGCAAGCGCCCAATCCCGGTTACAAACGTAAACCTCAACGACTTCAGGTGTGAGCCTTGCTCATTTCTTTGAGATGACTCGTTTTCCTACATTAAAGGTGGCCTCGGAGTCGACGGTTGAGACCGGAATTGCCAAAATCTCTTGCGCCAATATGGATAAGATCGGGAATCTTCATTTTTTGTTCTTCCACCACTCGAGGATGTTTTCCTCATTGTTTTCAAATGAAGTGAGGAGGTAATCATTCCATTTTGCCAATCCCGGGTTTGTGGGTCACAGTCGTTTGAGGATATTTACCGCTGGGTTGAACCTTGATGATGATGAGGAGGTAGAATGCTGATGGGGTGTTGGATCGGATGACCTAACCTTATCAGAATGCTTAACGGGGTAGAGTTTGTATAACTCTCTCAAATTGTGGTCAGCTTCAGCAAAAATAGTAATTGCAGAAACTTGTGTTTGACCTAAATATGTATGATAGTATGCTTCTAACAATTGCAGACAACCCATGATTTTGACATTTAGATCAAATGCAAATGCAACAAGATAAATTTGTGGGATTTTTTGAAAATAATCAAGTCATTTCTTTTGCATTGCTTCAACAGTTAGTTTCAAAAACTCATTGTCCTTGTATTGGTGGAAAACATAGACGATGTTTACAAAATATAACATTACTTGGTGCACTGTTGGGAAATAAACCCCAAAGAAAAAGTTTGTTGCCTCATAAAAATATCTAAGCAACTCAACTAACTTAAAACATTTTTCCCAAATCTCGTCCGTTAGCCGGTCGCCTTGGACTTTTGAGTTCACAAAGCAAGTCAAAAGATTTGCCTATGGTTGAGCGTCATTTAATATTTCAAATGTTGAGTTCCATCGAGTGGGCAATCGATTTTAAACATTTTCCAAGAAAAATTCACCCCATTTTCAATACAAAACATTTTAAATTCACGAGCGAATTTGTTCATTATTTTAACAAAAAGTAAAGCATTCCGAATTGGCTTAATTTGGTTTTCCAGTTGTTGTAAACCATTTTGGACACATAAATTCAAAATGTGACACAAGTAACGATCATGAAAAATTTTTTTATCAAGTAGTGGTTTTTTTTGCTTTTTTCAATTCTCTCACCGCCTAATCATTGTTTGAAGTATTGTCAAAAGAAATAGACAAAACTTAATAACCAACAAAAAATTCACACAAACTTTCAATAATGCAGTTGAACATATTCCAACCCATATGAACAGATTCCATACGTTTGAAAGTAATTATCCATTTTTGAATAACCCATTCATCGTCTATTGCAGTGACACAATTTTGTCCTATTGAAGATGTCCACATATCAAATGTAAATGACAGACAATGATCAACGGTAGAAAAATATGATTGTAAATCACTTCTTCTAACTTCATATAGTTTAAAGCTTTCTCTCCTAGCTGTTTGCCTAGACTTTTTTTTTATAAGCAGTGTTTATATTTTCTTGGATTAATCTTTTTAAGTGTTCGTCTTCAGCTTGTCTAAATGTTTTTTCAGTAATCATCATCCAATTAATTAAAACTTGCCTAGCAGTTTTTGGATTAAATCAAAACATACCTAGACCGACGGAGCTGCCAATGCCCGTTAGTTGTGTTTGTGCACCAAAAATACCGCCGATGTCTCCATGGACTTTTGCTTAAGTGCTTCATGAGGGTGCCTGTTCCAGAGTTCAATTTGTGTACAAATTTGTTGTCGCAATGTTTGCACTTGACATACCACGTTTCGCCTTCCCAAACTTGATCAAAATACGCCCAAGTGGAAGCCTTCAAATTCCCGTTCTTCACTTGACTCTGCTCGGGTTGCTCGCTTTGTTGCGTCGGTTGGGACCCCTTGACACTGAGTTGGGTCTGTGGAATTTCCTCAACATTATCATTAGAGAGTTGATCATCAAAGCCAAGGTCGTATGTCACCATGTCGATGCTTGGATCATTATTGGCAATTTCTTATGAATGCAAACCTCAATTTTTGCAGAATAAACGTCCTCGCAAAAATGAACCGACCCCTGTGCCGGATGAGGAGGAGGCAACACCTTTACCCTTGCCAGAGTTCTTCCCTCGTGAAGCCATTAGTGGAAGAAAATAATTGAAAAGATGGAGAGATGGTTAAGAGGCAATTAAGAAAATATTAGTGAAATATTAAGAAACTTAGAGAGAGATAGTAGAGAGAATGAGAGAAGTTTGTAGGAGATTGGAGAAGAGAAGATTGGTGTGAGGAAGTGTGGGAAAGAGACTGCCTATTTATAAGAGGAGAAAAAAATTAATTTTACCAAAAAAACTCTAAAAAACTAGCCGTTAGTGGCTATTGACTGAGGGTAAAAAAGTCTGGAGCCGTTGAGAAGGCATTAAAAATTTGAAGACTGTGCAACAGAAATCTGGAAACGTTCGACCTGGCTCGGATGGGTCATGGGCCAGTCTGGGTTGAACAGGTTAGTGGGCCAGTCAGTCATGATTTGGAGTTCCCTCCTCTCTCATGCCCAAATTCACCCCGTCACCCTCCGAGTCCGTTTCGTGCTGGATCGAGCCCGAATTTGACAGTGTCAGGCTGAGTTTGACCTGAGCCAGGTTCAGGTCAAGCTTGGGTCAACCCAGTTTGTTGGCCACGTCTACATGTTGGCCCATTTGTTCTTGTCCGTTTTTATTGGTCTCGTCCATAATTTTTGTGGTTGGATTACTCTTTTGGCGATTGATAAATGGCATATCTTTATTTTAAAAACACTAAAGAAAACAGGTTAGTCAATTCTCTGCATTAATTATAAATTTAAGATTTTTCTTGCACATGAATCCCACATCATGAATAATTATAATCTTGAGGCCAGCCGCTCAAGCTGTCTATCATAAATGCACACGCAAGAGGACTTATTCACCCTTTTACCCCCAGACACTTCTCTCAAAGTCTTTTCAAGATGACTAATTTTCATGAATTACATCGGCTATCTTAAAAGGCATGTAATAAGGTTTAATTCAAGGGAAGAAGACAGATTTTACCACTTAACACACCAGTAACGACTACTTAAAACGAAAGAAATCTTCATGTGTAAGAAATGACTCTAAGTTGAGGAGAGAAAGCAAATTTATTAGTTGCACAGGAAGTTTGTAACACAACCAAAACCACTGTTTTTTTTTCCTTTCTAGTTTATTCACGGAAGGATAACGATGATCTCCCAAAAGTACAGAAGCAGCAACAAACAGCAGTCCAACCAGATTATGAGGCAGCAATTTGACGGGCTAACTTTTCACCGTCGGGCATGGGCGCGATATATATGCGAACTTCATTCTTGTTCGGCATGTGCGAGCCGCCGGAGTGAAAGATGGCATCAAGTACAAACCCACCAAGTATGGACAGGACGATACCTATGCCCACACCTATAACAAAACCGGCCACCGCGATGACCGTCTCTGCGCCCGCCATCAGAGCCAGGTCTGTGTCTAGCATGGCCGTTTCGATCAAGTGGCCCAGCGTGGAGCCACCTATGCTGGCCGCTATGTCCTTCACGTCGCGCGTTGCCCGCTCGACCAGTTTGGTCTTGGGGTCCATGTAAATGTCCCATACGGTAACTGCCGCGACGAAAGCGAAGAGCAGGAATCCTCCTCTCAACTCCTTCTTGGCGGCAGCAAATGCTTCATCAATCATTGATCCTCGGCCGGATTGCTTGATGATGTCGTTGTACACTAGGAACTTTTCTTCTGCGGCTAGATCCTTGAACGGCCCCGTTAGTCCCCTTCTCATCTTGTACCTAAATTAATAACTAACAAATCAGACACTGAATGTAGAAATTAAGGTGTTGAGATCCAATCCTAATCTGGAAGGATATATTTTGTAATTAGGCCTTAATTAGTTAACATAATTTTGATCACCCAGAACAAGGAAAGATGATTGGAATAAATGAATAAAATGAACAAAAATTGAACCTTGTGACAAGCTGCTCAAAGGTGATGCCTTCCTGGCTGATCTGTTCGGAGAAGGCCCTAGAGAGCAAGCTACGGTGCTTGGCCATAAAGTTGCGGATGCCCTGCTTGAACTGCTCGGCGTCCTTGGCGAGCCGGCGTATGGCGGCCTCTTCCGTGGAGGCGATCGTGCGTGCCTGTGCCATGGTCTCTTCAGCATGGGCAATGACCTTGTTGAGGAACTCCTTGCGCACGGAGTAGTTGCGGATAGCTTGGATGCCGAAGTTGACCAAGCCCTTTTCGAGCTCCCAGATCATGTGAGCGAGCTCGTACTTGCCTTCCTCGGTCTGGAGGTCGTTCACCAGATCCCTCCCTTTGTCGAGGAGGCTCTGGATGGCGTCGTGGTTGTGCTTGCAGATCCGGATGTGCTCGACGCGCTCGTACTCAGACCCGAAAGGGACGCTCTTCATCTGGTGGAGCTCTTGGTCGCGGACGACCCTCGCCAGTCGGCGAAGTTGCTCCTCGTTCAGCTCCACTAGGCCTCCACCCATGTTTTGCTCTAACTGCTGCTACTACTTTGGGAACGGAATGGTTTGGATTGGCTTAAACCTGCTTGGTTTTATAGGCCTACATGATGTATTCAGATGTGCAAACCTCGGATGTAGAACACGAAGCCTCGCCCAAGTATTCTTTCTCCTGGGTTTTCCTTTCTGTTTTTTGTTATTTTGTTTTTGTTTTTTTGTTTTTGTTTTTTGGTCTCTTTGTTTGCTTCTATGGGTATTGGTCCACGTTTGTTCTTATGAAATACAAGAGCAATTGACATGACATGTCATTTAAGATGATTTATACACTGTACAAAATCTAGGTTGTTAAACGATCATCACAACAATATTGGCACCAAACATTATAAGAATTACGTGTTATGGTCAAGTTTATTGCTCACATTTAAGGAGTCAAATATAAGTTTCTGAAGTGGGTTTAGTGAATCGTACTTTCAATGAAACTTGGAAAAAAATTATTTATCAATTTACTAGTTATAGAAGGAATAAACGTTGTATGACCACTCAAATATAGAATTACAAACATGAGTTCCCCAAGGTTTGAAAAAGTTAAAGAACTTGAGAAGTGGAATTGTGTAAATCTTTTAAGTAAAAAAAAAAAACAATAACCAAAGAAATTTAGGATCAGAGGCATCCTATGTGACAAATTGATATTGTTTCTGTCCACAGATGTCCCACTATCCAAGTGGCACCTAAAGCCACCTGCTCTCATACTTTGGCAAGGTCCAGTCCAGATCTTCCGCTTACCCATTTGTATTGAAATGTCTTAACGCTTTCCAGATTTTGAAAAACGAGCAAGCCAACCCTTAATTATTACAAAGTGTAAGTTAGAAGCGTCCTATGTAACTTCCCAGCTCTTTCCTTTTGCTTGGTATTGGTTTTTATATTTATTTCTTTCTCTATCTCAAAATTGTACCTTTACCGATTTTACTAGTGAATTCTGCTTATTTCAGTTATAGCTAAAAGCGTGTAGTCCTTGGATTTTGATTGACATAATAGTTTTAGCATCATGTACATATTGTAGTTAAATTAGTTACTACTTAGATTTTCTTGAATATTTATTAATTCATTATGTTTGTTAATTAGTAGATTGCTCGGTTAGCTAATTGTAACAAACATTAATTATAACAAACAAGTTCGGTTGGTTACTTTTTTATGTGTCATGGACCCAGTTGACCATGGACTAAGGTGTTTGTGAGCCCACCGTCAATAAGGTGAATTTACCCCTTGTAAATACCAGTTAAAAGATGGCATCAAAAGATGGTGTTAACTTGTGAAATTAATGTGCTGGATATTGAGGTGATAATCAGGGGCTTACAGATATGGAAACAGATTAATACCGGATGATTTTTAAAATTATACATTTCAAAAATATTGTAAATATTGAACTTTGGAAAAAAAATTATGTACATTTTGTATCTGAAATTTCTCCTATACTATTATGTAGGAATAAATACAGTTCTATACCTTTAATATATACAATGCTTGTACTCATTTGTATAAGGATGTCAACACTTAAAATTAAACAGTAAAATTAAATAAATTTATACATTGAGTAATATTTTTGTAAATGTATAAGATTGTACTCAAATGTACATTTGTTTATTTGTGTGCATATATAAGTCAAATGACACAATCTTTTAAATTCGAAAATAATAAATTATTGAATATAAAATTTTATTTATTAATACGTACGATTATATACATACTAGTACATAATAAATCTCCATCTACTATTTTTTTCTACCAATTCGTACAGTTACACATGTGTGTGTGTATGTATAATTTAAAGATAATTATTTTTCAGTTCATACATTAATATATATATATATATATATATATATATATATATATATATATATATATATATGTGTGTGTGTGTATTTATGTATGAGTAATTAGAAATCTATATTTATCTCTTATATTTAAAAAATATATATTGATTAACTGTGAAGATTCTCTCATCTTCAAAGATTGTTACTGACATTTATTAGGATTTTTTTATTGTCATCATGATTCCATAATTTTAGTCATCCACTAATAACTACTTAAATATGTGGGATAATAAAAAGGGTAATTTGGTCAAGAAAGTTGGGGTCTATGAAAACCCAGGTCTACCTAAGAATACAGCCCAGGAGTGATCTGATTTTTTACAGCGCCTATGATTACTATTAAAGGCCTTTAAATTGGAGTTAATTACCGTCAAATTTAGTTGAATCTAACTGTACTAATTGATAAAGTTCGCACAATCATAAAGGATTTTTTTATGGCTTACCTTTGTGTTGACACCCAATTTCGTCCGACCCTTTAAATAAAAAACAAATTATTAAATTAATCTTAAAAAAAAATATTAATTAATTATTATTGTTATTATTTAAAAAAAAAAAAAAAGAAAAGAAGAATTTTTTTAATTAGTTAGATAGTTTAGGGGGCATTTTGTTAGTTTTAAAATAATAGATATACACATATATATATATCTATATGTATAAAAAAAAATTAATTAATTAAAAAAAAATTAATTAATTAAAAAAAAATTATTATAATTGATTAATTAATTAATTAGTCTCCCCCAGCTGGCAAGTTCCAGAACAATCTGGGGGCTTCTCTCTCGCCTTTTTATCTGATCTCTCTCTCTCGCTCCCGAGAGAACTCTGACAGGGGATCTCTTCGCCCAAATTTCTCTCTTCTCTCTCACAGAGCTCTGGCTCTCTTCTCTCTCTCACGCTCAGCTGGTGCTCTCTCTCTCTCCCTCGAATGAAATTCTCTCTCGCTCTCAATCAAGTTCTGCTTCTCTCTTTCTCTCCTCGCCAGCACCGTCTCCAGCCTCCCCTCGTCTTCGCTCCGTCGCGCATGCTGCCGGCAGCTTCGCGAAACCCGCTGCCATCGCCCTCCAGCCCCTGCCGTTGCGTCCGCCTGGCCTCCCTCCTGCTGTCCAGCTCCTCCGCCAGCGCATCCCCTCACCGTTTGTCTTCCATGCTTGCCATCGTCGCCCATCTGAGGTCCCAGCAGAGCAAGGCCTGTCACTTCGTCGGTCGCAGCTTGACCGTAGTCAAGCCAGAGATCTTGAACCCAGCTGGCTTCATCTTTGCTGTCAGAGTAGAAAAGCGTGGAGGCTCGTGGCGTGACAGCGAAAACAGCTTTGAGGAAGGCTTCCTTTCCAGTAATCTGCCGGATTCTTTCTCATCCACCAGCCATCTTCGACCATTTGGCCTCATCTTCATCCCCATCTCGAACGCCGAGTTCATTTGACGAGATCGAATCGGAAACAATCGTGGCTGGGGCAGAAGAACGAAATCGGATTGGAGATTCGGAGCAGCGAAATCGATTTGATGCAATCGATCTATGAATCAGAGCAGTCGCGTTGAAATCGGACCAGGTGGAATCAAGCAGTCACGTTGGGTCACTGCTGTCTAGATTGGGAATCGATTTACTTGGAACAACTATTTATTTGTGGAAGGAAACATTTTTTTTGCAACTTTTGGGTATACGTTCTAGCACCTCCTCTGTGATTTTTAATTCTTAAACTTCTATTGTTTTGTTTATGATGCACTATGTGGAAATCAATGACTTTGGTAGCTATCCTGCTCTCACTGATAAGTTTTTTTTAGCCATTAGTCTTCTCCTGCTTCAATTGTTCATGTGTGTTTGTTTGTTGTTCGTTACAAGGTAGATACGAGTTTTAGCTTGTGTGCTTTGGTGGTTGCTGTTGTTTTTTTTTTAGTTGTGATTCATATTATATGCTGTGACTGATCCGTTCTCATTGATTTCTGTTCAATCGGAGGATCCCAGCTTCTCTTTCTCTTTCTTTTTCTTTCTTCCTTTCATTATAGATTCAATCCCCTCCTATCAATTCCTGTCGGTTGATTTTATTGGTTTTGTAGTCTACGATTTCGATTTTCTTTGCTAAAGGAACATTCCCTTCAGAGGTAAATGTCCTAGCTATAAGATTTCTAAGTCGTATAGTAATGAAACTGACAGAATTGTTGTGGTGCTTTGCTGAAACTAATGGTTCTCAGGATATGCAGATTAGGCTAATAGTTCTCAGGATTTCCAGGTTATGCTTTTTGCGAGGAGTTTGTGCAAACAAGGTTTAGTATTACTACCCATGCTATTGTTTACTATGCAAGGTAGATACTGAATGAATGCTATCTATGGAGACTTAGGTCACTGTATTACACTCTTCTACAATGTTCTGTTCTATAATGCCTAACCTGCCACCGAATTGTGTCTATTTGGCTTTAAAGTGTTACCAGGGACATAGAACATGCTGAGCCACCTAAATGTATCAGATTTGTATATATATTGCAATGTGAATGCATATTTTGATTTTAGACTTCCCTTCTTCATCTTACAGCATTTCTTGTGTTTCTGCTTATTCTGGTTTAATGGCAAAAATGTGGTTTATTTACATAGAATCCTGATCTGATGGCTCTTACACATTTCTCCTATATATTATAACTTGTTTACAAAGTTTAAGCTTAGACTGTGTTGCAAAACTTAAATTCAACCCTAGAGGGAAAGCATTCTTTCTACTCTCAAGCTGTTTCTGCAGAACTTGAGTTTTAGCTCTTAAATTCCAGAGTTCCACATAGTTTAAATTACAGAGTTCTAACATGTTTCTTATACATAATGATACTTATTCAACATATAGACAGCCTCCCTAGCTTCCTTGAGTTAGAAGTCAATTTTTGGTCAAACCTGCTCATTTACGGCGCACATGTACCTATTTATTATTGGTTTAGTTACAGATTCCAATTGTCTTCTGTTTTTTTTTAGTATTGATAAAATTATTTTATCATCAAATTTGACTTTTAACTTCTATTTTACATCTGGGACCTACACCTAATTTGTACAGAAATTAGGATGACTGTAACATATTCAACATAACTGCAATGACATTAGAAGACAAACATCATAAAAGCAGCAGTAGTAGCAGCATCCAAGGGATTGGATGGTGGGATGATGCAGTCTTGCAAGTATCGGAAGGCATAGGTGAAGAGGGAGTTGGTGGAGATGATTGTGCATAAAAGGAAGCAAGCACCGTAGCACTCCTGGAATGACCTCACCACTGCCTCGTCTCATTCAACCATGGAATAATTGCTACTCCATTAAAAGGTAAAAGGAAAATTTCTCCAGACGAATACCAGTAACAATTCCCATCTACAATCATTATACTCTATTTCAGAAGCCGGACACATGAAGACCCAGCCAAAAACTTTTACAACGATTAAGCTACATATTGTCAATTTGGTAATTATCTAAAAATATTATTTATTTATTTACTTATTTTTTTAAAATAATAATAATATATATATATATATATATATATATATATATATATATATATATATATATATATATATATATATATCCATTCTTAGTATTTTGATAAAATCTCGAGAGGAATTAAAATTCATGTCCAAATGATCCGTCAGGATCCAATGGCTTGGAGAATAATTTTTTTTTTAAAAAAAAAAAATATAAAATATAAAAATTAATTTTAATAGTTATTTAAAAAAAATATATATATATGTTTAATAAAAGAAATACATGAAAATTAAGACTTTGTATTTAACTTATTTCTTTAAAATGTAACTTGGGATTCTTTTATTGAACAAATAAAACTTTAGCCAAATGATTTCAAATAAAGGTAATAAAAATAAATAAATAAATAAATAAAAAGATTAAATTTCTCTTAAATATTTTAAATTTATTAATTAAATGTATTTTTAGACTTATAAATAGGAAAATCTTTTATCAAACAAAAAGAACATAAAAATGAAATATGTAAATATCAAAAACTTTTCTTTTATTTTTGAAATATACATATAAATTTTTAGTATCTTAATTAAATAATCACTTTTTAGTTAATCTTTTATCAAAATAAATTATATAAATATTATGACTTTACTTTTATATTTTTAAAATATACATATAAATTTTTAGTTTCCTTATTAAATAATCATTTTTGCTTAATTTTTTTTTATAAAAAATAAAATAAATAAATATTAAGACTCTTCTTTTATTTTTGAAATATACATATGAATTTTTGGGTTTCATCATTAAATAAATAAAGTTTTGATTACCTTTTGATTCACCTTTTATCAAATACAATATTAAGACTTTACTTTATTTTTAAAATATTAAATCTTTAGTTTTCTTCATTAAATAAAACCTTGATTAAATAATTTCTTTTTTTTGGTTTATCTTTTATCAAATAAAAAGAATAAATATATAGATTTTTCAATATACATATAAATCCTTCGTCTTCTTGATTAATTTCATTTTTTTTATTCTTTTATCAAATAAATAGAATAAATATAAAATAAAATATTTTTTTAACTCTTTAATTTCTTTATCAAAAAATTAACCAATTAAAAATTAATTATTTTTCTTTTATAAATCAAGTAATTATTTAAAAAAAAATAAATAATAAATTTTTTTCATTAAATAAGAAAACTAAAAAAATAAGAAAAAAAAATATAAGAAAGAAAAGCAAAAGAAAATAAATAAAAAGAATAAAAAGAAAGAAAGAAAAGGATAATAAAAAAGAATTTTTTAAATTTAATTAACATTAAAGATCATTAACAAACCTAAAATTTCATAAACAAAAGATTTACAAAATAGTAATTAAACTAATAATTAATTAAATAATTAACAATAAGTTAAAATATTAAATTAACTTCCATATCCGGATGATCCGTCAGGATCTACGGTTTGGAAAATATCAAACGTCTTAAAATAAATAAATTAAAAAGATAAAAATCCATATTTTTACAATATGGATAAATTTTGTTTAAAATTTCATCAGATTCCGTGTCCAAATGACTCGGCAGAGTCCATGGTTTGGAATTAAATCTTTCGTGTCCAAATGACTCGGCAGAGTCCATGGTTCGGAAGTATCAAATTCTATACAAATTAATTACCAAAAATCCACATCCGATTAATTCAGTTAAAAATTCTTGATTGAAAATTAACTGAAATTTTTCTAAAAGCAAAGCAAAACAAAATTAAAATCAACTAAGGTGCCAATTTTGGGCGCTATAACAAAGTTGTTTTAGCGTAACCGTACTCCCGATCCCCGAACTCTCGCAGACCATATTTTAGGTATCCAATCGACCTAAGCGAAAACCGATTGGTGGCGACTCCCGAAAACGGCCCAACCCGATGTTGCCACAGCTTGGCGACTCCACTGGGGATCCTGGTTAGTGAGTCAAGCCTAAAAGTTGATTTATTTTGTTCTATTTTGTTTATTTTTATGTGAATTTATATGTTATATTTACTTATTCTAAACATGCATAATGCATTCACAAAATGAAGCTCTATACCCGATCTTCCTTAAATCAAACACGATTCTTTCTAAGCGGAATTGGTGTTGCTGTCCTTGTGAGGCCACGGTCTCCAAGCCTTCACCGGTTTCAAAGTAGCAAAGTAGTGTATTGCCTTCTGAGACGGTTAGTCTCTGCATGGGCCCACGAAAAGCTACGACTCGAATTAATCCATTCCTTACATTAACCCTAGAGGGTAAGGAATCGGGCCGTCACTATGATTTAGTGACTGGATTCGGGAACTATCCCTTGCCTTTTTGATAAACCACCTTATGCATATAGAACTCCCCACTTAACCATAGAACTGACCATAGAATTTCTACCATTTTACCAACGCCATAAGTATATCCTTGTTATGCTGTGTTGTTACTCTACACTTTTCTTCGTATGGTTTTAACTTGTTTATCCATAATACTTCATGAGTTGTTAATTACTATTTAACTTGTTAATAACCTTATTTTTCTTTTGTTATACTTCCGTTCTGTGCAATTATTCTTCATGCATCAAAACCACGCATCAAATTATGCTAACTTTTTGGTCTTTTTAATAATAACTAGAAGTCTTGAAGTTTCACAATAGTTGATAATCAAGCTCACTCATTGCATACATCCATTACATCAATCACATGCATATAAAATCTGATAAAAATAATCTCATTGCATGTATTCCATTACATCAATCACGTGCATATAAATTTTGATAAAAAACATAATTTCATTATGTATTGCATGCATCCATTGCATCAATCATATACATGTAAAATCTAATAAAATGAATCTCACTTTAAAAAGGTAAAATTGGACCTCAACACCGATATCCAACTCGGCTCCAAACAAGACTAATGGCAGAACAAACCGAAGGACGTCTCATAGATATAGAGTCCAAGATAGAAAATATGGCCGGAGCAATTCCCTCCTCATTACACCAAAAAATGAAATTTATTTTTGAAGGAAAGTTAATCACAGTCTTTGCTGAAGAAGGCATTCTGCTATCATCTATATCAATAGTAGTAAAGACCAAGTGACATTCTCTTCCAAGTTGGTGTGACCCAAATCCCAAATGTAACTGAAAATTCTGTGGTACTGAAACTCAAGGTCCAACAGTTGGCCGAGTCCAAGTTGCTAGGCCAGATGTGATTGGTAATTGAAAGTGAAGATTTTGAGCTGGAATTACATTAATTTTGGAATGGCTCCAAGTCAGATCTAACCTAATAGTCCGCACACACTTTTGAATGACAGGGAATCCTTTGAATAAACTTGTATCTTTGAAAGCTTGCAAAAGTAATCTAATAGTAAAAATCTCCTAGATTTAGTCCAGAATCTAGGGTGTAGTCTTTGTTAGATGGACACCTGGTATTCTTTCTGGTACAACAAAAAGATGTAATGCGTGCATTCTACTACTTTCCATTTTTACACTCTTTGCCATTATACTATCTATTATTGCCATCACACTTTACTTTTTGACAACTGGTAATTCTTTTTGTTCTCTAACAAAAAGATGTTACGTGTACATTATACCACTTTTTAATTCCATTATTACATCTACATATTGTACCAATTTTTACCAAAAATTCAATTATTACACCTACACATTCTATCACTTCTTACCAAAAATTCTGTTTTTACATCCATCTCTTACTCCTTTCCATTATACTATCCATTATTGCTATCATACTTTGCTTTCTAAATGATACTACTCGTGGGTGAAAATAAAAAGTTAAGGAAAATTTGATAGTAATGATCTTGAAAGTGCTGCCAAATCTAGTAAGAAGGATTTCATATGTTGCACCTCAACCCTCAAAAAGAATTCACAGTGGTTATCAACATCCTTGCAAGGAGTCCGGGATTAACTTCCAAAGAAGTTAGCTCTCATATTAAATGACTTCAGTGGCCTCCCAATTCTCACAAATGCTCAATACAAAAAAAAAATTCTCAGTTTTCCACAACACAAATTCCAACAAAGGAAAGAAGTTCCTCCCTTCCATCAAAAGCCATTAAAGAGAAAATCCAAACAAGAAAAAAAATCCAAAAAAAAAAAAAGAGACTGAGAAGCAAATAAAGCCACTTGAGTCATCTCACTTCAAGAAGGCTATGATCTCGGTTCTCCATAACACAAACTCCAAAAAAAAAAAAAGGGAAAAAGTTCATCCCTTCCATTAAAAAGCCAACAAGGGAAAATTCAAAACCAAAAAAAGAGAGACTGAGAGCAAACACAAGCAAGTAAGGCCACTTGAATCATCTCATTTCAAGAAGGCTATGATCTCGGTTCTCTGTAACAAAAACTCCGAAAAGGAAAAAGTTCATCCCTTCCACCAAAAAGCCAACAAGGGAAAATTCAAAACCAAAAAGAACTGAGAACAAGCACGAGCAAGCAAGGCCACTTGAGTCATCTCACTTCAAGAGAGTTATCAAGTATGTTATCACCATAGCTCACACAAAAAAACAAAAAAACAAAAAAAAAAAGAGGAAAAAGGGCTCAAACTAGAAAAAAAAAAGAAAAAAAGAAAAAAAGTGAGCTATGGATTCTAGACTGAAAACCTGCAAAGGCGGTTTAGAACACAAAAGCAACCCTCAAACCAAGCATGCATAAAGACCACGATAGTTGGGAGGCAACAGATGAGGTTTAACTTTCTGGAAAGAGTGGCAAGTTTGAGGTCATCACTATTGAGTTTTTCATCATAATCAAATTTGCTCACGAGTAGTATTAAAAGACCATTCTTTCAAACCACTTAAACTTAACTTTCCTCAGACTTATCATCCTCATTCAGCTAAAAGACTATCATTGTGAAACATGTTTCTACCTTATTTAATACTGCTCACGAGTAGTACTAAAAGACCATTCTTTCAAACCACTTAAACTTAACTTTCCTCAGACTTATCATCCTCATTCAGCTAAAAGACTATCATTGTGAAACATGTTTCTACCTTATTTAATACTGCTCACGAGTAGTATTAAAAGACCATTCTTTCACACCACTTAAATTTAACTTTCCTCAGACCTAACATCCTCATTCAGTTAAAAGACTATCATTGTGAATCATGTTTCTACCTTATTTAATACTGCTCACGAGTAGTATTAAAATACCCTTCTTTCACACCACTCAAACTTAACTTTACTCAGACCTAATATTTACCTCTTAATATTATTCTCATTCAGCTAAAAGACTGCCACAAAAAAAAAAAACGTTCAAACTTAATTTTCCTCACGCCTAACAGTTACCTCTCGATATCATCCTCATTCAGCTAAAAGGCTATCCTTGCGAATCATGTTTATACCTTATTGCCTTGCACAGTTTATGTCTTCGAGTTGGAAAGGGAAGAATGGCAGGATATTTTAATTGAAAACAAAGACCGTAAATTACTTTGTCAAGCTTTGCAAATTGATGAAAGTTTTTCTTTAAGGCCAAACCATTATTCATTAATGTATGTAGACTTAAAAGTGAGGAGATAGCTTGAGTCTTTCTTTAATAAGATATGATTCTTGTAAGAGAAATTTACGATCAAGTGCCATCACAAAGGTCTAGAAATGCTCGACCTTCTGTTAAAGGCGAGGTGATACCTTTTATCCACATAAATACCATATTCAGGGGGGCAAAGTAGTCTCTACGAAGCGTAAGAGGAGTACTGCCAACAAAGAAGTTCAATAGACAAGGGGGCAAGTCTTATGGATCAAAACATGAGTTCAAGGAAGAGCAATCATTCAGATTATAACATGAGGATAAGTAAGTGTCGGCACGGTCACAAGAAAAGGGGCAAAGCAGACATTGAAAGTAAAGCCTTTGATGGTATCAAATCCATGACAATGAATGAGTACCCGAAAGAGATATAAATTATGAGGCGGGCCAACTTTAAAGAAATTGAGGCCAAAATTCAAGAACAAGTCAAAGAAAGGGGATTTTGAAAAGAGTTGGGCTTTTGAGGCAGCGAACAAAAGCTGGAAAGCATAAAGAGATTCAATGATAGTCCAAGAAGACCATCACAAAGAGGATCCAGTAAAACAAAGACATAAAGAACTAGATCCATACAAAAAAAAAAAAGCCATTAGTTACACATGCTCTGCATTCATGCATTTCATATCATGCATACATAGCCTTTACATAACAAGGACCAAACGGGAATCACATTCACAGCACAGTTACAGCAATATAAGCTGAGATCTTAATGTCATCAGCTCTTACCAATCTATCACTGGATACACAGCTAATATGCGGGACCAACCCGCATCAGGAATTCAAGGATAAAGTAGACAATATTGTCAAAAGCTTGGCTACCGATTTAATAATCGAGGCTACACCTGGAAGGATAGGATTGACGCCAGCTAGTAGTATCCAAGATAAGAGATAGCTATAGCCAAGGATAAGGCAGATATCAAAAAGGATAAAGTAGACAATATGTCAAAAGCCTGGCAATTGATTCAATAATTGAGGCTACACCTGGAAGGATAGGATTGATGCCAGCTTGGCAGCATCCAAGATAAGAGATAGCTGTGGTCAAAGATAAGGCAGACATCAAGAAATATTGTCGTTGAAACTTTGTCAAAAGCGGACAATGGATTCAATAATCAAGGACTGGATCAATGTCATGCCTGATGGAATATCAAAGATAAGAAATATCTATGATACCAAAATAAAGTAGGATCCACTTTTCCGGTTAAACGGCGGATACGGTACTCCGTGACTCTTAAGTCGGTTCTCTCAGTTGCCCATAATAACTGATTCCTTCCTCTCTTCTGTCTTTTACTTCCCTCTAGAAAATGGATCCTACTCTTTCTGTCTTACGAAAATATTTTCCTTCTCTCCCAATGAACATTCTCAAAAAGATCTACCAAGTTCGCTGTGAACGATTAAGAGTTCTGATGCACAAAGGAATCCCTGAAGATGTGCGGTGGTTAATCGAAGCCAAGGTTCGTCTGGCAGGTGAAATCCCAGAGGCATTTGTGTCTCACATGCCTGGAATAGGCAAAAGCTCTTATGCCAAAAAGCGAAGAGCGAAAAGGTTACAAGTCTGCCATAAATGTGGACGGTGGACTTGTAATACCAAATGTCGTTCTTTAGCGATGATCTCTGATAATCGAGAAGATAAAATACGATTCATTAAGAATGGCCTGAGTAAGGACTCGTTGGATGATATCCGATTGACTCTTGAGACGCATTCTTGTGGATCTGTGCAACGTGAACTTCTTGGTTTATGGAGCATTTTTCATGAAGAACGAAACCGTTACAGTCCCGGGAATCCGACTGTAAATGACCCTGTTTGCCAGCTTGTAAGAAAACTGGATGGGAAGCAAATCCTCGACTCATAGAAGACATTGAAGCCATTACTAGATATAAATCAGTGGAAGATGAGAGCCACAGTCATGATTGCTGTACATATAAGCTGTCATTTGTCTTTTCTTTTGACAATAATGTACTTGCTTTTGTAAGTGTAATTAACACATTATCCCTTTCATCACTATAAATATGTGTTAGTTATTTTCGTTTCCTACAATCACTAATTTCTTTCTTTGCCTCCTTTATCAATGGAGTCATCTCTTTCCGCCCTACGAAAGTATTTTCCTTCCTTCCCAATAAATGTTCTTAAAAAGATTTATCAAGCTAGATGTGAACGATTCAGAGTATTTATGCACAAAGGCATTCCTGATAATGTGCGGTGGCTAATTGAAGCTAAGGTTCGTTCAGCTGGTGAAGTTCCCGAAGCGTTCTTTCCCCGTATGCCCGGCTTTGGTAAAAGCGCTTATGCCAAAAAAAGAAGAGCAAAGAGGCTAGGCGTTTGTCATAATTGTGGATGGTGGATTTGCGGCAATAAATGTCGTGCTCCAGGAGTGATCACCAGAAATCGTAATGATAGAATAAGATTCATTAAGAATGGCTTGCGTAAGGAATCTCTAGAAGATATTCGAGAGGTTCTTGAAGCGCATTCTTGCGGAATAGTGCAATTTGAGGTTGTTGGATTATGGATAATTTTCCAAAAAGAACGAGATCGTTACAGTCTTGGGAATCTGACCCTAAACGACCCTGTTTGCCAGTTTGTGAGAAAGCTAGATGAGATGCAAATCACCGATTCATAGAAAGCATTGAAGCCATTACTGGACGCAAAGCCAGTGAAAGACGAGGATCAAAGTCACGATTACTGTACGTGCTAGCTGTCGCTTTTGAAATTTTCCTCCCCTTTTGGTAATAATGTATCCACTCCTGACGTGAACCAAAGTCACGATTACTGTACGTGCTAGCTGTCGCTTTTGAAATTTTCCTCCCCTTTCAGCGATAATGTATCCACTCCTGACATGAGCCATAGTCACGATTATTGTACGTGCTAGCTGTCGCTTTTGAAATTTTCCTCCCCTTTGGCAATAATGTACCCACTCCTGACACGGACTACTGTATATAGCTGCCACTTTTGAAATTTTCCTTCCCTTCCAACAATCACGTACCTACTCCTGACGTAAGCTACAGTAGTGACTACTGTACATGCTAGCAGCTATTTTGAAAATTTTCCTCCTCTTTTAACGATAGTGTACCCATACCTGACCAGAGTCATACTCGTGACTACTGTGTATAGCTGGCAATAATGTATCCACTCTTGAAAATAAAATTATTACCTTATCTCTTCATTTCTATAAATATATCATCTTTTCTCACAAGGATAAGGATAGGAATGGAGAAAACCCCAACTCGTAAATCCCGAAGTATTTGTGTATTTTCTGGGGCTTTTCCTGGAAAAGATGAAGAGTATTTAAAGGCAGCCAACCATTTGGGTAGAGTATTAGCTGAGCGAAAAATACATTTAGTTTATGGAGGAGGTAGTGTCGGATTAATGGGAGGTGTAGCATCAGCAGCATCTTTAGGAGGAAGTCAAGTTTTGGGCATCATCCCTGGACCTTTGAAGTTTATTTCTGGGGGCACGATCGGAGAGGAGCTAGTGGTCAAAAATCTGCAAGAACGTGTGCTACAAATGCTTTTAAATGCTGATGCTTTCATCGCTTTACCCGGCGGTTTTGGTACATTAGGAGAAGTCTTCCAAATCGCTTCCATGGCCCAACTTAATTTGCATAAGAAACCTATTGGGCTATTGAATGTTAACAATTTCTTTACAGGTCTGATAGCTTTTATGGATTATGCTATGCAGAAGAATTTCATATCAAGAGTGGCACGGCGAATTATAATATCCGCAACAACTGCTGAAGAATTGCTAGATAAAATACAAGCTTTTGTTCCTGAACCAGATCCAGCAATGATTCAGATAGACTGGACACGACAGTCTTTCCCGACCAGTTCACTCCCATAATGGTCCTCTACTCACCCTTTTGAAGTATTGTGGAAGAAAGAAGCGATCTGATCCGTTTTTCTTGTCCTTTAGTTTTATTATCAGCATTTTCTTTCGCGTTTCAGTTTTTCTTTTCAGGGAATTTCTTTTTTTTATAATATAGCTTCGTCCATGCTGATATTAAAACCATAGGACAACGCCTTTAGGATGGAATGGCTGAGTAAAGAGTAATTTTTGTTACTCTTGAGACGCATCCTATTAGGTCTACTAGGCATAACATTTTGGGGTAGTTAAGTTTTAACCTTATTCGGATGACATATCTCACAAGGGAATCTATATTTACTGAAGAAAATATTATATGAACCTTGGATATTGATTCCAAACATCCGTTCCCTCTACATAATTTGTTAGTGTTATTGTTATCATCAAGATTCACTCATCTTATCGAAGTATAAATTTCTGCACTCACCTATTATGAAAATTCACACTTCCGAATAGAACATTTCAACTTCGATTGTCTGAGGTACTTAAAAAGGAGGAAAGAGTTTTTCTCCACAATCATAATCAATTTTCATCATCGGGGTTTTAAGGATGGAACCTTTGCCTCGAAAAAAATCAATTTTCATCATCGGGGTTTTAAGGATGGAACCTTTGCCTCGAAAATAATCAATTTTCATCGGGGTTTTAAGGATGGAACCTTTGCCTCGAAAATAATCAATTTTCATCATCGGGGTTTTAAGGATGGAACCTTTGCCTCGAAAACAATCAATCCGAGGTTTTAAGGATGAAACCTTTGCCTCGAAATCAATCAATCAATCCGAGGTTTTAAGGATGGAACCTTTGCCTCGAGATCAATCAATCAATTCGAGGTTTTAAGGATGGAACCTTTACCTCGACATCAATCAATCAATCGGGGTTTTAAGGATGGAACCTTTACCTCGAAATCAATCAATCAATCCGAGGTTTTAAGGATGGAACCTTTGCCTCGAGATCAATCAATCAATTCGAGGTTTTAAGGATGGAACCTTTACCTCGACATCAATCAATCAATCCGAGGTTTTAAGGATGGAACCTTTACCTCGAAATCAATCAATCAATCCGAGGTTTTAAGGATGGAACCTTTGCCTCGAGATCAATCAATCAATTCGAGGTTTTAAGGATGGAACCTTTACCTCGACATCAATCAATCAATCAGGGTTTTAAGGATGGAACCTTTACCTCGACATCAATCAATTTTTATCATCGGGGTTTTAAGGATGGAACCTTTGCCTCGAAATCAATCAATCAATCCGAGGTTTTAAGGATGGAACCTTTGCCTCGAGATCAATCATCAATTTTTCTTAAACGATAAGAGAGTTCTTATCGTAGAGGTTCTAAGGTAGGGCCCTTAACCTCAAACTTGCATCGTTGAGGTTCTAAGGAGAGTTCCTATCGTCGAGGTTCTAAGGAGAGTTCCTTAAACCTCAAGCAATCAATTATCGATAAGAGAGTTCTTATCGCAGAGGTTCTAAGGTAGGGCCCTTAACCTCAAACTTTCAACGATAGGAGGGTTCCTATCGTCGAGGTTCTAAGGTAGGGCCCTTAACCTCAAACTTGCAACGATAGGAGAGTTCCTATCGTCAAGGTTCTAAGGAGAGTTCCTTAAACCTCAAACAATCAATCATCAATTTTTCTTAAACGATAAGAGAGTTATTATCGCAGAGGTTCTAAGGTAGGGCCCTTAACCTCAAACTTGCAACGATAGGAAAGTTCCTATCGTCGAGGTTCTAAGGAGAGTTCCTTAACCTCAAACAAACAATCAATCATTCAGTCCATCTTACAACGATAGAACCTTTCCTATCGTTAGAGGTTCTGAGGACCTTTCCTTAAACCTCAAACAAAATAATCAATCATTCAGTCCATCTTACAACGATAGAACCTTTCCTATCGTTAGAGGTTCTAAGGAGAGTTCCTTAAACCTCAAACAATCAATCATCAATTTTTCTTAAACGATAAGAGAGTTCTTATTGAAGAGGTTCTAAGGTAGGGCCCTTAACCTCAAACTTGCAACGATAGAACTTTTCCTATCGTTAGAGGTTTTAAGGACCTTTCCTTAAACCTCAAACAAACAATCAATCATTCAGTCCATCTTACAACGATAGAACCTTTCCTATCGTTAGAGGTTCTAAGGACCTTTCCTTAAACCTCAAACAAAGAATCAATCATTCAGTCCATCTTACAATGATAGAACCTTTCCTATCGTTAGAGGTTCTAAGGACCTTTCCTTAAACCTCAAACAAACAATCAGTCATTCAGTCCATCTTACAACGATAGAACCTTTCCTATCGTTAGAGGTTCTAAGGACCTTTCCTTAAAACTCAAACAAACAATCAATCATTCAGTCCATCTTACAACGATAGAACCTTTCCTATCGTTAGAGGTTCTAAGGACCTTTCCTTAAACCTCAAACAAACAATCAATCATTCAGTCCATCTTACAACGATAGAACTTTTCCTATCGTTAGAGGTTCTAAGGACCTTTCCTTAAACCTCAAACAAACAATCAATCATTCAGTCCATCTTACAACGATAGAACCTTTCCTATCGTTAGAGGTTCTAAGGACCTTTCCTTAAACCTCAAACAAACAATCAATCATTCAGTCCATCTTACAACGATAGAACCTTTCCTATCGTTAGAGGTTCTAAGGACCTTTCCTTAACCTCAAACAAACAATCAATCATTCAGTCCATCTTACAACGATAGAACCTTTCCTATCGTTAGAGGTTCTAAGGACCTTTCCTTAACCTCAAACAAACAATCAATCAATCAGTCCATCTTACAACGATAGGAGCTTTCCTATCGTTAGAGGTTCTAAGGACGTTTCCTTAACCTCAGGATTTAGGCGGCGAGAAGGTTTTCAATGCCTAGCTAAGCCGGACGAAATTTGGTAACTAACTTTGCATACATCATGTCCCATGAAGCATGCAAATGGGGGCAGCTGTTGACACCCAATTTCGTCCGACCCTTTAAATAAAAAAAAAATATTAAATTAATCTTAAAAAAAAATATTAATTAATTATTATTGTTATTATTTAAAAAAAAAAAAAAAGAAAAGAAGAATTTTTTTAATTAGTTAGATAGTTTAGGGGGCATTTTGTTAGTTTTAAAATAATAGATATACACATATATATATATATATCTATATGTATAAAAAAAAATTAATTAATTAAAAAAAAATTAATTAATTAAAAAAAAATTATTATAATTGATTAATTAATTAATTAGTCTCCCCCAGCTGGCAAGTTCCAGAACAATCTGGGGGCTTCTCTCTCGCCTTTTTATCTGATCTCTCTCTCTCGCTCCCGAGAGAACTCTGACAGGGGATCTCTTCGCCCAAATTTCTCTCTTCTCTCTCACAGAGCTCTGGCTCTCTTCTCTCTCTCACGCTCAGCTGGTGCTCTCTCTCTCTCCCTCGAATGAAATTCTCTCTCGCTCTCAATCAAGTTCTGCTTCTCTCTTCCTCTCCTCGCCAGCACCGTCTCCAGCCTCCCCTCGTCTTCGCTCCGTCGCGCATGCTGCCGGCAGCTTCGCGAAACCCGCTGCCATCGCCCTCCAGCCCCTGCCGTTGCGTCCGCCTGGCCTCCCTCCTGCTGTCCAGCTCTTCCGCCAGCGCATCCCCTCACCATTTGTCTTCCATGCTTGCCATCGTCGCCCATCTGAGGTCCCAGCAGAGCAAGGTCTGTCACTTCGTCGGTCGCAGCTTGACCGTAGTCAAGCCAGAGATCTTGAACCCAGCTGGCTTCATCTTTGCTGTCAGAGTAGAAAAGCGTGGAGGCTCGTGGCGTGACAGCGAAAACAGCTTTGAGGAAGGCTTCCTTTCCAGTAATCTGCCGGATTCTTTCTCATCCACCAGCCATCTTCGACCATTTGGCCTCATCTTCATCCCCATCTCGAACGCCGAGTTCATTTGACGAGATCGAATCGGAAACAATCGTGGCTGGGGCAGAAGAACGAAATCGGATTGGAGATTCGGAGCAGCGAAATCGATTTGATGCAATCGATCTATGAATCAGAGCAGTCGCGTTGAAATCGGACCAGGTGGAATCAAGCAGTCACGTTGGGTCACTGCTGTCTAGATTGGGAATCGATTTACTTGGAACAACTATTTATTTGTGGAAGGAAACATTTTTTTTGCAACTTTTGGGTATACGTTCTAGCACCTCCTCTGTGATTTTTAATTCTTAAACTTCTATTGTTTTGTTTATAATGCACTATGTGGAAATCAATGACTTTGGTAGCTATCCTGCTCTCACTGATAAGTTTTTTTTAGCCATTAGTCTTCTCCTGCTTCAATTGTTCATGTGTGTTTGTTTGTTGTTCGTTACAAGGTAGATACGAGTTTTAGCTTGTGTGCTTTGGTGGTTGCTGTTGTTTTTTTTTTAGTTGTGATTCATATTATATGCTGTGACTGATCCGTTCTCCTTGATTTCTGTTCAATCGGAGGATCCCAGCTTCTCTTTCTCTTTCTTTTTCTTTCTTCCTTTCATTATAGATTCAATCCCCTCCTATCAATTCCTGTCGGTTGATTTTATTGGTTTTGTAGTCTACGATTTCGATTTTCTTTGCAAAAGGAACATTCCCTTCAGAGGTAAATGTCCTAGCTATAAGATTTCTAAGTCGTATAGTAATGAAACTGACAGAATTGTTGTGGTGCTTTGCTGAAACTAATGGTTCTCAGGATATGCAGATTAGGCTAATAGTTCTCAGGATTTCCAGGTTATGCTTTTTGCGAGGAGTTTGTGCAAACAAGGTTTAGTATTACTACCCATGCTATTGTTTACTATGCAAGGTAGATACTGAATGAATGCTATCTATGGAGACTTAGGTCACTGTATTACACTCTTCTACAATGTTCTGTTCTATAATGCCTAACCTGCCACCGAATTGTGTCTATTTGGCTTTAAAGTGTTACCAGGGACATAGAACATGCTGAGCCACCTAAATGTATCAGATTTGTATATATATTGCAATGTGAATGCATATTTTGATTTTAGACTTCCCTTCCTCATCTTACAGCATTTCTTGTGTTTCTGCTTATTCTGGTTTAATGGCAAAAATGTGGTTTATTTACATAGAATCCTGATCTGATGGCTCTTACACATTTCTCCTATATATTATAACTTGTTTACAAAGTTTAAGCTTAGACTGTGTTGCAAAACTTAAATTCAACCCTAGAGGGAAAGCATTCTTTCTACTCTCAAGCTGTTTCTGCAGAACTTGAGTTTTAGCTCTTAAATTCCAGAGTTCCACATAGTTTAAATTACAGAGTTCTAACATGTTTCTTATACATAATGATACTTATTCAACATATAGACAGCCTCCCTAGCTTCCTTGAGTTAGAAGTCAATTTTTGGTCAAACCTGCTCATTTACGGCGCACATGTACCTATTTATTATTGGTTTAGTTACAGATTCCAATTGTCTTCTGTTTTTTTTAGTATTGAGAAAATTATTTTATCATCAAATTTGACTTTTAACTTCTATTTTACATCTGGGACCTACACCTAATTTGTACAGAAATTAGGATGACTGTAACATATTCAACATAACTGCAATGACATTAGAAGACAAACATCATAAAAGCAGCAGTAGTAGCAGCATCCAAGGGATTGGATGGTGGGATGATGCAGTCTTGCAAGTATCGGAAGGCATAGGTGAAGAGGGAGTTGGTGGAGATGATTGTGCATAAAAGGAAGCAAGCACCGTAGCACTCCTGGAATGACCTCACCACTGCCTCGTCTCATTCAACCATGGAATAATTGCTACTCCATTAAAAGGTAAAAGGAAAATTTCTCCAGACGAATACCAGTAACAATTCCCATCTACAATCATTATACTCTATTTCAGAAGCCGGACACATGAAGACCCAGCCAAAAACTTTTACAACGATTAAGCTACATATTGTCAATTTGGTAATTATCTAAAAATATTATTTATTTATTTACTTATTTTTTTAAAATAATATATATATATATATATATATATATATATCCATTCTTAGTATTTTGATAAAATCTCGAGAGGAATTAAAATTCATGTCCAAATGATCCGTCAGGATCCAATGGCTTGGAGAATAATTTTTTTTTTTAAAAAAAAGAATATAAAATATAAAAATTAATTTTAATAGTTATTTAAAATATATATATATATATATGTTTAATAAAAGAAATACATGAAAATTAAGACTTTGTATTTAACTTATTTCTTTAAAATGTAACTTGGGATTCTTTTATTGAACAAATAAAACTTTAGCCAAATGATTTCAAATAAAGGTAATAAAAATAAATAAATAAATAAATAAAAAGATTAAATTTCTATTAAATATTTTAAATTTATTAATTAAATGTATTTTTAGACTTATAAATAGGAAAATCTTTTATCAAACAAAAAGAACATAAAAATGAAATATGTAAATATCAAAAACTTTTCTTTTATTTTTGAAATATACATATAAATTTTTAGTATCTTAATTAAATAATCACTTTTTAGTTAATCTTTTATCAAAATAAATTATATAAATATTATGACTTTACTTTTATATTTTTAAAATATACATATAAATTTTTAGTTTCCTTATTAAATAATCATTTTTGCTTAATTTTTTTTTATCAAAAATAAAACAAATAAATATTAAGACTCTTCTTTTATTTTTGAAATATACATATGAATTTTTGGGCTTCATCATTAAATAAATAAAGTTTTGATTACCTTTTGATTCACCTTTTATCAAATACAATATTAAGACTTTACTTTATTTTTAAAATATTAAATCTTTAGTTTTCTTCATTAAATAAAACCTTGATTAAATAATTTCTTTTTTTTGGTTTATCTTTTATCAAATAAAAAGAATAAATATATAGATTTTTCAATATACATATAAATCCTTCGTCTTCTTGATTAATTTCATTTTTTTTATTCTTTTATCAAATAAATAGAATAAATATAAAATAAAATATTTTTTTAACTCTTTAATTTCTTTATCAAAAAATTAACCAATTAAAAATTAATTATTTTTCTTTTATAAATCAAGTAATTATTTAAAAAAAAATAAATAATAAATTTTTTTCATTAAATAAGAAAACTAAAAAAATAAGAAAAAAAAATATAAGAAAGAAAAGCAAAAGAAAATAAATAAAAAGAATAAAAAGAAAGAAAGAAAAGGATAATAAAAAAGAATTTTTTAAATTTAATTAACATTAAAGATCATTAACAAACCTAAAATTTCATAAACAAAAGATTTACAAAATAGTAATTAAACTAATAATTAATTAAATAATTAACAATAAGTTAAAATATTAAATTAACTTCCATATCCGGATGATCCGTCAGGATCTACGGTTTGGAAAATATCAAACTTTTTAAAATAAATAAATTAAAAAGATAAAAATCCATATTTTTACAATATGGATAAATTTTGTTTAAAATTTCATCAGATTCCGTGTCCAAATGACTCGGCAGAGTCCATGGTTTGGAATTAAATCTTCCGTGTCCAAATGACTCGGTAGAGTCCATGGTTCGAAAGTATCAAATTCTATACAAATTAATTACCAAAAATCCACATCCGATTAATTCAGTTAAAAATTCTTGATTGAAAATTAACTGAAATTTTTCTAAAAGCAAAGCAAAACAAAATTAAAATCAACTAAGGTGCCAATTTTGGGCGCTATAACAAAGTTGTTTTAGCGTAACCGTACTCCCGATCCCCGAACTCTCGCAGACCATATTTTAGATATCCAATCGACCTAAGCGAAAACCGATTGGTGGCGACTCCCGAAAACGGCCCAACCCGACGTTGCCACACTTTGAAAAAAGGCAAATTCCTTTAGCCAATAGTAGGAAAACAGATGTCTGAGGCCACATCGCTAGAAAAGAGCTACTGCCAGGACCATTGCAAGCGTGGCGAACGGAAATGGTTCAACTAATTTTTACTTCTAAAATTAAATCATGTATATGATGAGAATAAAATAAATTTATCTCCATGTATCCATGGTTTTTTCTGGTTTTAACTAAACACCAAATAAATCAATAATTGGACAGGCAGAAAAATCGGTTCACGGTTAAATCAGTCGGTCCAATCCGGTTTTTATAACTATGCTTGTAGGCAATCTTCTCTTCTTATGAACCGGCTACTTGAGAAGAGCTACCTAATCTCACCTGTGCGTCTTGCCTGAGTGCCCTCCGTGGGCCATTAATTTGAGTCTGAACTTGGTTCCTATGCTCTGGCTACTTGTGCCCATCGTGCCTATCAACTTCTTCTAGAGTCTGCAGAGTATGTGTGAAATACATGCAAGTTTGTCTATTTCACTAAATTCGTGAATTTTAGCAAAATTAATGTTTAAATAAAAAGGGAAATGATGAAAAATGAAAAAAAAAAATACCTTAAGAATATGTGGAAAACCCTTCTCATTTAACGATAACTTCACCCAAACCTTCAAAACAACACAAAAAGAAGGAAATTTCCACAAAGTCCTTTTTTTTTTTTTTCCGGAAAGACCTTATTTTTTTCTTGTACTATGGAGGAGTGAAGAGTTGTACCAAACTGAAGTTCTGGTGGCAATATGTCTAGGCAAACAGAATTCAAGCGTTGTGCCTGTTTACTATTAACATTAAGGATTATCGTTAAAATTTTCAAAAAAAAAAAAAATATCTAAGACAGCTTTATGTTTTTAATTTTAGCAATTTGATCTTTGTTATTAATAAAGCATCTAAAACTATAACACAAATCTTAAAAATTGCTACCAAATAGGACCTTTATCCATATATAGGTACATATCTGTATAAACACGTATATATCCACAGATACATATATGTGCAAAGCATGGCAATCACTTGGCCCCATGCAATGATCGGCTAGATCTCATACTCATGTGTAAAAATTATAAACCATCACATCAATGTTGCCGATCTGGTATTAGTAATCGACATGAGGATTATTATATATGATGTAGAGCACCTAATGGATGAGTTCATGAAGTAAGTTGGTTTGTACGAAATTAAAGAAATTTTGAAAATAGATTTCGCACAAACTCTAACTTCCAAAAACCGTAACACTTACTATAGTTGTCAGAATGACTATTATTATATATCATTTTGAAGGAATTTCTGCACATAAAAAATCTATCATTTTGAGATATATCCGAGTCTTTAAAATTTATATTGATTTTCTTTCCTTATTATTTTCAGTTTTCTTAATTATTTTGAATTAGAGTTTATTTGTAAGTAGATAAATAGGTCTCCTTACATTATTATTAGGTAACCTATCAATAGTATTGAAGTATTTTCAGAGTCATTACCATCCTTAAAAGTGAATTTTTGTTTTTTCTTATTGATTAAATGTGTTGCTTGATTAACTTCCGTTTCTCGTTGCATCAATATAACCATGTACATGGGTCGGGTTGAATTCTAATTTCTTAATTTATTCGTTTTGTCAGCGAGTGTGTGAACTAAAGTTGGGTCGATAGTGTATAAACTATATTAAATTATATATACTTTTTTAACCCTTTTCGTGTCACTAAAAAAATATTAGAATATTATTTAATATGACGGATAAGCACGATAAAAAAGAAAAGACCTAGACTTCTCTGTTTCGAAATAAAAAAAGACCATGTTAGAAAGACATTGACTTATAGGCTCTCTCTCTCCACCAAACAAAGATTGACCTCCACTGTACGTGTTGACACCCAATTTCGTCCGACCGTTCAAAAAAAAATTTAAAGTTAAAAAAAAAATTAATAAAAAAATATTATTATTTATTAATTATTATTACTGAAAAAAGAAAAAAACTTTAATTAAGTTAAAATACATTTTTGTTTAATGAGGATTTAATTAAAAATGATATATGTGTGTATATATGTATGCTTGAAATAAAAAAAGAAAACTCCATAAAAATGACAAAATTCAAACGTTTGGGGTAAAAATTACAAAATTGAGAAGTTTTGGGAAAAATTGACAAATACTGAAAGTTCCAGGAGCATTGGGTAATTTTTCGCATCAATTTTGGGCCAGACGGACGTTTCTGGCCCAAATTGACAGAAAACGACAAAATTGTCAAAATCAGAAGCTTCTGAAACTTATCCAGAGTCTGAGAGACGTAAAGGACTGAAACTGTTATTTTACCAAATTAAGAGATAAGTTTTAATTTAATTAATTTTTAAGTTTAAACAGTACATAACCACTTCCCCTATAAATATGGGTCCAAAATATGTGAATAACACAGACATATAAAAAAATAAATCAAGCTTAGAGCTCAGTTTTAAAAAAAGAGAAAAATATAGCCTTAGTCCCTATCCTCTCTTCTTTCTTACCATAAAACCAGAAACTTATCTTTATGGCCGTTTAAACCCTCTTCCCACTTCCGTTTTTTCTTTCCCCTTTGACGTTCCCCGCCGTTTCTCTCGAACTCGCCGTCACCCTCCTCTGCCTCCATCACGCCGCCCCTGCCGTCGGCTCGCCGTCCGCCGTGACCCACCGTCCGCCGTCGTCCAGCCTTCCCCCGTCGTTTCCCTCCGCCCTCGCCTTCCTCCTTCCCTCCTCCCTTCTCCCTCGCCCCGTCATCTTCCACCTCGCCTCTCCCTTCCTCCGGCCCAGCCACGCCGCTCCGCCGCGTCGCCGCTCCCTGCTCACCGCCTCGCCGTCTCTCCCTCGCCATTCGCTGCGCCACCCATCCCCCCCGTCGAGCTGCCCGTGTTCCCTGTTTCTCAGAAATCAAAAATTTGATTTCAAAGGTAAAACCTCATTTTCATCCTTCATCTTCTCATATTTATCCATTTTAGTCACTAACCTTTTTCTTTAATCTGTGCAGAACTAACAATAATCTTTAATTGTTTGTTTATTATTGTTATTGTTATTAATATTATAAGTCACTAACCTTTTAATTTTTGCACAACTAACTCAATTAACTTTACTAACTTTTATTATTGCTATTATTATTATTATTAACAACTAACTCAATTAACTTTACTAACCTTTTATTATTGTTATTATCATTATTAACTTACTAACTTACTAACTTTACTAACTTTTATTATTATTGCTGTTATTATTGTTAATAATTAACTCAACTAACATTACTAACTTTTATTTTTATTGTTATTAACAACTAACTTTACTAACTTTGCTAATTTTTATTATTGTTGTTATTATTATTGTGTTATTAAAGTGGATAGCCAAAAAACCCCACTTTATTATTATTAATTGTCTTTTTTTGTGATTAAATTTATTTCACTTTTAATTTTTATAAAAAAAATAATAACAAATTATTACCAAAAAAATAATTTTATATGAATAATTAACTTTATTCTATTTATTCTTAAGGATAAAAATCATTTTTAAAAGCCAACCATCTTTTAAAACATAACTTTTTATACCTTTTATTAAAATTAATAAAAAAACATAATGAAATAATTCAAAAATTCAAATCATTTTTTAATATATCTTTAAAAGTAATGATTTTTTTTAAAATTTAAGAAAAGATAGAATAATTATGGTTAAAATTAATAATTAATTAAATAATTAATTAAAATAAAAATTAATAAAAATTAAACTCCATGTCCAAATGATCCGCCAGGATCCATGACTTGGAAAATATTTTAAATAAAGTATATTAAATATTTTTAAATAAAGTATATAAATAAATTTTCCTTTATTATTAAAAAATAAAAATTTTGAGCTAATATTTTATTTATCCATCAATATATTACTTATTTATAAAATAAAACTTTTTAGTTTCTTTATTAGTAAAAACAATAAAAGAGTAAAAATTTTTGGGCTAATATTTTACTTATTTCTTACTTATTTCTTTTAAAATAATAAAAATATATAAATTTTTGTTTTCTTTATTAAATAAATAAATTTTTTATTAAATAATAATTTTTTTATTCACCTTTTAACAAATAAATATTAAGACTTTTCTTTTAGTTTTGAAATATACATATAAAGTTTTGATTTCATTATTAAATAAATAAAATTTTGATTAAATAATTACTTTTTGGTTCACTTTTTATCAAACAAAAATATTAAGACTTTTCTTTTATTTTTGAAATATACATATAAATTTTTGTTTTCTTTATTAAATAAATAAAATTTTTATTAAATAATTATTTTTGATTCACCTTTTAACAAATAAATATTAAGACTTTTTTTTTAGTTTTGAAATATAAATATAAAGTTTTGATTTCATTATTAAATAAATAAAATTTTGATTAAATAGTTACTTTTTGGTTCATTTTTTTATCAAACAAAAATATTAAGACTTTTCTTTTATTTTTGAAATATACATATAAATTTTTGGTTTCTTTATTAAATAAATCAAATTTTGATTAAATAATTACTTTTTGGTTCAACTTTTAAAAAATAAAAAGAATGAAAAATAACATAAAAAATATAAATATTTCTTTTTAAATCCTTAGTTTTTTATAAAACCTTGATTAATTTCTTTTTGGTTATTCTTTTATCAAATAAATAGAATAGACATAAAATAAGTATTAAGATTTGTTTTAACTCTTTAATTTCTTTAAAGAATTTTGATATTAAATATTGTAAAAATTACTTTTTGGTTCCCTTATAAATTAAGTATTTATTAAACAAGAAAATAAAAAGAAAGCTAAAAGAAAAGAATAAAAAAAATAAGAAAAAAAGAAGGTAAAAGAAAAGTAAAAAGTAAAAGAATAAGAAAAAAAAACAAATAAAAGAAAAGAATAAAGAATAAAGAAAGAAAGAAAAGAAGTAAAAAAATAAAAATAAAAAAAAAATAAAAAAAATGTTTTTAGTTAACATTAAAGATCATTAACAAATCTAAAATTTAATAAAAAGACTTATAAATTAGTAATTAAATTAATAATTAATTCCATCATAATAATAAGAATTAAATAATTTCCATATCCGGATGATCCGGCAGGATCTACGGTTTGGAAAACATCTATTTTTTTAATTAAATAAATTAAATAAATACAAAGATAAAAATCCATATTTACGATATGGATTAAATTATTTAAAATTTCGTCAAATTCCGTGTCCGGGTGACTCGGCAGAGTCCATGGTTCGAAATTAAAACTTCCGTGTCCAGGTGACTCGGCAGAGTCCATGGTTCGGAAATTTCAAAATTTATACAAATTAATTACCAAAAATCCACATTCGACTAAATAATTCAGTTAAAATTTTTAATTTCAAAAATTAACTGAAGTTGTTTAAAAGTAAGACAAAACAAAATTAAAATCAACTAAGATGCCAATTTTAGACGCTATAACAATATTGTTTTAGCGTAACCGTACTCCCGAACTCCCGAACTCTCGCAGACCATATTTTAAGGTGACCAATCGACCTAGGTAAACGGATTGGTGGCGACTCCAGAAAAGCCGACGTTGCCACAGTACGTAATCACCCTTCACGCATCGATGTAACTATACCACGAAAAAATACGGTGAATGTAGTGCTCTTCTGTGACAATTTTGTGTGTTCCGAAACATAATCGTCACAAAAATGTCGCAAAACAAGACATTGACCATGTTATATTATGACGATTTTGCAATAATCCTATCTTCTAACATAAAGCGAGAAAAATTATGCGCAAAAAATTACTACAATTATAGCCATAGCAAAATCGTGAACCAGAACACAAAAATCCCTCACTTTTTCTTTCACCGTTGAGGAGTGAGTTGCATAGGCACATCCATAAAGCATGGTACAAATCTAACACATATATGAATACACACCAAATTTGCCTAATTGCGTGATCCCTTGGCCCAACGCAATGATCGGCTAGATGTCTTACATCTGTTAAAGTTATGGATTTCACTCATTTAAATGTTGAAAAATCGCCAATAGGGTAGCATCACTTTGAAGATCACTATATCATATGGACGATTAGTATATATATAACCCGACTTATTATTGAAAAATTTCTCACTTTTGTAATCAGTATTTGAGTTTATATCTGGATGAATATGGTATAGTAAACTTCTCAGAAATAGAAAAATATTAAAATATTATTTAACGTGATGGATCAGTACCATAAAAAAAGACCGACAATTTTTATTTCAAAATAAAAAAAGACCACATTGACTGATGAAATTGAAGTTTGTTTTTCGGATCTATGAGGTGTCTATAACAAAGAAACTAAGAAAGACGTTCACTTATAGACTTTATCTGTTTTTTTGTTTTTTCTCTCTCTCCCTTTCCGAAACAAATTAAGAAAGACCTAGAATAATTTAGTCGAATCAACCTTCACGCATCGATGTAATTACAGCACAAGAGAATATGGCAAATGTGAAGTCCTACTATGATGATATTTTATTTTTTTTAAAATGTAATCGTCGCAGAAAAATTGTAAGGGAATATTAACGATGTGATACTGTGATGATTTTGCAATGACTCATTCTCAATTAATGATTTTAATCATAACATCCTGTGATAGAAAGCAAGAGAAAATTAAGTGAAAAAAAAATTGCTACAAGAATGCAAGGATTTTATGAATGGAAATAAAATCATAGAAGGCTTTGCTACAATTATAGAATGATTTTGTGTTTGCTGCGACTTTCAAATTGTTATGTGATAAAAGCATCCCAACTCTCTTCTTCCTCCTTTTTCGGCTTTCCTCTTTCTTCTACCTCTTCTCTTGTATTTCTAGTTGCTAATTTGATAGTGGGAGATGGTGTTCAACTATTGTTTCATTCTCAAGTACATTTTAGGGTTTTAGGCAAATTGTGCTTGTTGGCCCAGTGAGCAACCAAGAGGGGGTGAATTGGTTGAGTTCCAAAAATTACCGAAAATGAGTTTTTAATCTCTTAAACCAAAATGTAATTTAAGGAGCAAAAATAAATCTATTTTAACTAGAAAATGACTACTACAATTTCCTTAAATTTGTCTTTGAAAGTTAGCTTTGAAGTATTTTTGAAATCAAGCAAGTTCAACCAAGGTAAGAAGCATAAGTCGCCAAGCAATGATCAAGTGAGTAGAGGGAGAAAAGCTTGCACAAGAGAATTTTTATAGAGGTTCAGTCTCTTATCTTGAGAGTCTACTCCTCTTATCAAGTTTACCACTTAAGAGTTTTCTTTTCCACTAAGAATCACAATAGTACACACTCCTTTGGTAGTTCTTTCTATCACAACCACTCACTAATTTTCCTAGAAGCTAACTAGAAATCTCATCAACACCATTTTCTTTACTAGTTTTCCTATATGCTAACTAGAAACCTCGCCAACTCAATCTCACCAGATGGTGTTTACGAGGTTACAAGGTGGTATGAACAATAGAAGCACTCAAAGCTAGATAAGCAAGTGATAGTTCAATCTCTTGACAATTGTCAAACTCAAGCTCTTTGAAGATGAAATCTCTTTTCTAGTTGCCAAGAGTTCTTTTCAAAGTGTTTCTCCATGTTTTTACACTCATTTGGAAGCCAAAGAGATGTTGAAATCCTGCTGGAGATGTCTAGAAAAGATCCTAAAAAATTGGTGACCGTTACTCTGTTTTTTATGGAAGAAAAGTTCCAGATTTCATGTTAAGTTCTGGGTTTAACACGTTAAACTCGATTTCGTCCCCCAATGGTCAAAAATAGTTAGAGACAGGTCATTAAATGCTCTGTCATACTATCCAGGTGGCATCCTTTAATTCATCCAAGTCATATTTCAAATTTGGGCTGAAATCGTGCCAGCCGAGAAATTTGGACGGAAGTCTTCAGACTTGCGAATAACACGTAAACTCAGAGTTTAACACATTACCTAATATCTTAAAAATAGACAGCAGCTCCAGACTTCGAATTAAAGCCTTTTAACATATTAAAACATAAACTTTGGAGCTGGGTAGACTTATGTGATAAAAAAACAAGTTAAATTGTTTCTTTAATGAATTAAACATGAAACAACTTAGAAAAACATGTCATTTGAAATCAAACTTGATTCAAACACTAACATATTTTGATGACCTACTAACTTCTATTCAAAACAAGTTTTATCTTTAAACTTAAAACATATTTTTTTAAAATAACACTTGAAATACTTGGAAATCAAACACAACTTTAACAAATCTATTTTGATCCAATAAAATGATATTAAACACACTAACACAATACATTTGTCATCATCAAAATTAAATATTTACTTGGAACAAATTCAACAGTGCTTTTCTTTCACTACAAGAAAGCAGGGCTTTTTAGACTGTCTTAATCGTAAAAAAATCATTTGAAATAATTATTTCCAATGATAAAAATTGTTAGATAAAATAATAAGAAATTATAGTGTTGGAAATATATAAAAATATATAAATAGAGTGTGGTAAAAAATTAGTTCCTTTTTAAATAAAATATATAAAAAGTGTGGAAATAATAACCAAGAGATGTTATTGTACATACATGATATTGGTTTTAAAATAAAATTACTTCCAGGTCAAAAAATATATAAAAATAAAAAAAATTTGGAAATAGAAAGTGCAGGGGGTTCTTTTTTTGAGTGCTTTCGAATAGGAATTGGGAAAGGGAAATAGAAAGTGCAGGGGTTCCTTTTTTGAGAATTGATTTCTGGAATCATGTTTGAGAAAGTGATGTAAAATTTAAGGACAGATTTCCTAGATAATTTAGTCTATCAGAAAATAAACAGAGCAATCTATGTGAATTGGGGAAGTGATTAGAGGGTGTTTAGAGTTATAATTGGTCCTTAAGAAGGGTGTTCAAAAGGAGAGAATTGGGAGAATATAACACTCTTGTGCACATTTGTAATTTGATGATCCTAAATGTAAATTAGGATGACAGAGTCAAATGGATAGAAGGACAATGTGGTGAATTCTCAATCAAGGAAGTTAGTCTTCAGCTGGATGAAAACACTTTATATGTTTCCTCTTCGATCGACAATGAGTCCTGGAATAAGCTGGTTCCTTTGAAAGTTAATATATTAAAAGGCTTTACAAGACCGGATTGCAACTAGATCAAATTAATCTGGCAATGAAAGGAATCCTAATTCAAACTTCCTTATGCCTATTATGTAACAACAATGTTGAGGATATGAGTCATATCTTCTCAGTTGAAGAATCGAGTCAACAAACTTAGCAAAATATTGTCTCTTTTGATGGGTGTAAAAGATTTGCTCTTGAAATATTCGGTGAATTAGAGACTATAACAAGTGTGAAAAAGAGGCATAAAAAGTTTTGCTCTCATTGGAAAGGCTCAACCTTGCTAAATGAATTGAGAAGACTAGAATGGGGTATGAAGGATTAGTGGCAATTAGTGCAGTTTTTTATGGGTAAAGAAGCGGGGGCATAAAAGGTAGAGGTGACAAGTTTTAGGAGATTTTAATTTATAGCTGCTTTGGTGAGAGGGCATTGTACCTAGAAAGGGAATTTTGTGAGCTGGTTATTTTTTGTATCCAGTAGCTAGTTGGATCTCCATATACATCAGTTTCTTTCCAAATATAATAAAATTTCCGTCTTGCTGCTAAAACAAAAGGTCATATCTTGGTTCGCTTTATACATGCTTGTAATGTCTGGAACATGGTTTTAGACTGGTGCCAGGTTGGAAGACACTTTGGAATTCATGTGAACTTGCTACAACATCTGAAATATAAGCCAAACCTACCTCTAAAAAAATCGCAAGCACAAGCTTTAGATGCTTCCTTTATCATTATACCATGGATGTTGTGGAAGGAAAGGAATGAGGTAATATTTTCATCTAAGACTTTCTTAATGGCTGACATTTTCTACCAAGTGTAAGCATACTTTTACCTTTGGAAAATTTATCAGGCAACACACCAAACCAATAAAGGAAAATAAGAATTCACTCATAGAGATAGCAAAAGCCATTGTAATACTTTAATATTATTGATATAATGAATAAGAAAATAATAAATAGTAAAAATCGACACAAATTTTGGAGGACCAGATACCACTCAAATTAATGGATTTTTTACTTGAAAGGCATGGTCACAAAACTCTTGTGACATCTGTAGAGCACGAAATTTCCTTTGAAATGACATTATAATAGTCATTCTAACAACTACAGCAAAAAATTATGGTCTCCAAAAGTTGAGGGTACCGCAAAGCCTATTTTTTGGATTTATTTTTTAGTTTTGCACGTTCAGCTCGCTCCAAGAATTCATCCATCAGACGCTCCACCTTAGGCATGAATGGTGCCATAGTCCTCTCTTATCTATTGCTAATTAACTTAAAATCAGTTAAAGAAGGTTGCTATTCAGAAATGGCTATTTAGTATTGATTGCTAAGGATTGATCCTATTGAGAAGACACGTGTAACACTCTTATATCATACATGGGTAAATTGTGAGAAGCCTTATGTTGATATATAGACTTTAGTTCCAGAATATAAGCACCTAGCACTTACCCTTTTTCAAATGATAGCCCATGTGGTGTGGACTTGGGATAAGCGTTAGGTGCTTATGTTCTGAAACTGGAGTCTATATATCTATATAAAGCTTCTCACAACACTACTTTTGTAGTTGGAGGCATGTAGACATCCTGGTTACAGACTGTTTTAGCCCTGTTGTGCCTGGTTTTCTCTGGTGGTGACTAGCTCCTTGTTAGTCCATGTGTTATTTACCTTGTAATCAAACTCATTTGACATAAAACTTTTTGTTGTCGTTAAAAAATAAATATATTACAACACGACAGATAAGTATGATGAAAACAGATCTAGATGATTTTTTTGTTTCAAAATAAAGAAAACCACATGACTAATAAAGAAATTGGAGTTTGTTTGTCGGATGTATAAGGTGTCTGTAATGAAGAAACAAACAAAGATGTTCTGTAACGGCTTTTGAAAAAAATTCGGATCATAATTATTGAGGTAACTTTGGTTATTTTAGTAATTTAATATGTTTAGAATATTTAATACAAGCAAATTCTCAGTTCAATAAAATATATTAGCTTAAAGAGGATAAAAATTGGTCATTTAAGCAAACCAGACCAAGAAGGGCATTTTAGTCATTTCATATAGTGATCCATTTTTATCTCACAGTTGAGTAGAGGATGGAAAAATATTGAATTTAAGATATCACGGTTTTCGTGATTCCCTCTCTACTCTTGTGAAATTGTGAATCGATTAAATTGTCTGTAAATGGGTTATGTGTAACCCTCAGAAGTATCAGGACTAAATTGCACGTCTGTCAAAGTTGAGGACTGGGCATGTAATTAAGGTGAAGCAGATGTGGAATAATTCCAGTTTTGGTCATAATATTTCCTTTCAGTTACAGAGAAGTCCCCAATGTACTACTAAGTACAAAGAAGGGACCGGTTGTGTGATAAATACGTGGCTTGCCAAAGTTGACTTAATTCTTTTATTTAATTATTGTCTTCTTCATCCATCTCCTACCACCACCCGAAAGCTTCCTTTCCTCTCCTTTGAACCTCCATAACCGCACCATCCAAGCTCCAACCTACCAAATTAATCAAAAATTCAAGAAAATTTTGGGAGAAAATTTGGATTTCTTGTATAAAGAGCTAAGTTTTGAGCTTATTTTTTTGTAAGCAACCAATTATTTATTTTTACTCTTAATTTTCTGGTTTATTTCGTTGGTGGGGGGGCTGCTATTATTGATTAAATTGGTTCCAAGCTTCTTTCTTAAGAGAATTAAGCATGGAAGCTTGAATCAAGCAAGTAATTTTTAGGGACCTAAGGCTACTGTTAAACTTGGGGAGCTAAGGGAACCATTTTATCCCCTTTAGCTGTTTTGGATGGGAATAAGTTATTAAATTGGAAAAATTAGCCTTTTTATTAATTAATTGTTAGAATTGTTAAGCTAGCAATAAGAAATCAAAGAGGACTAAGAAATATTTTTTTTATATGTATGTTGAGTAAAAGGCCGATTAATTGAAGTCCAATGAGAGGGTGTGTAAAGGCTCTCCTAGTATTTCCTCTACATTAAATGTCGAGGTAAGTGAATCCCAAGTATTTTCCATCAAATAAGTAGTATTAAGCAAAGATAGCAAGCTAGTTAAGGTTAAATTGAGTTTCAAAGGGTAATTGGCACCTAAGGGGCAAAAAGGGCAAAATGGTAATTTTGGCCCAAGTCAGTGGCATGACCGTAATTTTGGTAAAATTAGGTCCATGCAAGTGTTTTGAGCTAGTTAAGTGAAGACCATAGGTATTTATAGCCATTTGAACCAAAAGCTTAAGTTAAGGGTGAAAATGCACTAAGTAAGAATTTAAGCTATTATGTTTTATAATGGCTTAGGTGACTTAAGGGCAGTGTGTTTGGGTAAGAATAACCTTTCTTTGGGACCAAGGAGTGATAGAAATGGGAGTGTTTAAGTGGCCTAAGTGTATCAAAATAAAGTTTGAGGGCCAAAGTGACAAGAGGAAGAAGTTGGGCTAAGTTGTTATAAATGGAGGAGATGACACTATTCATCATCTCCCCCATTAGCCATTTTCGCAGCTCACCTTCTCCCCTTGCTTTCCTCTCCCAAACCTCCCAAATCACTCAAGTTTTCATGCAATTCGAAGGTCCCGAAGCTATCCCAACGTGTCCTTAGCTCGTTTTTGATGGAATTGGTGCATTTGGAGTTGTTTTTGCAAGTTTTTGGTTCAAACCCAAAGGTAAACGTATTTGATCCTTATGGGTTAGTTTTAAGGTTGTTAATTGGTTAGAAATGGTCTTAACTTCGTGCTATTGGTGTCCAATTTGTTTGATTTCAAGCTTGGAACTCAAGGGAACTCATTGGAGCTTGGAGGAGCTCATAGCTTGTGCTTGCTTTCAAGTTGGTTTGAGGTAAGGGATTCAAGTTAATTAAGCTCAAATAATGCATAGAAATGTAGTGTTTTGTGTGGGAATGAGTTAGAAACAAGACCCAAGTGATTTGAGTCTGGGATGAGAAAGTTTGAGCAGTTTTCGTGCAAGGTCGCACGCTGTCGCGCAACGCTGGAAAGCGTTGGCGACGCGTCGCCGGTGGTGACGCGAGTTGGCGACGCGTCGCCAAGAAATGCGAAAGTTCCCCGAATGCTGATGCCCTTGGCGACGCGTCGCCAATGGCGCCGCCAAGGCATTTTGCCCTCAAGCTTCGGGCATCCTAAGAGTGTCTCAAACTCTCGGTTTCCGTCCCTAGGCTAAGTTAAGAGGTTCCGTAGCCTCGGTTGGGTCTAGAACTCGTTCCTAAGTCGGGAATTATGCATTATATAGGTAGTAGCTAAGTAGTGTGGTTAAGGAAGGGTAAGTAATGGTGGCTAAGGAAGTTAAAGTGCTTCAGTTCTTAAGTGAGCACTAAGGGCATTAAGTCGGGTTTCAGACTCTTCGTTGGCCGAGTAGAATGTCATAAACCTATGGTCAATGAAAAGGAAACCTAAGAGAATCCCAACCAAACTTTATAGTTTGGTAAGTAAGCCACTAAGGGGCCCTAAGCTAAGCTTCAAAAGCTTGGTAAGTTGAACCACATAAGGTAGCTACTCTGCACAATAAGTTAGGGGAAGAGACGGGTAAGGAGTGAGTAAGTGGGAACTTACTCTAAGTAGCTCGTCAAGGCGGGTAAGGTTGAGTAAGCAAGGTCTTACTCTAATGTGCCCGTAAGAGGACTTCAAGGGGTTAGTAGTTAAGTGCTAGCATAGGATACGAGGGCCAGTATCCAAGTACCCCAGTCGTAAGAGCTCACGACAAGTCCAGCACCTACGGGTGTAAGGAAGTCCTAAGTGCATCTGCATGTGCATAACTCATTCATCCATCCATCCATCCATCCATCCATCACTTGCAATGTTTGGTGTTTATTTTCTTGCTTCTGGTTATCTTGTTGATTGCTTGTTTTGTTTTGTATGCTGTCTATTTATATGCTTGTTGTGCTTGGTACGCATGCATTGCTTCTCCCTGCAGGTACTAATACCTTACTGAGTACTTTGGAGTACTCACCCCTTAAAGCAGATTTGTTTGGGCTTAACAGTTGGTAAAGGGGCAGCTGTTAAAGCTAGGTTCTTTTGGTTAAAAGGTATTCTTTAAGTGGGAACTCCAAGTCCCTCAGTTACTTATGGCATAAGTAAGTACTGACCAAAGTATTTGCCTTACAGTTGAGGCTAAGTGAGTACAAGGAAAGTGTGGCCCATCACTTGAAGCTAGCTTGCTTGGGTGAAGAGCTAAGGATGGATCTTAGTAGTTATAAGATGCTTCTTTAATATGTATGGTAATTTCATACATAGATTGCCTATACTAATGACCATTGGTGTGTATAACACTAGAGTTACATTTGGGTGCATATAAGTTGGAAATGTATGCACATAGTTGTTACTTGAAGTTAAAGCAACTAAAGATTTATGTCTTGGCTTTGATTTATGTTTTCATTAATTGCCGCGGCACCGTTTTCGATAAAGTTTTAATTTAATTGTTATTGCATAGCCAGGACAACGCATGCATATCTCTTATGCAGGGTAGGCTAAGTAACTAGTTGCACGTAATGATTTAAGGTATTTTACAAGTAATAACTAGCCAACTGTAACTTAAGTGGGATCATAGTTCCCTAGAGCCTACCAGTGTTAGCAATTCAGGGCACTGGGGCCCTGTTCCGTCACAGGGTGTTCCTAACCACTTAAACCATAAGGAATATTATATTATTGTCCTAATTATGGTTTATTTATGTAGCTAAATGATCAATTAAAAAAGAAATACTCAAGCTACTACAAAGCTACAAAGAAGAATACAAAACTAAGACTATAAGGACATTGAAGTTGGTACTTGCTTGCATTAATTATTACAGGTAAGGGATTTTAAGTTTAAGTTTAAATTGATGCATTATGAATTTTATAATGCATTAATTAAGGGAGTAAGAGGTGGAAAAGAAGTGGCTTAAGGACTAAATAATTAAATACCCCTTAAATAAGTATACAGGATACTAAGTATTCAAGATGAGTTTTGATACTCAAGAGTACCTTAGCTAAGCTACCAAGCTTGGTAAGAATGAGCCACCAAGTTAAAAAACTCCTGTACAGGGTGAGTAAGGGTAAGTAATGGTAAACCAAGCTTACTAAGGTAAGAGTTAAAATCTTATAAGAAGGACTAGGTTGAGTACGAGTTCCTCGCCATAGAACCCGTACTTGTGGCCATTAGTCAAGACCTTATAACGTTTTGAGCTCATGTTAAGATGTGTATATATGTTATATACGCTGGGTCCTAAAGTTTATTTTGCGAGTATTTGATTCCTTACTGAAAATTTATAATTCTCATAACCTTAAGTGTCATATTGTACAGACACTAATAGTGTGAAGCCTAACACCTACTGAAAGGTTGTTAAGCAAGATTTTGGTACACATATTTAAAGTACATGAATCTTTAATGGTTATAAGTTATTGGTTAGTAATATTAATGTACTAACTAAGTATTTAAAATAGCCTTGACAAATATAGACAAAGTGCACAAGGAGAAGTTGGACCTCTAATTTCTAGAGCTTCTATGCTTAGATCGAAGTTATTTTGATGGTCTTAGACTTTGTACATATTGGGTACTTAGGTACCAAGAAAATGCCTCTAGTTTGACAAGTGTGCATGAATTTATTTAGTGCATATGTTTGTATATACACTATGGTTGCTTATGGATGTACATAAGTTAAGTATTATATGTACATAAGCTAATGCTTGAAGTTTAAATAAATATATTTATATAACTTCGGTATGTGTTTCAAGTATTTAATGAATGTCATGGAAAGTATTTTAAAAAGTTGTTATTTATTATTTCTCTCCAAATGCTGAAGTTAAGCATGCATGAATTCATGTCATAAGATAATCAACTAGTATAAAGTTTTAAACAATGCAAGTATTAGCTTAGTCATTTGAAACTAAAAATATAATTATTAAATCCTGATTATTCTAAGATTCTAGAAACATCCTATATTAGGATAAGTAAGAGATTCCCTCACACGTTCACTTATAAACTAACAAAATCCCGATTCGTTTTAGAAGGGTTTCTTGAATCTGCAACCAATATATTTATTTAGGTTGGGTATGATAGGATATAGGATAAATTAAATTATAAAATATATTATGTAGTCTTTTTCATGTAAACTTCTAAATAATAAAAAATATTAGAATATTATTTAACGTGACTGATGAGCACGATATAATAAAAAAAGACCTATGACTTTTTTCTTTCGAAATAAAAGAAGACCACATTGACTAATGCAATCGGAGTTTGTCGGATCTATGAGGTGTCTATAACGAAGAAAGAACTTCACTTATAATATAGACCTTATCTTTTTTCTTTTTTTTTTTCTCTCCTTTTCCAAGACAATTTACAAAAGACCTTGACTAATTTAGCCGAACCAACGCTCATGTAATTTACTCGACATATATGGCTCAACCACTGTAATCACTTTCATTAATAGTTCGACTATTAAAACTAAGATCAATTTATACGAATATAAGGTTTAGTAAATCTTACACGCCTCAACAACATTGCCTACATAGAATAAACGTTGTGTCAAAATTGATTAATTAATTTTAGAAAAATACTAACATGAATTATACTTGTCAATTTTATATCAATGAAAAAATCTCAATGAGGTTTCAATATTTAATGATATGACCGCGACTTTAGAAGAGACATACAAATACTTAACGATCTAATCGAACTAAAAATTTCAATGTACATCTTTGTTTCGAATAAAAGTCAAAGTTTATCTATTTTAGTAGATATTAATTAGTTGGCACTTTCCCTCTAAGCAAATCCTGTATTATTAGTTAAACTGCTAATGGTTATAATGCATTATTCGTAATATCTTCCAAATGGGCCATTTATTAAGAGAAATAAATTGGACTTATATTACTTTGATCCCTAAAATAAAAAAACCTCACAAGATTGGAGATTTTAGACCGATTATGATGCAGCGAAAAATAAAAATTGATCAAGCAACATACTTAATAAAAAACAAAACCACAATTCACTCGTCGAAGAAAGCAAAGGCTTTGAAAATATTTCAATATTATTGATAGACTGTCTAATAATAATAATATAGAGAGACCTATTTATAAGCTTACAAAGAAATACTAAACTAAACTAATTAAAGAAACCAAAATAAATTGTGCTCTTCTTTCACTATAAGAGAGCGGTGCTTTTCAAATTGTTTTAATCGTAAGAAAATCATTTGAAATAATTATTTCCAATGTTAAAAATCATCAAATAAAATAGTAGGAAATAAAAGTGTTAGAAATATTAAAAAATATATTAAAAAATATATAGAGTGCTGTAAAAATTTAGTTCCTTTTTAAATAAAATATATAAAAAGTGCAGAAATAACAACCAAGAGATGTTATTGTACATACATAATATTGATTTTCAAATAAAATTAGTTACAGGTAAAAAATATATATAAAAAAATAGGGGTTCCTTTTTTTAGTGCTTTCAAATGGGAATTTGGAAAGGGAAAAGAAAGTGTAGGGGTTCATTTTCTGAGTGCTTTCAAATGGGACTTGGGAAAGGGAAATAGAAAGTGCAGGGGTTCCTTTGAGAATCGATTTCTGGAATCATGTATGAGAAGGTGATGTAAAATTTAAGGACAAATTTCCTAGGTTATTTTGTCTCTCAGAAAACAAACAGAGCAAGGTATGTGAATTGTGGAAGTGGTTAGAAGGTGTTTAGAGCTGTGATTGGTCCTTGAGAAGGGTGTTCAAAGGGAGAGAATTAGGAGAATATAACGCTCTTGTTCAGGTTTGTAATTCGATGATCCTAAATGTAAATTAGGATGACAGGGCAAAATGGATAGCAGGATAGGGTGGCAAATTCTTAATCAAGGAAGTCGGTCTTCAGCTGGATGAAAACACTTTATATGTTTCCTCTTCGATCGACAATGAGTGCTAGAGTAAGCTGGTTCCTTTGAAAGTTAATATATTATAGGGCATTATAAGACTGGATTGCATCTAGATCAAATTTGGCAATGAAAGGAATTCTAATTCAAAGTTCTTTATGCTCGTTCTGCAACAACAATGTTGAGGATGCGAGTCATATCTTCTGGGTTGAAGAATCGGGCCAACAAAGTTAGCAAAATATTAAGTGTCTCTTTTGATGGGTGTAAAGGATTTGCTCTTGAAATGTTCAATTAGTTGGAGACTATAAAAAGTGTGAAAAAGAGGCATAAAAAGGTTTAGCTCTCATGGGAAAGGCTTGGCCTTGTGGAATGAATTGAGAAGACTAGAATGGGGTATTAAGGATTAGTGGTGATTAGTGCAGTTTCTTCTAGGTGAAGAAGCGGGGGCTTAAGAGGTAGGAGTGCCGGGTTTTGGGAGATTTTAGTTTTATAGTTGCTTTGGTGAGAAGACATTGTATTTGGAACGGAAATTTAGTGAGATTGTTTTTTTTTTTTTTGTATCCAGTCGCTAGCTAAATCTCCATGTACATCAGTTTCTTTTCAAGTTTAATAAAATTTCTGTCTTGTTGTTTGAAAAAAAAAATGAGTTGAATCTTGGTTCACTGTATACATGCTTGTAATGTCTGGAACATGGTTTTAGACTGGTGGCAGGTTGGAAGATCCCTTGGAATTCATTTGAACTTGCTGCAATGTCTAAAATATAAGCCGAACCTACCTTTTAAGAAATCGCAAGCCCAAGCTTTAGAAGCTTCCCTTACCATTATACCGTGGATGTTGTGGAAGAAAAAGAATGAGGTAATTACACTATATTCTAAAGATGAACATGGTTACTGTTGAATGAATAGTAGCAATTGTTTTGCACTGGTTGAGCCCAATTGGTTTTGGGCCATGGTTCAGCAGTTTTTTTCATTTTTTTTCCTTTCTTCTTTTTTATTTTTGCTTTTTTTAGGATGTGATTTGCTCTTTTTTTTAGTATTATTTTATTTTGTAAGGTGCTTGTCTTTCTGAGGGCTTAGGTTGCAGTTTTCTCTATTTTCGTCTGCCCACATTTTTTTCGGTTAAAACGCGATTTCATTCTGTAACTTTCTAATTTTTAATTTTTTCAACTTGAGTTACGACCCTATTACATTTTAGTCCCTGAATTTTATAACTATTTAATTAAATCTTCTATTTGTTCTCTTGGCCCCCAATTTTTTCTTTTTGTTGTTTTTTATGTACTATATTCTAAAGTAAGACATTGGTGACCAAAATTTGTTTTTTTTTTTTTAGTTAAAATTTATTTATTTTTTAGTTAAACCATTTTTTCTTCATTAAGTCAATTGTTAAATCTTGAATGCCTTAAGTTTTTCCTTTTTCTTTTCTTGTCCTAACTTTTTTCTATTGATTTTCTTTATTGCTGTTTTCTAAAATGGAGGTTTAATCATTATTTCTATCATTATTATTTCATTATTGATTATTAAGATTGTAGCATCAATTATTTATTTCAAGCTCTATAGTTTAATAAAGCAATTTGTTCCATAATTGTTAAATTTGAGAGTAAATTTTTCTAGATAAATTTTTCATCTATATTAAAAATTAGATTTTGTGTTAATAGGAGATGAAAATTTTTATTGAATTTTTTTAATTAACAGAAAAAATATGCATTATTTCGAAGCACGTAACGTGTTTTGTACCGCACTGTTATTATTAAAATTTATTACAAAATATATCTACTACAATCTGTGGGTCACTAAACCTCTCCATTCTTTTTGTCTTGATCCTAACTTTTTTTTTAATCTATTTTCTTTATTTTTGTTTTCTAAGGTGAGGCTTTAATCATTATTTCTATCATTGTTCTTTTATTATTGATTATTAAGATTTGTAATATCAATTATTTATTTCAAGCTCTATAGTTTAATAAAGCAGTTTGATCCATAATTGTTAAATTTGAGAGTAAATTTTTCTAGATAAATTTTTCATCGATATTAAAAATTAGATTTTATATTAATAGGAGATCAAAATTGTTATTGAATTTTTTTTAATTAATAGACAAAATATGCATTGTTTTAAAGCACATAACGTATTTTGTGTCGCACTGTTGTTGTTAAAATTTATTACAAAAAATATCCACTACAATGTGCGAGTCACCAAACCTCCCCATTTGTTCTCTTGGTTTCTAATTTTTTGTCATTTTTTTATTGTCTTCTAAAGTAAATATTGGTAACTATGATTTGTTTCTCTTATGTTTCTGGTAATAGCATTTTTTACTTCAGCTTCTACCTAGCAAGGTGTGAATATTATTTTGTTCCAAAATTACAAGGGTTATATCAAGTCATTACGCCTTTCCACAAATTTATGCAATGATCATATAAACTGTTGCACCGCACGGTCTCCATGCAACTCGTATTATACCATATTCTAAAGAAAAAAATGTTTCTACTGTTCATCAGCAATAGAATCCATTGATGGCCCTTTTTTTTTTTTTTTGGCTTTTCCAACTTATGGTCAATCACCTCTTTTGGTCTCTAAATTTTTCATGATTGTCATAATGCTCCCCTACTTCAGCTTGCTGTTGCTAGCTAGAGGGTAGACCGTTTGGTTATGGTGACATGATTGTCACATAATAAAGCTTGGGGAATATTACCAGCCATAACAAACATTATAGGAACCCAAAAGTATTTTTTTCCTTTTTTTGACACACGTCGAATTTGTTTTACTCTCCTAAAGAATGGTCAAATCTCTTCTTTAGTCCTTGGATATAACATTCTTGCCATAATGGCCCCCAACTTCTATGATCTGTCATAATCCTATTTTTTCCATTTTGCTAATCAGAAATTTTGTATATATTAGAAGTCAAAGGTTTTTAAGGAGAAGGGGAGAGGGCTATCTTGATCTCTGGTCATAGGTGTGGCAGACTTTCAGATACACGACATGAGCTTTTAGGAAAATAAAAATTTTGATGACATATTTAAATTTTAAATGATAAAACCTTAAATGAAAGTAAAAGATATGCTTTTATTAATCATATTAAATACCAAAAGCTTTTTCTTTTACATGGTTTGACTCAGAGTTTTAATTATATAGGTTTGATTCAAAGTTTTAATTAGTTGAAACAAATGCACATTTTTTACAATGTATGAGTGCTTTATACAAATTTGATTTAAAGTTTTGATTAGTTTAAATAAGTGAACAATTTGTATTATACATGAGTGCACAATTCTTAAAAGGTTTTATTTTACGATTAACTGTCAGTTCATTTTAGGTATATAGGACTGCATTAACACGTTAATGCAATCTAGTGGGACCCACCATGGAACTTACTTCCAACTCTACTGAGAAATGCCCATAAAGTTGTGTTTATTTATGGGCCAAACCCTGTAAAAGTAATCTTCCATATCAGTCAAAGCTTCCACGCCTCTGTCGTGTCGCCCAAATCCATTTATTGCCCAGCTTGTCTCCGCTACTACCACCAGATTCGCTTACTGCCCAGCTAGCCTACCCATTGCCTCAATAAGCTAGATCGTGTTGTAATATCCATGAAGCTTCACAAGATTCGGGTGGTTCATAGATGGCAGAATCAAGATCTCGTGCAGAAATGTCTAATTAGACATGGATTCTTCCTGATTCTTCACCATTGAATTTGAAATAACATTGAAATAATCACTTGATTCTTCACTTCACCACTAAAACAACACAGATTCTTCCTAAACCGACGAAACCCATATTAGCGTGCCCCGACTTGAAATCATGCACCCATTCTTCAAGATAAGCTCTCGATCCGTGCAACACGCTTTTAGATAATCTCCCGATGTGATGATCACCGGTAGGTAGGAGCTTCTCAATGGTTCGAGTTTCTCTGGCAGTGTACATGTTCGTGAGCGGCTCATAGCTTTTTACCTTGCACTATTTGCAGCGGCAGAAGTGTTAGGAAGAGCTTATTTGGGTTAGCTCGTAAATAATGCCAACTTCAAGGGCATTGGGGAGCAATTGAAGGTAATTTGCTCAGTAGACCCCTCATTTGATGGCTTTAACATGTTAACACGAGGCTATATACCTAAAACAAATTGGCCTTAATTCATTAGTGAGTAAAAAATCTGGAAAACCCACGCATGTATATTATTCAATGTTATCCTACACTATGAATATCAGAAACTTTTTTTCTCTTAATGGTTTTGTTGAATTGATTAATAGAATTGCTTTAATTATTTTTTATTTATTATCTTTAATGCTTTTGTGATACTATATAAACATATCTTCAGTTGACTACTATGTGTGCTTATAATTATTTATACTCAAATTTTACTTAATGTTAAGGTAAGTCTTACCCTTTTACATTGTTTCATCAATGACTTATATTGATTATATTACAGTTAACCCACAGGCCTTGCTTACTTCTAAAAGTCGTGAGGCTTTCACTGTTCATCATTGAAGATGAACCCTTGTTTTTTTTGTTTTTGCCTCTCTTGCCCCCCCTTTTTTCAAACACAATTGACCTTTCCTTAAGTTCGGTTCCCTTTTCACAATCTGCTCGCATTTTTTAGGGCCCATTTTGCAGTTTTTCCAGTTTTAGGTTATCTGGTTAAATGTCAGTTTAATCCCTAAGCTTCTACTCTTTTCCATGTTTATCCTTATTTTCCATCTATATTTTATTTTGGTCCTCAAATTTAATAAATATTTAGCTAGATTATTTCCATTTATTCTCTTGCTCCCCAACATTTTTTTTGTTTTTATGTCATATATTCTAAAGTAAGACCTTGGTTATCATAATTTTTTTTTTTTTGTGTTAAGCCATTTTTTTACATTCATTAAATCAATCATTAAGCCTTTAATACTTAATATTTTTTCATTTTTAGTCTTGGTTCAAACTTTTGTTGTTGCTTTTCTTTAATTTTGTTTTTCAAAATAAAACTTTAATTATTACAATTTACCTACTTCTAGCTATGGTTTTTATTGATCCGACTTTAATTAATTTTTTAAATTTTTATCTTTATTAAGTTAATAGTTAAATTATAAATTTATTAACATAAATTAAACTCAATTTTGTGTTTCAATCATATTATTTTTTTATTCATGATTGCGTTTGTAGTATGAATTGCTCTTTATGGTTTAATAAAATAATTTGGTCCAAAATTACTAAAATTGAAAGTAAATTTTTCTAAATAAATTTCTCATTGATATTAAAAATTAAAATTTAGGTTGATAAAAGAGGGAAATTTTTAGTTATGTTATGTTTCAAAAATAAATATGATGTTATATTTCTATTTACCTAATTTCAGTTATTGTTCAGGTTAGTTCAGCTTTAATCAATTTTTTTTTCATATTTTTAATTATTTATTATTTAAATTTTTTGTATAAAATTTATTGTAAAAAATATCCGCTACATCGTGCGGGCTAACATACCTCATTTTCATCTGAGACTTTCTCAGTGGCTGACATTTTCTACCAAGTGCAAGCATAGTCTTACCTTCGGATCATACAATGAGGATTTAAGCATAGTTGCACTAGGCATTGTGTTGACACCCAATTTCGTCCGGGTGTTTTAAAATTTTGAAAAAAATTTTATTAAAAAAAATTAATTTAAAAAAAAAATATATTACTATTATTATTAAAAAAAATTTAATTAGTTTAAAATATATTTTTTTTTGTGAAAATTTGATTTAAAATGATATATGTGTGAATATGTGTATGTTTGAAATAAAATAAAATTTCATGAAAAAAATGACAAAAAATTAAAAGTTTGAGGTAAAAATGACAAAATTGAGAAGTTTCGGAAAAAATTGACAAATTCTAAAAGTTCCAGGAGCATTTGGTAGTTTGTCACATAAAATTTTGAGCCTGCCGACGTTTTTGGCTCCAATTGACAGAAAACGACAAAATTGTCAAAATCAGAAGCTTCAGGAACTTATCCAGAGGCTGAGAGACGTAAAGGACTAAAATTGTCATTTTACCAATTTAAAAGATAAGTTTAAAATTTTTTATTAATTTATCCATCAATAGTTCAGCTAAACTTCCTCTATAAATAGCCCCCCAAATTTTGTGCTGAACACAAAAAAAAAATAGAAAAAAAGCTTAGAGCTCCGTTTTAAAAAAAGATAAAATTACAGCCTTATTCCCTAGCTTATCCTCCCTCTGCCCAGAAAGTCCCAAACTTTGTTTTCTTACGATCAGACCATCTTCTTCCTTTCTCTCTCTTCCGTTTCACTCGCTGTCCCTCCTCTCTTTTGCTCCGTCGCTGCCGTCACGCCGTCACGCCGTCGCCCGTCGCCTCCCCACTCCATCGTCGTCGTCTCGTCACGCCGCCGCCGTGCTGCCGCCACGCCGTCGCCGCGCTCCGTCGCCCCCCCCTTCCTCCCTCGCGTGTGCTCTGTTTTCGTTTCCCAGGAATTCAAAATTTTAATTCAAAAGGGTAAACCCCTGTTTCACCCATCATCTTTTCAATTTCTTTCTATTAAGTCACTAACCTTTTTATTTTGTCTTTGCAGAAAATTAATTAATTAACTCTTTTATTTTTTTACTTGTTTATTTATTTGTTTATTATTGTTATTATTACTAACCTTTTTTTGTTGTTATTAACTTACTAACAACTAACTTTTAATACTATTATTGTTACTAACCTTTTAATTTTTGCATTATTACTAACTTTTATAATTGTTGTTAATTAATTAATTTAATTAACTTGGCTAACTTTTATTATTGTTGTTAATTAATTAATTTAATTAACTTGGCTAGCTTTTTATTATTGTTGTTAATTAATTAATTTAATTAATTTGGCTAACTTTTTATTTATTGTTGTTAATTAATTTAATTAACTTGGCTAGCTTTTTATTATTGTTGTTAATTAATTAATTTAATTAATTTGGCTAACTTTTTATTATTGTTGTTAATTAATTAATTTAATTAACTTGGCTAACTTTTTACTGTTGTTAATTAATTAATTTAATTAACTTGGCTAACTTTTTATTATTGTTGTTAATTAATTAATTTAATTAACTTGACTAACTTTTTATTATTATTGTTTAACAATTAATTTAATTAACTTTGCTAACATTTATTATTATTTTTAAAGTGGATGGCCAAAAAGCCCCACTTTATTATTATTAATTTGTTTTTCTTTATATAATTTTTTTATTTAATTCACCTTTACCCTTTACTAATTAATAAATAAATGAAAATTAAAAGAAGATTATTTTGTAATTAATTATTAAGGCTAATAAAAATCATTTTTAAAAAAAGCCAATTATTTTTATTTTTATATACATGTTTTTAATTCTTTAAAGATAACAAAAAGTTAAAATTAATTTTAATAGTTATTTTTATCCAGTAAAAATAATAAAAAATAAAAATAAAACCTGTTTAAAAAAAATACATGAAAATTAAGACTTTATATTTTACTGATTTATTTAAAATATAACTTTTAAATCCACTAAAATAATAAATATTTTTCATTAAACAAGAAAACAAAAAGAAAACTAAAACAAGATAAGAAAAAGATAAGAAAGACAAGAAAAAGAAAAGAAAATAAAATAAAAAATAAAAATTTTTTTATCTAAAAATTCTATAACAAAAAGAATTACGAATTAGTAATTAAACTAATAATTAATTCCATAAAAATAAGAATTAAATAATTAACTATAAATTAAATCAACTTACATATCCGGATGATCCGTCAGGATCTGCGGTTTAAAAAAAATATCACCCTTTTAATTAAATAAATTAAATAAAAAAAAAGATAAAAATCCATATTTACAATATGGATTAAATTATTTAAAAGTTCACCAAATTCCGTGTCCAAATGACTCGGCAGAGTCCATGGTTCGGAATCAAAAATCTTCCGTGTCCAAATGACTCGGCAGAGTCCATGGTTCGGAAGTATAAAATTTCATACAAATTAATTAATTTAAAAATCCACATTTCGACTAATCCAGTTAAAATTTCTAATTTTGAAAATTAACTGAGAATTATTTAAAAGCAAAGCAAAACAAAATTAAAATCAACTAAGGTGCCAATTTTTGGGCGTTTTAACAAAGTTGTTTTAACGTAACCGTACTCCCGATCCCCGAACTCTCGCAGACCAATTTTAAGGTGACCAATCGACCTAAGAAAACTGATTGGTGGCGACTCCCGAAAACCCGACGTTGCCACAGCTTGGCGACTCCACTGGGGACCTGGTTAGTGAGTCAAGCCTAAAACTTGATTTGTTTTGTTTTGTTTTTGCTTCTTTTTATGTGGATTTTTATATATTATATTTACTTAAGTAAACATGCATAATGCATTCACAAAATGAAGCTCTATACCCGAGCTTCCTTAAATCAAACACGATTCTTTCTAAGCGGAATTGGTGTTGCTGTCCTTGTGAGGCCACGGTCTCCAAGCCTTCACCGGTTTCAAAGTAGCAAAGTAGTGTATTGCCTTCTGAGACGGTTAGTCTCTGCATGGGCCCACGAAAAGCTACGACTCGAATTAATCCATTCCTTACATTAACCCTAGAGGGTAAGGAATCGGGCCGTCACTATGATTTAGTGACGGGATTCGGGAACTATCCCTTGCCTTTTTGATAAGCCACCTTATGCATATAGAATTCCCCACTTAACCATAGAACTGACCATAGAATTTCTACCATTTTACCAACGCCATAAGCATATCCTCGTTATGCTGTGTTGTTACTCTACACTTTTCTTCGTATGGTTTTAACTTGTTTATCCATAATACTTTATGAGTTGTTAATTTCTATTTAACTTATTAATAACCTTATCTTTCTTGTGCAATTATTCTTCATGCATCAAAACCACGCATCAAATTATGCTAACTTTTTGGTCTTTTTAATAATAACTATAAGTCTTGAAGTTTCACAATAGTTGATAATCAAGCTCACTCATTGCATACATCCATTACATCAATCACATGCATATAAAATCTGATAAAAATAATCTTATTGCATGCATCCATTACATCAATCACATGCATATAAAATCTGATAAAAATAATCTCATTGCATGTATTCCATTACATCAATCACGTGCATATAAATTTTGATAAAAAAACATAATCTCATTATGTATTGCAAGCATCCATTGCATCAATCATATACATGTAAAATCTAATAAAATGAATCTCACTTTAAAAAGGTAAAATTGGACCTCAACACCGATATCCAACTCGGCTCCAAACAAGACTAATGGCAGAACAAACCGAAGGACGTCTCATAGATATAGAGTCCAAGATAGAAAATATGGCCGGAGCAATTCCCTCCTCATTACACCAAAAAATGAAATTCATTTTTGAAGGAAAGTTAATCATAGTCTTTGCTGGTGAAGACATTCTGCTATCATCTATATCAATAGTAGCAAAGACCAAGTGACCTTCTCTTCCAAGTTGGTGTGACCCAAATCCCAAATGTAACTGAAAATTCTGTCATATTGAAACTCAAGGTCCAACAGTTGGTCGAGTCCAAGTTGCTATGCCCGATGTGATTGGTAATTAAAAGTGAAGATTTTGAGCTGGAATTACATTAATTTTGGAAGGGCTCCAAGTCAGATCTGACCTAATAGTCCGCACACACTTTTGAATGACAGGGAATCCTTTGAATAAACTTGTATCTTTGAAAGCTTGCAAAAGTAATTTAATAGTAAAAATCTCCTAGATTTAGTCCAGAATCTAGGGTGTAGTCTTTGTTAAATGGACACCTGCTATTCTTTTTCTGGTACAACAAAAAGATGTAATGCGTGCATTCTACTACTTTCCATTTTTACACTCTTTGCCACTATACTATCAATTATTGCTATCACACTTTACTTTTCGACAACCGGTAATTCTTTTTGTTCTCTAACAAAAAGATGTTGCGTGTGCATTCTATCACTTTTCAATCCCATTATTACTTCTACACATTCTACCAATTTTTACCAAAAATTCAATTATTACACCTACACATTCTACCACTTCTTACCAAAAATTCTGTTTTTACATCCATCTCTCACTCCTTTCCATTATACTATCCATTATTGCTATCATACTTTGCTTTCTAAATGATACTACTCGTGGGTGAAAATAAAAAGTTAAGGAAAATTTGATAGTAATGATCTTGAAAGTGCTGCCAAATCTAGTAAGAAGGATTTCATATGTTGCACCTCAACCCTAAAAAAGAATTCACAGTGGTTATCAACATCCTTGCAAGAAGTTTGGGGTTAGTTTCCAAACAAGGTAGCTCTTATATTAAATGACTTCAGTGGCCTCCCAATTCTCATAAATGCTCAAAAAAAAAAAACAAAAAAAAAAGGTTCTCAGTTTTCTGCAACACAAACTCCGAAAAGAAAAAGTTCATCCCTTCCATCAAAAAGCCATTAAAGGGAAAATCCAAAAAAAAAAAAAAGAGAGATACTGAGAAGCAAATAAAGCCACTTGAGTCATCTCACTTCAAGAAGGTTATGATCTCGGTTATCCATAACACAAACTCCAAAAAAAAAAAGGGAAAAAGTTCATCCCTTCCATCAAAAAGCCAACAAGGAAAAATTCAAAACCAAAAAAAAGAGAAACTGAGAGCAAACACAAGCAAGTAAGGCCACTTGAATCATCTCATTTCAAGAAGGCTATGATCTCGGTTCTCTGTAACAAAAACTCCGAAAAGGAAAAAGTTCATCCCTTCCATCACAAAGCCAACAAGGGAAAATTCAAAACCAAAAAGAACTGAGAACAAACACGAGCAAGCAAGGCCACTTGAGTCATCTCACTTCAAGAGAGTTATCAAGTATGTCATCACCATAGCTCACAAAAAAAAAAAAAGGGAAACAAAAAAAAAAGAGGAAAAAGGGCTCAAACTAGAAAAAAAAAAAAAAGAAAAAAAAAGAAAAAAGTGAGCTATGGATTCTAGACTGAAAACCTGCAAAGGCGGTTTAGAACACAAAAGCAACCCTCAAACCAAGCATGCATAAAGATCACAATAGTTGGGGGGCAACAGATGAGGTCTAACTTTCTGGAAAGAGTGGCAAGTTGAGGTCATCACTATTGAGTTTTTCACCATAATCAAATTTGCTCACGAGTAGTATTAAAAGACCATTCTTTCACACCACTTAAATTTAACTTTTCTCAAACCGAACATCCTCATTCAGTTAAAAGACTATCATTGTGAATCATGTTTCTACCTTATTTAATACTGCTCACAAGTAGTATTAAAATATCATTCTTTCACACCACTCAAACTTAACTTTACTCAGACCTAATATTTACCTCTTAATATTATTCTCATTCAGCTAAAAGACTGCTACAAAAAAAAAAATATTCAAACTTAATTTTCCTCACGCCTAACAGTTACCTCTCGATATCATCCTCATTCAGCTAAAAGGCTATCCTTGCGAATCATGTTTATACCTTATTGCCTTGCACAGTTTATGTCTTCGAGTTGGAAAGGGAAGAATGGCAGGATATTTTAATTGAAAATAAAGACCGTAAATTACTTTGTCAAGCTTTGCAAATTGATGAAAGTTTTTCTTTAAGGTCAAACCATTATTCATTAATGTATGTAGACTTAAAAGTGAGGAGATAACTTGAGTCTTTCTTTAATAAGATGTGGTTCTTGTAAGAGAAATTTACGATCAAGTCCCATCACAAAGGTCTAGAAATGCTCGACCTTCTGTTAAAGGCGAGGTAATACCTTTTATCCCCATAAATACCATATTCAGGGGAGCAAAATAGTCTCTACGAAGCGTAAGAGGAGTACTGCCAACAAAGAAGTTCAATAGACAAGGGGGCAAGTCTTATGGATCAAAACATGAGTTCAAGGAAGAGCAATCATTCAGATTATAACATGGGGATAAGTAAGTGTCGGCACGGTCACAAGAAAATGGGCAAAGCAGACATTGGAAGATAAGCCTTCGATGATATGAAATCCATAACAGGGACAATTGTCCAGAGAAGCATAAAGAGATTCAATGATAGTCCAAGAAGGCAATCACAAAGAAGATCCAGTAAAGCAAAGACATGAAGAACTAGATCCATAAAAAAAAAAAAACATCAATTCCACATGCTCTGCATTCATGCATTTCATATCATGCATACATAGCCTTTACATAACAAGGACCAAACGGGAATCACATTCACAGCACAGTTACAGCAGTATAAGCTTAGATCTCAATGTCATCAGCTCTTACCAATCTATCACTGGATACACAGCTAATATGCGGGACCAACCCGCATCAGGAATTCAAGGATAAAGTAGACAATATTGTCAAAAGCTTGGCTACCGATTCAATAATCGAGGCTACGCCTGGAAGGATAGGATTGACGCCAGTTAGTAGTATCCAAGATAAGAGATAGCTATAGCCAAGGATAAGGCAGATATAAAAAAATATATATATAAAGTAGACAATATTGTCAAAAGCTTGGCAATTGATTCAATAATCGAGGCTACACCTGGAAGGACAGGATTGATGCCAGCTTAGCAGCATCCAAGATAAGAGATAGCTGTGGTCAAAGATAAGGCAGACATCAAGAAATATTGTCGTTGAAACTTTGTCAAAAGCGGACAATGGATTCAATAATCGAGGACTGGATCAACGGATAAAAAAAAAATATCTATCAAAATGAAGTAGGATCTACTTTTCCGGTTAAACGGCGGATACGGTACTCCGTGACTCTCAAGTCGGTTCTCTCAGTTGCCCATAATAACTGATTCCTTCACCCCTTCTTTCTTTTACTTCCTCCTAGAAAATGGATCCTACTTTTTCCGCCTTGCGAAAGTATTTCCCTTCTCTCCCAATGAACATCCTCAAAAAGATCTACCAAGTTCGCTGTGAACGATTAAGAGTTCTGATGCACAAAGGAATCCCTGAAGATGTGCGGTGGTTAATCGAAGCCAAGGTTCGTCTGGCAGGTGAAATCCCAGAGGCATTTGTGTCTCACATGCCTGGTATAGGTAAAAGCTCTTATGCCAAAAAGCGAAGAGCGAAAAGGTTACAAGTCTGCCATAAATGTGGACGGTGGACTTGTAATACTAAATGTCGTTCTTTAGGGATGATCTCTGATAATCGAGAAGATAAAATACGATTCATTAAGAATGGCCTGAGTAAAGACTCGTTGGATGATATCCAATTGACTCTTGAGACGCATTCTTGTGGATCTGTGCAACGTGAACTACTTGGTTTGTGGAGCATTTTTCATGAAGAACGAAACCGTTACAGTCCCGGGAATCTGACTGTAAATGACCCTGTTTGCCAGCTTGTAAGAAAACTGGATGGGAAGCAAATCCTTGACTCATAGAAGCCGTTAATGCCGTTACTGGACGAAAAACCAGTGGAAGATGTGAGTCACAGTCACAATTACTGTACATACAGTTTGTTATATTTGGAAAAGTTTGCATTTTCTTTTGACAGATGTACATGCTCCCCTAAGTGTAATCGACACGTTATCCCTTTTCATCACTATAAATGCGTGTTCTTCCTTCTGATTAAGCAGCGGATAAGATACCTCGTGACTTCTAAAGTCGGTTATTCCAGTCTCCTACAATAACTGATTCATTTCCCTCTTCTCTCAAATTCTTCTCTCATCAATGGATTCTACTCTTTCTGCACTGCGAAAATACTTTCCTTTCCTTCCAATAAAAGTCCTTAAAAAGATCTACCTTGCTAGATGTGAAAGAATCAGAGTTTTTACACGCAAAGGCATTCCCGATAATGTGCAGTGGATAATTGAAGCTAAGGTCCGTTTAGCAGGTGAAGTTCCAGATGCATTTATGCCCCGCATGCCCGGTTTAGGTAAAAGCCGTTATGCCAAAAGGCGAAGAGCAAAGAGACTAGGCGTGTGTTATAAATGTGGGCGATGGAATTGTATTACTAAATGTCGCTCTTTAGGATACATCTCCATAAATCGTGAAGATAAAAGAAAATTCATTAAGAATGGCCTGCGTAAGGAATCTCTGGAAGATATCCGAGAGACTCTTGAAACGCATTCTTGTGGAAAAGTGCAAGGTGAAATTATCAGTTTATGGAGGACTTACCATAAAGAACGAAACCGTTACAGTCTTGGGAATGTGACTTTAAACGATCCTGTTTGTCAGTTTGTAAGAAAACTGGATGGGAAGCAAATCCCCGACTTATAGATGGCATTGAAGCCATTACTGGACATAAATCACGGGAAGATGAGAGCCACGGTCATGATTCCTGTACATATAAGCTGTCATTTGTCTTTTCTTTTGACAATAATGTACTTGCTTCTGTAAGTGTAATTAACGCATTATCCCTTTCATCACTATAAATATGTGTTAGTTATTTTCGTTTCCTACAATCACTAATTTCTTTCTTTGCCTCCTTCATCAATGGAGTCTACTCTTTCCGCCCTACGAAAGTATTTTCCTTCCTTCCCAATAAATGTTCTTAAAAAGATTTATCAAGCTAGATGTGAACGATTCAGAGTATTTATGCACAAAGGCATTCCTGATAATGTGCGGTGGCTAATTGAAGCTAAGGTTCGTTCAGCTGGTGAAGTTCCAGAAGCGTTCTTTCCCCGTATGACCGGCTTTGGTAAAAGCACTTATGCCAAAAAAAGAAGAGCAAAAAGGCTAGGCGTTTGTCATAATTGTGGATGGTGGATTTGCGGCAATAAATGTCGTTCTCCAGGAGTGATCACCAGAAATCGTAATGATAGAATAAGATTCATTAAGAATGGCTTGCGTAAGGAATCTCTAGAAGATATTCGAGAGGTTCTTGAAGCGCATTCTTGCGGAATAGTGCAATTTGAGGTTGTTGGATTATGGATAATTTTCCAAAAAGAACGAGATCGTTACAGTCTTGGGAATCTGACCCTAAACGACCCTGTTTGCCAGTTTGTGAGAAAGCTAGATGAGATGCAAATCACCGATTCATAGAAAGCATTAAAGCCATTACTGGACGCGAAGCCAGTGGAAGACGAGGATCAAAGTCACGATTACTGTACATGCTAGCTGTCGCTTTTGAAATTTTCCTCCCCTTTTGGTAATAATGTATCCACTCCTGACGTGAACCAAAGTCACGATTACTGTACATGCTAGCTGTCGCTTTTGAAATTTTCCTCCCCTTTTGGTAATAATGTATTCACTCCTGACGTGAACCAAAGTCACGATTACTGTACATGCTAGCTGTCGCTTTTGAAATTATCCTCCCAATAATGTACCCACTCCTGACATGAGATACAGTTATGATTACTGTATATAGCTGCCACTTTTTAAAATTTTCCTTCTCTTCCAACAATCACGTACCTACTCCTGACGTAAGCTACAATAGTGACTACTGTACATGCTAGCAGCTATTTTAAAAATTTTCCTCCTCTTTTAACGATAATGTACCCATACCTGACCAAAGTCATACTCGTGACTACTGTGAATAGCTGGCAATAATGTATCCATTCTTGAAAATAAAATTATTGCCTTATCTCTTCATCTCTATAAATATATCCTCTTTTCTCACAAGGGTAAGGATAGGAATGGAGAAAACCCCAACTCGTAAATCCCGAAGTATTTGTGTATTTTCTGGGGCTTTTCCTGGAAAAGATGAAGAGTATTTAAAAGCAGCCAACCATTTGGGTAGAGTATTAGCTGAGCGAAAAATACATTTAGTTTATGGAGGAGGTAGTGTCGGATTAATGGGAGGTGTAGCATCAGCAGTATCTCTAGGAGGAAGTCAAGTTCTGGGCATTATCCCTGGACCTCTGAAATTTATTTCTGGGGGCACGATTGGAGAAGAATTAGTGGTTAAAAATTTGCAAGAGCGTGTGTTACAAATGCTTTTAAATGCTGATGCTTTTATCGCTCTACCAGGTGGTTTTGGCACATTGGGAGAAGTCTTTCAAATTGCTTCCATGGCCCAACTTAATTTGCATAAGAAACCCATTGGGCTTTTAAATGTTAACAATTTCTTTACAGGTCTGATAGCTTTTATGGATTATGCTATGCAGAAGAATTTCATATCAAGAGTGGCACGGCGAATCATAATATCCGCAACAACTGCTGAAGAATTGCTAGATAAAATACAAGCTTTTGTTCCTGAACCAGATCCAGCAATGATTCAGATAGACTGGACACGACAGTCTTTCCCGACCAGTTCACTCCCATAATGGTCCTCTACTCACCCTGTTGAAGTATTGTGGAAGAAAGAAGCGATCTGATCCGTTTTTCTTGTCCTTTAGTTTTATTATCAGCATTTTCTTTCGTATTTCAGTTTTTCTTTTCAGGGAATTTCGTTATCTTATAAGATAGTTTCGTCCATGCTGATATTAAAACCATGCGACAATGCCTTTAGGTTGGAATGGCTGAGTAAAGAGTAATTTTTGTTACTCTTGAGACGCATCCTATTAGGTCTACTAGGCATAACATTTTGGGGTAGTTAAGCTTTAACCTTATTCGGATGACATATCTCACAAAGGAATCTATATTTACTGAAGAAAATATTAGATGAACCTTGAATATTGATTCCAAACATCCATTCCCTTTACATAATTTGTCAGTGTTATTGTCGTCATCAAGATTCACTCGTTTTATCGAAGCCTAATTCTTTGCGCTCGCCTATTATGAAAATTCACACTTTCGAAGAAAATTATTCCAATTTCAATTGCTTTCATATAAATTTCGCTCGAGGTCCTAAGGAAAGCTCCTTAGCCTCAAAATCAATTTTCATCATCAGGGTTTTAAGGATGGAACCTTTGCCTCGAAAATAATCAATTTTCATCATCGGGGTTTTAAGGATGGAACTTTTGCCTCGAAAATAATCAATTTTCATCATCGGGGTTTTAAGGATGGAACCTTTGCCTCGAAAACAATCAATTTTCATCATCGAGGTTTTAAGGATGAAACCTTTGCCTCGAAATCAATCAATCAATCCGAGGTTTTAAGGATGGAACTTTTGCCTCGAGATCAATCAATCAATTCGAGGTTTTGAGGATGGAACCTTTACCTCGACATCAATCAATCAATCCGAGGTTTTAAGGATAGAACCTTTACCTCGACATCAATCAATCAATCCGAGGTTTTAAGGATGGAACCTTTGCCTCGAAAATAATCAATTTTCACCATCGGGGTTTTAAGGATGGAACCTTTGCCTCGAAAATAATCAATTTTCATCAATCCGAGGTTTTAAGTATGGAACCTTTGCCTCGAGATCAATCAATCAATTCGAGGTTTTATGGATGGAACCTTTACCTCGACATCAATCAATCAATCAGAGGTTTTAAGGATGGAACCTTTACCTCGACATCAATCAATCAATTCGAGGTTTTAAGGATGAAACCTTTGCCTCGAAATCAATCAATCAATCCGAGGTTTTAAGGATGGAACCTTTGCCTCGAGATCAATCAATCAATTCGAGGTTTTGAGGATGGAACATTTACCTCGACATCAATCAATCAATCCGAGGTTTTAAGGATAGAACCTTTACCTCGACATCAATCAATCAATCCGAGGTTTTAAGGATGGAACCTTTGCCTCGAAAATAATCAATTTTCATCATCAGGGTTTTAAGGATGGAACTTTTGCCTCGAAAATAATCAATTTTCATCATCGGGGTTTTAAGGATGGAACCTTTGCCTCGAAAACAATCAATTTTCATCATCGGGGTTTTAAGGATGGAACTTTTGCCTCGAAAATAATCAATTTTCATCATCGGGGTTTTAAGGATGGAACCTTTGCCTCGAAAATAATCAATTTTCATCATCGGGGTTTTAAGGATGGAACCTTTGCCTCGAAAACAATCAATTTTCATCATCAGGGTTTTAAGGATGGAACCTTTGCCTCGAAAATAATCAATTTTCATCATCGGGGTTTTAAGGATGGAACCTTTGCATCGAAAAGAATCAATTTTCATCGCCGGGGTTTTAAGGATGGAACCTTTGCCTCGAAAACAATCAATTTTCATCAATCCGAGGTTTTAAGGATGGAACCTTTGCCTCGAAATCAATCAATCAATCCGAGGTTTTAAGGATGAAACCTTTGCCTCGAGATCAATCAATCAATTCGAGGTTTTAAGGACGGAACCTTTACCTCGACATCAATCAATCAATTCGAGGTTTTAAGGATGGAACCTTTGCCTCGAAATCAATCAATCAATCCGAGGTTTTAAGGATGGAACCTTTGCCTCGAGATCAATTATCAATCCGAGGTTTTAAGGATGGAACCTTTGCCTCGACATCAATCAATCAATCCGAGGTTTTAAGGATGGAACCTTTGCCTCGACATCAATCAATCAATTCGAGGTTTTAAGGATGGAACCTTTGCCTCGACATCAATCAATCAATCCGGGGTTTTAAGGATGGAACCTTTGCCTCGAGATCAATCAATCAATCCGAGGTTTTAAGGATGGAACCTTTGCCTCGAAAACAAATAATCAATCAATCAGTCCATCTTACAACGATAGGAGCTTTCCTATCGTTAGAGGTTCTAAGGACATTTCCTTAACCTAAAACAAACAATCAATCCATCAGTCCATCTTACAACGATAGGAGCTTTCCTATCGTTAGAGGTTCTAAGGACCTTTCCTTAACCTCAAACAAATAATCAATCAATCAGTCCATCTTACAACAATAGGAGCTTTCCTATCGTTAGAGGTTTTAAGGACCTTTCCTTAAACCTTACTGTTTGGGCGGCGAGAACATTCTCAATGCCTACCTAAGCCGGACGAAATTTGGTAACGACTTTGCATACATCATGCCCCATGAAGCATGCAAAGGGGGGCAGCTGTTGACACCCAATTTCGTCCGGGTGTTTTAAAATTTTGAAAAAAATTTTATTAAAAAAAATTAATTTAAAAAAAAAATATATTACTATTATTATTAAAAAAAATTTAATTAGTTTAAAATATATTTTTTTTTGTGAAAATTTGATTTAAAATGATATATGTGTGAATATGTGTATGTTTGAAATAAAATAAAATTTCATGAAAAAAATGACAAAAAATTAAAAGTTTGAGGTAAAAATGACAAAATTGAGAAGTTTCGGAAAAAATTGACAAATTCTAAAAGTTCCAGGAGCATTTGGTAGTTTGTCACATAAAATTTTGAGCCTGCCGACGTTTTTGGCTCCAATTGACAGAAAACGACAAAATTGTCAAAATCAGAAGCTTCAGGAACTTATCCAGAGGCTGAGAGACGTAAAGGACTAAAATTGTCATTTTACCAATTTAAAAGATAAGTTTGAAATTTTTTATTAATTTATCCATCAACAGTTCAGCTAAACTTCCTCTATAAATAGCCCCCCAAATTTTAAGCTGAACACAAAAAAAAAATAGAAAAAAAGCTTAGAGCTCCGTTTTAAAAAAAGATAAAATTACAGCCTTATTCCCTAGCTTATCCTCCCTCTGCCCAGAAAGTCCCAAACTTTGTTTTCTTACGATCAGACCATCTTCTTCCTTTCTCTCTCTTCCGTTTCACTCGCTGTCCCTCCTCTCTTTTGCTCCGTCGCTGCCGTCACGCCGTCACGCCGTCGCCCGTCGCCTCCCCACTCCACCGTCGTCGTCTCGTCACGCCGCCGCCGTGCTGCCGCCACGCCGTCGCCGCGCTCCGTCGCCCCCCCCTTCCTCCCTCGCGTGTGCTCTGTTTTCGTTTCCCAGGAATTCAAAATTTTAATTCAAAAGGGTAAACCCCTGTTTCACCCATCATCTTTTCAATTTCTTTCTATTAAGTCACTAACCTTTTTATTTTGTCTTTGCAGAAAATTAATTAATTAACTCTTTTATTTTTTTACTTGTTTATTTATTTGTTTATTATTGTTATTATTACTAACCTTTTTTTGTTGTTATTAACTTACTAACAACTAACTTTTAATACTATTATTGTTACTAACCTTTTAATTTTTGCATTATTACTAACTTTTATAATTGTTGTTAATTAATTAATTTAATTAACTTGGCTAACTTTTATTATTGTTGTTAATTAATTAATTTAATTAACTTGGCTAGCTTTTTATTATTGTTGTTAATTAATTAATTTAATTAATTTGGCTAACTTTTTATTTATTGTTGTTAATTAATTTAATTAACTTGGCTAGCTTTTTATTATTGTTGTTAATTAATTAATTTAATTAATTTGGCTAACTTTTTATTATTGTTGTTAATTAATTAATTTAATTAACTTGGCTAACTTTTTACTGTTGTTAATTAATTAATTTAATTAACTTGGCTAACTTTTTATTATTGTTGTTAATTAATTAATTTAATTAACTTGACTAACTTTTTATTATTATTGTTTAACAATTAATTTAATTAACTTTGCTAACATTTATTATTATTTTTAAAGTGGATGGCCAAAAAGCCCCACTTTATTATTATTAATTTGTTTTTCTTTATATAATTTTTTTATTTAATTCACCTTTACCCTTTACTAATTAATAAATAAATGAAAATTAAAAGAAGATTATTTTGTAATTAATTATTAAGGCTAATAAAAATCATTTTTAAAAAAAGCCAATTATTTTTATTTTTATATACATGTTTTTAATTCTTTAAAGATAACAAAAAGTTAAAATTAATTTTAATAGTTATTTTTATCCAGTAAAAATAATAAAAAATAAAAATAAAACCTGTTTAAAAAAAATACATGAAAATTAAGACTTTATATTTTACTGATTTATTTAAAATATAACTTTTAAATCCACTAAAATAATAAATATTTTTCATTAAACAAGAAAACAAAAAGAAAACTAAAACAAGATAAGAAAAAGATAAGAAAGACAAGAAAAAGAAAAGAAAATAAAATAAAAAATAAAAATTTTTTTATCTAAAAATTCTATAACAAAAAGAATTACGAATTAGTAATTAAACTAATAATTAATTCCATAAAAATAAGAATTAAATAATTAACTATAAATTAAATCAACTTACATATCCGGATGATCCGTCAGGATCTGCGGTTTAAAAAAAATATCACCCTTTTAATTAAATAAATTAAATAAAAAAAAAGATAAAAATCCATATTTACAATATGGATTAAATTATTTAAAAGTTCACCAAATTCCGTGTCCAAATGACTCGGCAGAGTCCATGGTTCGGAATCAAAAATCTTCCGTGTCCAAATGACTCGGCAGAGTCCATGGTTCGGAAGTATAAAATTTCATACAAATTAATTAATTTAAAAATCCACATTTCGACTAATCCAGTTAAAATTTCTAATTTTGAAAATTAACTGAGAATTATTTAAAAGCAAAGCAAAACAAAATTAAAATCAACTAAGGTGCCAATTTTTGGGCGTTTTAACAAAGTTGTTTTAACGTAACCGTACTCCCGATCCCCGAACTCTCGCAGACCAATTTTAAGGTGACCAATCGACCTAAGAAAACTGATTGGTGGCGACTCCCGAAAACCCGACGTTGCCACACATTGACGCAGTGAGTAACAAAATTGATTAAACAACATGCCTAGCCAATAAGGGAAAACAAAAATTCACTCATAGAGATAGCAAAAGCCATTGGAATATTTCAAAATTATTGATAGAATGAATAATAAAAGGGAAAATTAAAAAAAACCCCTTGTAGTTTGGTCTAACCTATACTTTGCTCCCTCTATTTTCAAAAACCTAAAATTTCTCCCCTGTTTTCTTTACAACATTCAACAACAACCTCTGAAACCCTAATTTAAACTATATGATAATCATGTTCCAATAATTTTAAGATTTTTGATATTTTTTTCATAGCTAACCAACCTTTAAAAGATACCGATATGTTTTTATAGAGAGAAAATTGTATTTACAGAAATAAAAATTGATAATTTAAAATGTCTATTAATTATAAAAAAATATTAAAAAGATTGAAATTACTGGAAGATGACAATCGTATAGTTTAAATATAATTTCAGAAGTTGTTATCGAACAGTATAAAAGATATAAGGACAAAGTGTAGGTTTTTAAAAATGGAGGGGGCAAACTATAAGCTAAGACATACCTCAATGAGGTAATTGTAAGTTTCCTATAATAAAATGCAAGAGGGTCTATTTATAGGCAGACAAAGGAACCCTATTCCAAAATAAATAAGAAAAACTATAAATAACAAGTAGTAAAAATCGACACAAATTTTGGAAGACCAAATACCCCTCAAAATCATGGATTTTTTACTTGAAAGATATGGTCACAAAGCCCTTGTAATATCTGTGGGGTACAAAATTCCCTTTGAAATGAAATACTATAATAGTTATTCTAACAACTACAGCAAAGTTATGATCTCCAAAAGTTTAGGGTACCACAAGGTTTATTTTTAGAACTTCTTCTTTAGTTTTACACGTTCAGGTCACTCTAAAAATTCATCCATTGGACACTCATCTCATGCATCAATGGTGCCATAGTCTTCTCTTATCTGTTGCTAATTTAACTTGAGATCATTGAAGAAAGCCGCTGTTCGGAAACGGCTATTTAGTGTTGATTGTTGAGGGTTGATCCTATTGATTGGATGGGTGCACTTGCTGGTGGATTAATCAATTGATGATGTACTTCAGTAGTTGGAGGCTGTTTTAGCCCTGTTGTGTTTGGTTTTCTCTGGTGATGACTAGCTCCCTGTTAGTCCATGTGTTATTTATCTTGTAATCAAACTCATTTGAAATAAAACTTCTTGTTGCCGTTAAAAAATATATTATAACACGACGGGTAAGTAGGACGAAAACAGATCTAGACGATTTTTTTTGTTTCGAAATAAAGAAAACCAAATGATTAATAAAGAAATTGGAGTTTGTTTGTCGGATGTATGAGGCGTCTGTAATGAAGAAACAAACAACGACCTTCACTTATAAACGAACGAAATCCCGATTTGTTTTAGAAGGGTTTCCTGAATCTGCAGCCAATTTATTTATTTAGGTTGCGTATGATAGGATATAGGATAAATTAAATTGTAAAATATATTATGTGGTCTTTTTCATGTAAACTTCTAGAAAAAAAAAATATTAGAATATTATTTAACGTGACTGATGGGCACGATATAATAAAAAAAGACCTAAGACCTTTTTCTTTCGAAATAAAAGAAGACTACGTTGACTCCTGTGATTGGAGTTTGTCGGATCTATGAGGTGTCTATAATGAAGAAAGAACTTCACTTACAATATAGACCTTATCTGTTTTCTTTTTCCTCTCTCACTTTACGAAACAATTTAATAAAGACCTTGACTAATTTAGTCGAATCAACCCTCATGTAATTTACTAGATAGATATGGCTCAACCACTCTAATCACTCTCAATAATAGTTCGACTATTAAAACTAAGATCAATTTATACGAATATAAGGTTTAGTAAATCTTACAAACCTCAACAACATTGCCTACATAGAATAAATATTGTGTCAAAATTGATAAATCAATTTTAGAAAAATACTAATATAAATTATAGTGGTCAATTTTATATCAATTTAAAAATCTCGATAAGGTTTCATTTAATGATATGACTGCGACTTTAGAAGAAACATACAAATACTTAACGATCTAATCGAACTAAAAATTTAAAGGTACATCTTTATTGCGAAGATAAAGTCAAGGTCTATCTATTTTAGTACATTACTCGATTGCCACATGCATATTGTTGCGGGATAACAGATTAACATACAATTTTTCATATCTATTATATTTGTAGAGTAAAATATTAAAAAATATGAATTAAAAAAAAAAGATATTATCAATCCAAAAAAGTTAAAGAACTTAAATTATTAGAAGCTGTTGGTAATCAATTTAGAAAATAGAAAATATATGACATAAGATTAATGCAATAAATTTAAATTTTCAAGAGAAATCAGAATCTTAAGTGTCATTCATGAAAGTTGGAGGCAAAAAACACAATAATAAAAAATTTCTTAGCAATTTTATATCAATATAAAAATCTCGATGAGGTTTCATTTACTGATATGGTAGCTACTTTAGAAGAAACATGCAAATACTTAACAATCTAATCGAACTAAAAATTTCAAGGTATATCTTTATTTCGAAGAAAAAGTCAAAGCCTATCTATTTTAGTAGATATTGAGTAGCTGGCACTGTCTCTCTAAGCAAATCCTGTATTATTGGTTAAACTATTAGTAATGGTGGCTAGTGGGCTAGGTTGACCCAGGCCTGTACTGGATTTGGCTTGGGTAAAACTCGACCTAGCTCTGTCAAATCCGGGCTTGGCTTAGCATGGAGTAGACTCAGCATGAGGCGGAGTGAATATGGTTCCAAAAGAGGAAGGAAGCCCAAATCAGCTCAGCCCCCGCCCACAAGCATGGTTCACCCCACCCGACCCGGCTCAACCCAGAACACGATCGAGCTGGGCTTGGTTGACTGTTTCCAATAGACCGTTGCAATGTTTTTTTAGAGTTTTTTGGACAAAACCACATTTTTCCCTCTGCTATAAATAGGCAACCTCCCTCCGACACCTCCTAACACCGAATGTCTCTTCTCCAATCTCCATATGCAATATTCTTTCATTCTTTCTATTAAGTCCTCTTAATTTTCTTGATCGTTTACTAATATTTTCTTAATCCACTCCTAGTCTCTTCCTAATCTTCTCTCCATCTACAATTATTTTCTATCACTTATGACTTTACGAGGAAAGAACTCCTATAACAGCGCCTGAATTATTTTCAAAAACTTTTATGTCTGGGACCCAGAAACATGGAGGATCTGTCCTACTACCAATACGTAAAATCCCTTAGCCTCTTTTATTGTTATGAACAACTCTCATTCAAGCTGTATAAAGTTAAGAAAAGTCCATCCCTCTACTTTAAAAGTTTTGGGCTGGGAGCTTTTTTGCTACTGTGGATGAAGCACAAATTTTTTTCCATTTTTCTCCAACTTGTACACGTTGTCCCGTCCATCATGATGCACTGAAACATCAAACTGCCTTGGCCTACCGAATAACAAGTGACAAGCATCCATATCCAGTACATCAAAATAAATCTCATCTCGATACTACCCAATGGAAAAAGGTACCTTATACTGTTTAGTCACCTGAATTTTGTCTGCTGATTTAGTCCATCCAATTGTGTAAGGTTTTGAATGCTTCTCTGTCTTCAATCCTAGACGCTGCACCACATCCTTGCAAATGATATTTTCACAACTCCTACTATCAATAATCACATCGAACAACCGATCAATTATTGTGCATCGGGTATGAAACGACTGATGGTATTGAGTTTAGTCTTCTTGCTTAGGGACTAGAAACAACTTTTGTACTACATAATTTTCCTGCTCATCATTGTCTTTCTCCTGGTTCTCATATTTTTCACCCATCCCTATCAGGTCCACAAACAAACTCCTCATCATCCTCCTTATCAACAACATTAACGTTCCAAAGTGGACATTTGTTGGATAAGTGCCCGAGCGCCTGACAATGATATCAGATATTTAGTGTTGGTGTCGGGTAATGGTTTATCGCCTTTGGAGCGTCTTTATTCTCTCTAACTTTCTGCTTCCTTGCTGCCTTTTCCTCCTGGTAATGATTTGTGCACGGAGTAGGTTCAGGCAGTGCCTCCATCTTCTCAACTGAACTCCTTGATCTCCTTCTGAGTAATTTCTACGAGGAAACTCATGTCTTCCCCTCTCTTGGATTGATAACTCTACCCTCAATGCCAAATTTTGAGCTTCAGCAAAAGTTCACACAGGAAAGATCCCAGTTTTGTCTTAAAGTGTAGGTTTCAGGCCATTAAAAAATTAGGAAATCATCTGCCCTTCCATCTGTCCTAGATCATTGCGCCCGGACAGCTGTACAAATTTGGTCATGTAATCCTGCATTGACCATGATGCTTGTCAACACAGTTGGTATTGTTGGAACAAATTCTATTCATGGTCTAGGGGTACAAAGTCTCTTCCAATCATTCATTTCATTTACGCCCATGACCGTATTGACTCTTTTATGTCACGCCATCTCCTATATTTTATTTTTGCCCACCAAGCAGAGGCTATTCCCTTCAATTTACAGGCTACCAACTTCACTTGCCTTTCTTCTAGGTCATCATGATACTTAAAGAATAGCTCAAACTTGACTATCCAATCAACAACACATTGGATGCTAAAATCTTTGTTGAAGGATGGAATATCCACCTTGAACCAAAAATATTTTTCATGACCTCATACATCCTAATCTCTTTGAAATCCATTTTAAGGTGGATAATCTTCTTTTGACTCAGAATCACTGTCGTTGGCAATGTATCTATGACCTCGAGCAAGAACAGGTCTCCGAGCAGCATGGGTGAGGACAAGTTTTTCCTTGGCACGTTGCCTATCTTCATCCTTATTCCTGTTGGCAAGAGGGTTAAGGGCACCGAGTCTCTTCATGATCTCCTCGAAGTGCACCTCCAAATGATTTTCTAACTACTAGACGATACGGTGGTTCATCACTCGTAACGGCTCACTTTGATCCTCTAACCTAAGGTTTTCAACAACACGCTGTCTATTCTTGCTATCATCACCAACCATGGAATAGGCGATTCAACCCACTCTGATACCACCTGATGCAATGAGAAATGAAAATTAATTAAGCAATACGCTTAATAGAAAAGAAAATAGGAGTCCACTTGCAGAAGAAAGTAAAGGCTTTGAAAATACTTCAATATTATTAATAGGTTATTTAACAATAATGTAGGGAGGCCTATTTATTGGCTTATAAGGAAACCCTAAATCAAAATAATTAAGGAAATAAAAAATAACTAGGAAAGAAAATTGACACAAATTTTAGTGTCCCAGATACCCCTCAAAATGATGAATTTTTTATTAGAAAATTGTAGTCATAGAGAGTGAAGCTATTGTGAACCTTGTGGAGCGCTAAATTCTCTTCAAAACAACATATTATAATAGTCATTCTGATAATCTTAGCAAAAGCTATTGTCTATTTTTAGGATTTCTTCTTCTATTTCGCACTATCAGCTACTCCAAAAACTCATCCACTAGATGTTCCACGTCAGATTAGTTTATGCAATACAATTTGTAAAGTGATTGCCATGGTTTTGGTAAATCAAATAAAACCCATTATTCCTTCTTTGATTTTTGAGTTTTAGAATGCTTTTGTTCGAGACAAGAGATTCAAAATAATATTATCTTGCTCATGAAATTTTTTGTACTATTAAGCATACTAGTAGAACTAGTGGACCAAAATGGTAAAAAACAATTCTAAAATTGGATCTTAGGAAAGCCTATGATAAGATCTGATGGTCTTTTATTCAGAAAGTTCTTCAATCACTAGGATTTCTTAATCATTGGATCAATTTGTGATGCAATGTGTCTCCATTGTCTCATATTTGACGTTGGTGAGTGGTTGCACTACAGAGTGATTTTCTCTCCAAGCTGGGCTTAGATAAGGTAACCCTTTATCACCTTATCTTTTTTCTCTGTTTGGAAGTTGTCTTGCCATCTAACAAAACTGCAATCGTCGGGTAAAATTATGGGTTTGAGAGCTAAAATTTCCTTCTTAAGCGTGGCATAATTTTTCTAAGTTTGATTCTAAACTCTTAAAGAGAATCTAACCAATTGTTCTTTTTTACCTATTTTTTTTAATATTTCTCCATAGCCAATGTCACTAGCATCTGTCTCAATTATCTTAAAGGCTTATGGATTAGGAATACGAACATAAGGAATTTTTCTTATTTTTCTTTTAACCAATTGAATAGCTTTAGTTTGTTCTTCATTCAAATATAGAGGATTTTTTCTCAACCTATCAAACAAAGGTTTATAGTCCTTGGCAAGATCTTTATAAAAATCTGTGACATAATTTAGGCTTTCTAAAAATCTTTGTAATTGTTTTTTCTCGTTAATCTCATTAGGAAACTTACCAATAAAGCTTATTGATCTATCAATAGGTTTGATTGTCCCTCTATGGATTATATGACCTAAAAACCTAATTCTTGTCTAGAACAACTTCATCTTTTTTGTTGATACTACAAGTACTGTTTCTTCTACTATTTTTAGAAATTTGTTCAGTTGTCGCCAGTGTTGATTAATCGATTGAGAGAACACAAGAACATCATCAATGTAAATAATAGTAAAAGAATTATAAGGGTTAAAATTTTCATTCATTATTTTTTGAAATTCTAATGGGGTATTCTTCAACCCAAAAGACACAACATTTTACTTATAGTGACCGAAAGGAATATTAAATTTTTTTTATATTTATCTTCTTCGGTAATTTGAATTTTCCAGTATCCTAACTTCATATCATATTTGGAGAACACAACAGCATGATGAAGTCTAGATAACAATTTTTTTTTGGTTAGGTATTTGGTACCTAATAAATCTAAGAACTTTATTGATAGGCTTATAATTTATCACTAGTCTTGGCACTTCTCTTTCAATTTTTGAATTTTTAATTACATAAAAAGTAGAGTAGCTCTATGGCTGTACAGAGACATTATTTTGTAATCATGTTTTTTTCATTGAAGAGAGTTTATAGCAATGGATTTTTATACGAAGCAAATTCCAGGTGATTGAGTTCAACCCCAACACAAACATGCTGACAAATAGGCTTAAAAGACAAGGATAACCTAAACAACTTAAGCCACAAGAAACTTCTATCGTAACAAACCCCCTCAAGTTAGGGCATGGAAATTCTCAATGCCCAACTTGCTTACAACAAATTCAAATTGAGCTTGTCCTACTACCTTTGTAAGAACATTAGCTAGTTAAGATGAACTCGAAATATGCTGTAAGGCAATCTCTTTGGATTGAATCCTGTATCGAACAAAATGGCAATCAATCTCAATGTGCTTGGTTCACTTATGAAAAACTGGATTCTAGGTGATATGAATTGCTGCCTGATTGTCACAGTACAATTGTATCGGTTAAGGGTGTTGTACCATTAGATCATTAAATAATGCCGTGAGCCAAACAAGCTCACTGATCGTTGCAGCCATCGAGCGATACTCTGCTTCTGCTGAGGATCGGGAAACTATAGATTGTTTCTTTGATTTCCATGAGATTGGTGTGTCTCTAAGCTAAGTAATGTAACCGGTGGTAGACGTTCTTGTGTTGGGACAACTAGCCCAGTCTGCATCGTAATTGGCTTGTAAATCCAAATTTGTTTTGGCCAAGAAGAACAAACCTTGGTCAAGCATTTTTTCAGGTACCATAGTACATGCATGGCGGCATATAAATGAACATCAGTTGGATGCTGCATGAACTGACTGGGCAGATTAACCACATACACAATGTTTGGTCGTGTAATGGTTAAGCACATTAGCTTCCCAACCAGCCCTTTGTATCGACCTGGTTCAGCTTGAGGTTTTCCTTTCTTCGAGGCTAACCCATGTTGCTGTATAGGAAAGCAAGCAGGTTTACATCCCATTATGCCTGTCTCATTCAATATATCAAGAGTATACTTCCTTCACGACAAGAAGATTCCATCTGGGGATCTTGCAGCCTCTAGTGCAAGAAAATATTTTAGTTTGCCAAGGTCTTTAATAAGAAAATGCGCATGTAGATAGTCTTTCACCTTACAAATTCCAACTGAGTTGTTTCTAGCAATTATCATATTATTGACATAAACAAGCATGACAATAAACATGTTTCTAACCTTTAGTGTAAACAAAGGAGTAATCTGATTTAGACTTATGAAAGCCATAGCCTACCAATGCCCTTGATAACTTGGTAAACCATTGACGTGGAGCTTGTTTTAAACCATAAAGATACCGTTTTAGTCTGCATACTCGACTATCTCTAGATTTCATGTACTCGAGATGTGGCTGCATGTAAATGACTTCATCTAAGTCACCTTCAAGAAAGGCATTATGTAAATCCAACTGATGTAATTCCTATCCTCTTACTGCAACTATAGACAACAAGCATCGAACAATGGTAAGTTTAATTACTAGAGCAAAGGTTTCAGTGAAATCAATACTTTCTGCCTGACAAAACCCTTTAACTACTAGTCTCACCTTATAGCATTCCACACTACCATCTAACTTGTGTTTAACTTTGAACACCCAATTGTAGCCAATAGGACGTTTTCTAGCTGGAAATCTTTACTAGGTCCCATGTTTGATTTTTTTTTTCAAGACCCTCAACTTCCTGCTTCATTGTCTTTGCCCATTTGGGATCAGTACAAGCCTCAGCATAGGTCTGCGGTTCTTTATGAGAGGTAAGGGTTGCAAGATATGCTTTATGACAAAAAGAGAACAGTAAGTATGAGAGATAAGAAAGCAGAGAGTAAGGTGTACCTAAAGAAGCTCGATTTGCTGTAGTTGTGGATCGCTCATTATTTCCAGGAAATTCCACAACAAAATCCTGCAAGTAAGAGGGAAGCCGTCGGGTTCTTTTTGGTCTTTCTTGTATGGGTTCTGAGCTTGTGCTTAGGTCCACCCCTTCTCCATGTCTTGCCTCAGGTTCCTTTTGAATGGAATTGATGGGGATTGTGATGTCATCAAGGTTGGGTTCGTCAACCACTTCAAAATTTGTAGGAAAGATAGGTGTGATTCTTGGTTCTTCATTCTTGGATGCAAAAGGAAGTCTGTCTTCATAAAATATAACATCTCATGAAACAATAAGTTTTTGTGTTTCTAAGTCGAGGACTTTTTGACCCTTTTGCCCATTAGGATAACCAAGGAAGACGCAAGGTTTAAAGCGAGGCTCAAACTTATCTTTGGGTTTTGAGTGAACGTAGCACAAGAAACCAAAAACTCGAAGGTGATCAAGGTAGGGTGTTTTCAAGAAAAGAATTTCATAAGGACTCTTGCCATCTAAAGTAGACAAAGGAGTGTGATTGACTAAATAAGTCGTGGTCAAGACACATTCCCTTCAGTCTTTAATTAACAAATTGGCTTGGAACCTAATTGCTCTGGCTATCTCAAGAAGGTGTCAGTGTTTTCTCTTTACGACCTCATTTTGTTAAGGCATGCAAGGGCAAGTGGTTTAAAGTGTAATGCCATTTCATTGGAGATAGTTGAGCATAGTCCCGGAAATAAGTTCTAGTGCATTGTCACTTTGTACTACCTAAATTTCTTTTGAGAATCGAGTTCTAACCATTGCATGAAAGTGGGGAAAGTTAGCTATTGCATCAAATTTGTGTTGAAGCAAATATACCCAAGTACCTTGACTGAAATCATCGACAATGGTTAAAAAATAATGTGCACCAGATAAATAAGGGTTTTTATACGGTCCCCAAATGTCTAAATGTACTAGTTCAACGTAACATTTGGTAGAACTATTACTGAGAGAAAAAGGTTTTCTGGTTTGTTTGGCAGGATGGCAAGAATTGCAACAAATATCCAAGTTTCTGAGAGACAAATCTGAAAGTCTTTGAAAACATAGGCAATTTTTTCAAAGATACGTTACCTAAACGTTTGTGCCATGTAACTAATAGCTTATCTGTTTTTGACATTGTAGCAACTTGTTCTTGGAACTTCCTGAAGTAGTATAAGCCATCCTTTTCTTCACCTATGCCAATTGGCCTCTTTGACTCTAAGTCCTGGATAACACAAGAATCAGGAAGAAAGGTTATTGAACAAATATAGTATTTGGTTATTTTAGTAACCGACAAGAGATTGCAGGTAAAATAGGGCACAAAAGGACGTGATTTAATTTTAAACTGGGAGCTATGTGAGCTTGGCCAAAAAAGTATGTTTTTAGGCTGTTCCCGTCAAGCATTTGAACTGAATGAGCTACAGTGACCGCCTGAATATTTGTGAGACTTGCTTCCTGAAAGGTCATATGTTCTGATGCACCACTATTAATTATCCAACAAGCTAAGATATAAGTAACCTTAGCAGCAAAGTTCACATGACTATTATGACTTGAGAGCAGTGACATAAGTTGGTCATATTGTTTTTGTGTAAGGGTTAGACCCTTTGAATCAACTGCAACACTACAACCACCATCTTGGCTTACTGTCGCATTGTTTGTTCTTTTCTGTCTAGCTTTGATTTGATTTTTTTGTGGGTCTGGGCTTTGTTGGCCACCAGTCTGGATACCTAATTAGTTCAAAGCACCTGTCTGAGACATGGCCATATTCCCGCAATGTGAGCACCGGAGCTTACTTTTGTCAAGATTTTTAGAAAGCTGAATGGTCTTGCCCTTCACTGGCTTGGCCATAAAAGCGGCGGCTTCAGTCACAATGGTCTTAAGTCTAGTTAGATTCAATTGCTTCTCTTCCTTGGCCGCAAGTGCATAGACCTTACTCAGAGATGACATGGGCTCCATATTCATTATTTGTGACCTAATCACACTGAACTTTTCGTTTACTCCCATAAGAAATGTATGGACTTTCTCACCTTCTTTTTCAACTATGAGCTTTTTTGTTGCCCCACAAGTACAAACAGTAGTGGTGGCATAAGCAGACAACTCATCCTACAATCTTTTCAGATTCATATAGTATGTCATAATGGGCAAATCATTCTGTTGCATAAGTGCTATCTCCCGCTTGAGTTTGTGGATGCGAGGAATATTACCTTGTGAAATCTTTTCTTGTAAGTCAATCCACATCTTCTTTATTGTGTTTGCATATGCAACGCTACTATGTAGTTTCGCAGCGAATGCATTAAAGATCCATGCCATCACCATGGAATTGCACTTCATCCATACCTGTGATTGCACTAGGTCATCTTCCTGCTTCTCCAAGGATACATCAATGAATCCAATATTGCTTTTAGCTCTGAATGTGTTAAGCATTGCTCGCCACCAGGTAGGGTAGTTGTCACCCTTCAACAGACAAGTGACCATAATGCTCCAGGTGGCATTGAGCTCGACCCTACAGTCGTCTTCTTGTTATTTTTGTTGTTAGTAGACATGTTGGCGTGTTAGATCGAATACTCTGATACCATGTAAAGAGACATTCTTTTGTAATCACGTTTTTCCTCATTGAATAGAGTTACCAACTTTCCAACCCATGCAATGTGCCACTTATCAATCCCATGCTTTTTTCAAATACTGCAACACTTCTTTGCAACTCATACATCTGGCAAACATATCATTTCACTTTTTTTTAGGCACCCCTGTGGCGGAATAGGGCATCGTGCCTTTATTTGCTAACACTAGTAGGCTCATTGAGAACTATGATCCTACTTATGTTACAATTGAATATTTATTACTTATGAAGTATCTTAAACCATTATATGCAGCTAGTTATTTAGCATACCCTTCATAGAAAATATACATGCATCATCCTGGCTATGCAATAGCAATTAAATAAAATCAACATTGAAAATAATGTCGCGACAATTAACGAAAACACAATTCAAAACAAGCCAAGACGCAAAACTTTAGTTGCTTTAATTTCAAGTAACAACTATGTGCATATGTCTAAAACTTATATACACCCAAATGTAACTTTAGTGTTATACACATCAATGAACACTAGTACTAGCTTTTACTACAAGTAGTTTAAAAATGTAAGATTTCCCATTTAGAGGGTACCTTCAAACCAATAAAACTAAGCCTTAACAGCTGCCCCTTATCAATTGTTAAGCCTGACTATCCTACTTAATACCTGCACAACACTTAAGAGGTGAGTACTTTAAAGTACTCAGTAAGGGGTTTGGCACCTGCAGAAGGAAACATATGCAAGCATGCAAAGCATAACAAACAAATATATCCTATATAGCACAACCAACCTACCAAACAATTCAATAAGCAATAAACATAAACAACTAATAAACAACAACAAGAATGCAATGCAATGTATGGATAGATGAATGAATGCGCATGTTTATGCACTTAGAACTTCCTTACACCCAAAGGTGTTCTTAACTACTGTGAGCTCATATGGCTGGGGTACTTGGATACTGGCCTTCGTATCCAATGCTAGCACTTGATTAACCCATGAAGTTCTCTTTATATGCCTCTTAAGTAAGTCGTCACCTATTTCACGTTGCCCGTCTTTTACAGGCTACTTAAAGTAAATCATCACTTATTCACCTCTTACCCATACTTCCCCCTTACTCGCTGTGCTGGATAATTGAACTTAGTGCCAAGTTCCTATAAACTCAATTTGAGTAACTTAGTGGATTCGCTTACCAAGCCCGTCGACTCGATTGGGACTTTTTGGGTACCGCTTGATGCCCAAAGGTACCTGATCTCTACCCTTGGGTCATCAAGGGTCCAGGACCCTTCTCAAGTCCTCCTTCATTGTCGGAGGTTCCCTCATCCCTTGCTCGTTGGAGGACTCATGCGATACTTGGTCCCTCCTTAATACCTTACTTATGATTTAAGGTATCTAACCTATCTACTTTTCCTTAGCCCTCTTAACCACCCACTTATTACCCACCTAATAATGCATAAATAAATCTTAGGATCACTTTCAAGCCATGTTAGGATACCACCTAAACCTTAGGATTGGCACAATTTAGGCACAATGTTATAACATTGTATATTGTGGTGTGACAACATCATGTTTTTATGGAAGTTGCTGGAAATGATGTGATAGAACTAGCATAGGTTGCGTGACTGCATTTCATATTTAGGTAGCCTATTCTTCCTCAAGAGCTTAATGCGATTGCATCAAAATAATTAGTGCCCCTAGAGCTGTATTTATTCTCCCATTTCTCGGCCAATCTTGCTCCAAATTTTACCCAAACCAATTCCAATCAGTTTTGGATCTTTTCAACTAACTCCAAAGTGTTCTAACACTAATTATGAATTATTTAATCATGCCATAACATAAATCCCTTACCTCAAATCCAATTTATGCAAGATATAAGCAAACTAGCCACATAAAGTTTACTTGAGCACAAATTGCTTCCCTTGAGTTCCAAGCCTAAATCCAAGCAAAATGGGCACTACAAGCACTAAATTAAGGCCATCACTAACCATATTTCAAGATTAGAACCAAGTTAAACCCATAAATAAAACGTACTTTTGGGTTTCAACTTAAACTTAGAGGAATGAGTTCTAAAGCACCAAATACACCAACTTCTAGCTAGGAGCTTGATGTAATTGCTTAGGAGCTTAATGTAATTGCCTCGAGACTGTTAATTTTCATGGAGAATGAAACAAATTTGGAAGGTTTGAAGACTAATGGCTATGGAGGAAGGGAAGAACGAAAATGAATTGGGGGAGATGATGGACAATTGCTTGATTTGTCAAAAAAAAAAATATCTTTACCCACTTCTACTATAACTTTGACTTACTTCCAACACTTGCCAAATTAATCTTTTTTTTCCTTCTCACCAGATTTTCTGCCTTAAACCATCCCTTTAGGTTTTATGGTTAATTTTTCTCCATGCCCTTAGTCTTTGAACTTTATGCCATAAATGGCATGATAGCCCTAATTCCTTATTTAGTGCATTTTGGTCCCCAAACTCTCATTTTTGTTGCAATGGTTAAAGTAACATATAGCCTTAAATTATTTGATTAAAATTACTTAGATGACCTTAATTTCACTGAAATTATAGCCATGCCACTCACTTAGGTCAAAATTACCACTTTTCCCTTTTTGCTCTTTGGTGCCATTTTACATTTTGGAACTCAGCTTAACCTTACTTAGCATATTTTTCTTGCTTATAAAACTTATTTGAGCAAAAAGTAACTTGGGATTTACTTGAATTGGCTCCCAACTATAGGAAGTACTTGGAGAGCCCTAAAACCCATTTGTTAAGCCTTCAAGTCACACCATCTATTGACCCAATACTTCTTCTGCCTCAAACCCCCAACATTACTAAGCATATGCACCCTCCTTATGCTTAAGGCACCAATTCGGTATCCTTTTAGCACACATCTTTCCTTTGATCAAATGCATCCATACAATTCTAAACTTGAAGCCACCATAGCAATACTTGTAACCTAAAAATGATACTTCTCAATGTTCTGAGTACCTTTCCATTAGGCGCCGAAGCACACTCTATGACTGAATCAAGGCTTTGTGAAACTTTTAACCCATACATCATAGTAATTTCCATTACTCAATACAACTATAATACTAACTTGTCATAAGCCCAGAGGTTTTGCTTACCTTTAGCTCACACCCATTGCTCACATATAATGGCATAAAGCTATCCCTTACCTAAACAACCTCCATAGATGTGAGAATGACAAATAGAATGAGGCAATACCAAGCAAACATCAAACCATGGACATGCACACACATATAAGAACCATTCCTAAAAGGAAGCATGCAAGTTCTAGGTACAAGCCACATAAGATAAGCCTCTGAAACTAAGTCTACCCTTGCTTAAGCCTCATGCTCTTGGGTCAATCTTAGCCTATACTCTCTGTGATGGTCCATTTGTGCCTTCTTCCCACACTAGCATCATACTCAAATATACACCAAAATGTGTAATGGAAAACTACCACCACCAAGCCCATCTGCTTGGTAACCACCAACTACGTAATGGAGACCCCCACTATTAGTAATACCCTTCTAGCATACATTTCATGTGTTCTATGCTATCTTCAACATGTATTACACCATTTAGCCAAGCTAGTAATCATTTTACACACCTTTCATGTATGAGAATTCCTATAGGCCATAATCTAAGCCACCACTTCATTGGTAACTGTTTGCAATGGCTACCACAATCATTCATCATGTGGTGTAAATCAAACACTACTACCATAATCGTCGCTAACAGGTTTATTGTTTTACAAGCAACACCAAGACAACAACATCAAGCCATTAAAAGTAAGGTCCAGATAAGTAATAATAATATATTAATTGATAGTGCTTATATTTATGTATAGTGATTATTTGTACAAATTATTTGATTATTGAAACTTTCAACTTTAATAACCTGGAAAAGTAGTTTTATTTTTTTTTTCATAAAGGGTAAGTATTTTTTATTAATATTTTTACTTAGGTAAGAAAAGAATTCATATAAATTGGTTCTGCATAAAAAAGAAGTAAAAATGAAAATAATGCATTATAATATTGGTTCTACATAAAAAAGAAGTAAAAATAATATTGGTTCTACATAAAAAGGAAGTAAAAATGAAAATAATGCATAATAATGCCTTATTATTATTTTTTTTTTGGTATTCAGAATAAGGTACATAGGTATAGGGTTTAAAGAGCTACTTGTAGCATAGGAAACAAGGAAAATGCTAACTTTTTTGAGATTAGAAGGTGACCAAATCAGCATTTAATGACATTGTTTGGGATTGGGGGGAGGAGAAAGGGGATGAGACTTGGACCCTAGTGGTGGCCGGGGCCAAATGTCCTTTAAGCCAAGTGGATTCAGCTTTATGGCGGGACAATAATACCTTATTGTTAACTTGAAACAAATTGACCCTAAGTTTTCACATACTTTGATCAAATAATTAAATCTTCAACCATGATTCACTTTGATTCTCAAATCAATAGCTAAACTAGTGCATGAGACTTTTTGTTTTGTTCCTAATGAAGAAGAGTTTTATGGTATTAAAATTGAAAAAATGATAGTTTTTTTTATTTTTAAATTTGTGTGAACTATAATATCATTAATATGAAGACATGCATCCTATTCATTTTTTTTTTAAATTTTAGATTTTTTTTTGTATTCAGAATCATATACACAAATAGAGGGTGTAGGGAGGCATGAGCAAGAGCAATGTAATATTAAATGAAAGATTAACAAGTTTTTATATAGTTCATAGAGTTGAGAAAATGTCTATGTATATTTTTAGATAACTTAATTAATATTTAATAGTTTCACAGGGAAAGTTACAAAAACCCCCCTGTGGTTTGATCAAATCTACAGTTTATCCCTTCTATTTTGAGAAACCTACACTTTGTCCTCTATATTTTTTATGCTGCTCGATAACAACTTCTGAAACTGTATTTAAACTATATGGTAATAATGCTCTAGTAATTTCAAGATTTTTGATATTTTTTCACAGCAAACTGACGTTTAAAAAATACTGATATATAATTACAGGTGAAAAAGTACATTTACAGAAATAAAAAATTGATAGTTTAAAATATCTATTAGCTATAAAAAAAAATACTGGACGGATTGAAATTACTAGAAGATGATTATCGTAGAGTTTAAATATAGTTTCAGAAGTTGTTATCAGACAGTATAAAAAATATCGGGGGCAAAGTGTAGGTTTCCCAAAATAGAGGGGCAAACTATAGGTTTGACCAAACTATAGGGGGTTTTTTGTAACTTTCCCTTTCACACAATCAATTTTGGCTGGAAACAAGAAAAACGTAAGCCTCACCCGCCATTAATAACAGTAATGGATAGTAGGTAAAAGACACTTGGATAAATTACCCTAACGTAAACTGGGCTATATGATAGAAACAGTTGTGCTTCTTAGATTTTTTGTGAAAAGAGAAAGCAAAAGTGTCGAACGTTAAAGAAAGAGTGGTCCTAATCCTACGTTTTGGTTGTCTGAGCAGGAATTTGGGGGCTCGAAAACGGATCTCAAAAGGATTTTATTGGATTAAAAACATCATCAAATATTCGGTTCCCATTTTCTTGTGTGGGTCCTAAAGCTACTAGAGCAATCAATGACCATGATGTCGGGAAAAGCAACTTTATAGAAGCATCTTATTCGGTTTTTCTTCTGGGGTCCCAACTCCCAAGCAATTCTTAAATCTTTGGACAAGTCATGCGTATGAGGTTGTGAGTTTGATTTTCCCCACAACGCAACGGGAAGAATTTTCCTTCAAATAATTTTAATTGAGTTGATGAAATATCTAAACAAATTAATTAGGTAAGAAAAAAATTCATTTAAATGGTTATTATATTGATATAGCGTTAACTTTTAAATAATATTAGTTCTACATAAAAAAAATAAAAATGAAAATATCATATAATAATGCCTTATTTTTAATTTGAAACAAATTAATTAACCTTTAAAGCTTTCACATACTTTGATCAAATAATTAAATCTTCAACCATGATTCATTATGATTCTCAAATCAGTAGCTAAACTAGTGCATGGGACATTTTGCTTTGTTCCTAATGAAGAAGAGTTTAATAATATTAAAATTGAAAAAGCCGATAGTTTTTTTTTTTTAAATGTGTGAGAACTATAATATCATTAATTTGAAGACATGCGTTCTATTTGTTTTTTCAAAAAAAAAAAAAATAGTTTCATACAATTATAATCAGCTTGAAACAATAAAAACCTAAGTCGCACTGGCTGTTGATAACAGTAACAGAGTGTAGGTAAAAGGCACTTGGAAAAATTACCATAACGTAATGGCGTTGGTCCAGGGGTGTTCGGTTTTTCTTAAGGTTACTTAAGCGAGATTTAGTATAAGGACTTTGGGTCTCTTTATTTATTCCAGTTTGGAAGCTAAATATTTTTTATCAACAAAGCAAATTTAATTGCTAAAAACCAGCAAGAAGCTGGTAATTCATGTATAGAAACGAAAGAGTACGACCACTTGAGCACTTTGCATTGAAGCAACTTTAAAAGGAAAGTAATGGATTCGAATACCAGTTTGCAAAAGACGCATAAAGGGCCTATTCCTTTTCTCTATCCAGAAATGAGTTAGCATCTGGAAGTAGTTTTATGTTTTCTGGATCATTGTTTGGATGACTTGTTTTATAGTATCTTTCTGTAATTAGAAGTTTTGTAATCTTTTAATTATTAATAATATTTATGTTTTCCGTTAAAATGAGGCACATCCATATATTTAATTACCTGAATGTAAATTAATCTTAATACAAAGTAGTATTTTTTAAAATTTAATATAGTATAAGTACAAATACTAGTACAACTTCTTAAATAAAAATCCATACAAGAAAGTCATCAATACACACAAACATGCAACCGATTTATTCAGAAGTCACTGGCAGTACTTGTGCTCAAACACACGTACATGTGGCACTTTAGTACCAATTTCAAACACACTCTATTATGGGACTCAAAACGACATCAAAGTACTGAATTTATTGTTGGGAAGAAAGCCAAACCAAAGGGTGGCACCAACTCAGATAAGTTTGAGGGTGGTTTTGCACTCGGTAGTGGTGCTCCCGCCGATTGTCACTTCCGCCTCAAAATATCCGTTCCTTTCGGTCCATGGATTGCCGGCGTTAACCATCTTGTCCTCAACCACGCCCCAGACGTCGTTGAAGTGGTCCGTCTCGCGGATCTCGGCGTAGCAGTGGTTGTTGTACCATGGCCCCCAAGGGGTGGACCAGCTCACCATGCAGTCCATGTCCCGCCCGTAGTCCACGCCCTTGAGGCGGTACACTACGGCCCCCTCTGAGCCGGTCGAGATCACAGGCGGTTTCTGATGGAAAAAGACACCCCACTGGCCATTTTTAATCACGGTCGGGTATGCCGACTCCCCAACGTGGCCGTGCCAGTCGTAGGACCTGACGAAGTTAACAGCCGCCCCTGTGGCGTTGTAGATGAGGCCCTTGGTGCAGACACCGTCCCCAAAATTGGCCTTCAACTGGTCCAAGTAAGCGCGAGCCCTCTCCAGCTTGTTCTCGGCACCGCTCATGTTCATAGCCACCTTGGCCAAGTCGGCACGAGTTATCACTCTGGCCGGATCATCGTATCCCGGCAGCTCGCGCACCGTCATCTCCGTCACCTCGCTTCCGTACACGTTCGTGCTCATTTCTGCTGGTTATTCTGAATGTTAATATTAGTGAAAGATGGCACGTATATATAGGTAGCGAAGGCCAAGATCAAATACCATTGATCTGGAATTTGTTCCTGTAGAAACTAAAATAATTTAGTTCCATAAATCAACAAACAGCCAGCTGGGCCCATTTCAATTGAGACGCCACATCTTAGTCCTTGGATTCTCCATTGTTTTGTTCATTTTGGCCTTAATATTGTACTTTTCATAGCTCTATCTATAAAGTTGTATTCTTATCTTTTATTAATAAAATCTTTTTCTCCTCAATGGGTAAAAAAGATTGGAAAAATAAGTACGCTCTGTTGCAATATGAGCTCAATTTTTATTAAATTTTATCGGAACTAGGTACGTAAACTAACCTTTTGTAAAAAAAAATTAATCTTTTTTATATATAATAAAGAGAAAAAGGTGTACAAAGTGACTTTTCTATGTTTTTTTTTTTTTTTGTTTTTGGTAATCAGTGACTTTTTCTATTACAAGTCATGAGACTTGCATGCGTCGCGTACTTCAAAAATATTTGCAAAATGCAATATTGGTTCTTAAACCTTGATCTTCTGTGCAAATATTTCCAGAACTTCTACTACTAACAAAAAATCGAACTAGGAATGTAAACTAACCTTTTTCTAAAAAATTAATCTTTTTATATATAATAAAGAGAAAAAAAGGTGTACAAAGTGACTTTGTTTTTTTGGTAATCGGTGACTTTTCTATTTGATGAACTAGAAGGAAACAAGTCATGAGACTTGTATGCGTCACCTACTTCAAAAAATTTGCAAAAAGCAATATTCGTTCGTAGAGCAACGTGATTTTTTAGGAATCGCCATCAATCAGTTTTACCTAGATCGATTGAATACCTATCATGGTCTGCGAGAGATTCTAAGATTGTGAGTCAGTTACGCTAAAATAACCTTATTATAGTGCCTGGAAATTGGTACAATGGGGTTCGGTTTTGTCTTTTCCTAAATCTTTATTTCTTGACCTAATCTTTGATTGAGAGTGATTTTTATGAATTTTATTTAATTTTTAATTCCAAACCGTGAATATTATTAGACCAATCAGATATGGAATCTGAGATGTCATTGAAATATTGAGACTTTACCAAATCTACCAAGAATTTAAAAGGAGCATCTTGTTCAAACCGTGGGTCTTATCAGACCAATCGGGTTCAAATGAATAATCCGTTTTAGGATTTTATTAAATCACCAAGAATGGATACTTAAAAATTTATTGAATAATTCACAATGGTTTAACCAATAATTTTTTAGTGTTATTATTAGATGCATTATGCGAATTAAAATAAAAGAATCAAGCTATTCTAAAAATTAAAAGAAAATAAAAATAATTAAAGGGATAAAAAAATATTCTAAGTTATATTCCTAGGTGAATTAATGATTTAATTTAATACATGGCCAAACAAATGAGTAAATAAAGAAAGATAAATAAACAAAGAAAAATAATAAACATCAGAAACTTGCTGTTAATGCCGAATGAAGTAAAAATAAAATATGTTAGTGACTTGTATGAATGAAGTAAAAATAATTAGGGGCTAAACGAGAGTAATACCAAAATTATGGGTCAACAGTGGAAGGTCGGGTCGGATAGTGGGTCCATATTCGGATCTTGTTCAATTTCTCCGTCCTCCACTTGACGTCGGTGGGAACGGCAGGTGGTGGCCTGGTGCTCGGACGGCAGTGACCCTGGGTGGCAACCCCCGGAGGGCTGACGGCGAGGAACGGAGGAGGACGATGACGGTGGGTCTTGGAACGAACGGGTGCGGGAGGCTTTCGGAGACGGCGGCGGTAGTGGGCGGCACGGCCTGGAGGGGGACGGCGAAGGAGGGCTGGAGCGGCCGACGGTGGGGGTAGCGGCGGCGGAGATGGGAAGCTGAAACGTCGGAGGGAGGTGAACCGTCAGGGGTGGAAGGCGAAGCGTCGGGCAGCCAAAGGAGGTAGATAGGGATGGCGGCGCTGTGGGGAGAAACTTAGGGTCTTCTGTGAGGGCAGCGAAAAATTAGGGGGGCTTGGGCTGCTGTTTTCTCTTTTTCGAGTTAGGAGCTTAGGGTTTCGAATTTTCTCCCTCTTTTTTTTTTTCAAACTGTGACTTATATTTATACTAGAAGAGGTTTAAAACGTGATTAATAAGGTTTTGAGATTTAAACTTCATCCAAATTAGATTTGAAGAGATTTAAGTCAATTAAGATACAATATGGTAGAAACACTAGTTTAAGTCCAACAAAACTCTCAAGCTGCTGATTTAGCCCTAAGTTCTGTTCAAATTTCAATTTGACCCAAGACTTACATGATTTATCAAATTAGCCTAAACCTTCACAAATTTGCGTAGACTTTCCTAGAATTTTATAATTTTGTCAGATTTACCTCAAACTTTTCAATTTTACCTAGAACTTTCTAGGAAACCTTAGCTTCCACCAAAACTTTTCCCTTTTGCCTAAATTGACCTTACAAAATCTTTAGAACTCCAAATTAGTACCTAAACTAAATTTACTTCTATTTTGACCCTAAATGACCATTCTAAATTCCTAAAAACTTATAACACGAACAACAATGTAACGTAAAAGTGACTAGACCAACTAATCTTAAAATGATAAAAATGACCCAAATGTCCTAAGAATTGACCAAATTGTCCTTAAAAATGAAATAGCCCTCTAAACTAAATTTTCAACCTAAAACTTAAATAAAGGTAAGTGTCCGGATAAAATTGGGTGTCAACTATATTCTGTGCAAATATTTCCAGAACTTCTACTAATAACATACAATCCGTACGTTGAGCGCAATAACAAATTAAGTTGGCAAAATTTTCCTATATATAACTAAATAGGTTTAATACAAATGAAGTTTTTGCCCTTCAATAAAATTCTGTCATCTGCTTTTAATAATAAGACGTAACTTTTAAAATTCACTTCATTTCGATTTTCGTTCGCAATTTTTCGAGGTCGGAGATACACACAAGTCTCATGACTTGTTTCCTGTTAGTTTATCAATACTATTATGAATAATTTTTTAGTGATAGTAATTTTTTAATTAATTTGTTATTTCTTAAATTATATGTTGGTTTTTGTGGTAGTAATGTCATTTTAGGAAATATTTGCACAAAATATCGAAGCTTGAAATGCAGTAATGGATTCTGGCAATTTTTTGAAGTAGGAGATGTGGGCACAGGTCTCCTGACTTGTTCCGTTTAATTGATCCAGGAACATTGATTAATCTTAAGCGTTGACATTTGGAACAAATATTTCATAAACTTTCGTTACTAAAATAAATCTATTGAAGCGAATATAACTAATTAATTTCGTAAAAATCTTAGCAAAACTAACACTATTAGAAAAATATATTTTAGTGATGGCTAGAAACTGTCATTAACTAGTGATGATAAATAGTGGTTAAAAGTCTGACCACACTCTAGGGAAGGCTAGCTGTCTGCCATCGCTAGTTTAGTGACGGGTATCTGTTTCTAAATTATGACCAAAGTTAGCGATGGCTAACCAGTGACAGCTACCTGTCACTAAGTTATGGTTGGAGTTAGTAACAGAATACCCTCACTAACTTGTTATGGACTAGTAACGGTTAACCATCACTAAGTTATGAATAGAAGTATATCGATGTTGCCCTCGTTAATCAGCCATGAAGTTGCCCTTGTTAATCAGCCATGAACCAGTGACAGTTAGCCATCACTAGGTTATAGTCAAAGTTAGTGAGGGCTTGCTTTTGCTAACTAGTCTTGGACTAACGATAGTTAATTGTCACTAAGTTATAAATAGAGTCACTAAGTTATGAACAAAAGTAGCGACAGCTTACCCTTTCTAACTAGTAGGACAAAATCAAACCAAGCCTTAGTTAAAGGGCTAAACTGTCTGATTCCACAAAGTTTATGAAATAAGACTTCAATCCAAACATATTGAATTTTTGTGTGATTAAATATTTCTCAAAATCACCAGTTGTAGCTAGCACATGTGCTTCTTGATGTCTAAAATGACATCCAATATTTTGTTTTATTTTTCCTCACATTCTTTTCTTTTTTTCTTTTTTGTATTTTTTGTTTACAGGCAAATTACATTACATGCTGTCCAACAGGTAGTCAATTTGTTGCGATGTAATTAAAGCAGGAATCAGATGAAGATGATCTTGTAACATCAGAAGAAATTGCAGCTATTGAGTTTTAGAGTGGATTTTCTTAGTTAGCAAGGGTATGGTAAAATAGTTTATGAGTTTTCATTATTTTAGAGGAAAAATAGTACGGTTTTTGTGAGACAACATTTTGGCACCATATATATATGATCGATAAAATCGAAAATCTTGATCTCTTTTGTTTTCACCACTTCATTATGTCGACGTCTCTTGGCTCGAACAATGTGTTGAGGTAGTCATCGAACTTTATGGATGTACATAATTTGCCTCAATTTTATAATGGCATTGTTAAAAGACATTGTTAATGTACGTCGTATTTATGGATATACATAATTTGCCTCAATTTTATAATGGCCTTTTATCCCTTTTGCCCATTGAATTTTGGCAACTCAGACATTTTACCTCTTGAACTTTGACTCGGGCTGACTCACCCTTCAAACTTTGTAATTTGGGACCTCTTATCTCTTTGGCCGATTAAAGTGAGGCATGTGCTGTCAAGCTCGTGACGTTTGTGATAGAAATTATTGTTTGCATTTTATGAGGGAAAAAAAGAAAAGAAAAAGAAAGAGTAAGGACTAATTAGTCATTTATCCCACTTGACCAAAAGGGAAAGGCAGGATAAAGAAGAAAGAAAGGATAAAGAAGGAGAGAAGGCGTATAAAAACAAACAAGAAGGAGAGAAGGCTGCCGGCGGTGATTAATTAAAAAAAAAAATCTAACAATTAATTAAAAAAATAAGTAAAAAAGATCAACTTCCTGAAGTCAAAAGAGAAGAACGGAAGAACAAAAGATCACGTAATAATTAATTGAAAAAAGAAGAGTGCATAACCTACTCGATCACAAACCTATTTTATCTATGACAACCATCAAAACCAAATCTTCAGTTTTCACGTATGCAACAATCAAACAACAAAGCAGCGGCTCTGTTGCAGTTACGCAATTTCGATTCCAGCAAGCTGGAACAATTCTAGCCAGGATGAACTTAATAATCTCCTCGTCATCCTCATTAATTAGTGGGCTAGGCATTTCATCTAACAACTTGGCAACATTTACAACTAGCTTGCAATCGAGTGCTTCCCGGCAGTGTCATCTGTTTTTTAAGCAGATTTTCATTTTTAACACCTCACTTCTTGCCTAGAACATGTTTAGGAATCCAAGGGGTGGGACAAATGCATCATTAATCAATATCTGCTTGTGAATATTAAATTTGATAAAATTGAAGTAATTTAAGAAGAAGAAAATCCAGATGCAAATTTTCTTGGATGTCATGCTCTACGAAGGAGGCAAGTTTAGAGACTCTGAGATTCCCCTCTCAGCAATGAAGAAAAGGCTCTTGAGAACTGCCCAAAAATGGCTCTCTTGAAAGAATCAGAAAGAGGCCTTGGATCCTAATCCAACAAGAACAGCTTAGCAGTGTCTCAGTAAAGACATCTCAAATTTAGTGGGTTTACTTTCACAAAAAATAAAGGAAGTGTCAGCAGAACTCAACAACAGAAGAATAAGCAGTTGGCCTAACATTTTTAAAGCTCCTAACAGGGCAAGAATTATTGCACCAACTAGCCACCAGTCTAGTGGTTGCAGATTCCATTACTTCCTCATTGGCGAAACTTTGATAAGCCTCATCACTAAGGCTCAGAATCTTTGCCTATTTAAAGAGCTATCCTCCAGAGTTCAAGGCATCGAATTCTCTCTGCCTCTCTCTTGTAATCCGTGTGCTGGATACCCTTCTTATTTCCTTCAAAATTTGCATTTTCTTATTTAGTGTTTAAGTGGTATGCTTGTACATAGTGGTGTCAATCCTGTTGAGGCTCGGACTATTACTTCAATAACACAAGCTTATAATCATTCCATTGTTCTTTGTCTCCATGTGGTAAACTAGTTTTCAGTTGTTATTTGTAAGTTTATATTTTAAGTCAATAAATTATGTGTATGCATTTTCCAGTTTATATTTGTACATAATCTATGTTTTGTTTGTATGTAAACTAGTTTTCACTTGTTATTTGTAAGTTTGTATTTTAAGTCAATAAATTATGTGTATGCATTTTCCAGTTTATATTTTTGCATAATCTATGTTTTGTTTGTATGTTTATATTACCTGGACATTATGGTATCATAACCAATTGATTGTTTGTGTATAAATTGCATGTTCTGAACATTAGATCCTTTTGTGTAAAAAATTGAAAAGTTTAGGAAAAGGAGAAACCTCCTGTCCCGGTTCAGCCACTGTACTTTAGAAAGGTCCGTGTTCATACATGTGTTAGATTGCATCCATTCTTTACAGATAATATGTATGTGTGGATGTAAACACGTGTTATACGGGACTAAATATATGGATAAAGCCAAAACTTTGTTTGCGTGGATGCATTACCACTTGAACTTCAGTTTGGTGCTTCTCACTCCTCAACAATACAAGAAAAAGAAAGGATTTTTTCTATTTCAGTTCATTTACGATGATTTTTCTACGATTATAGTATATTACAATTTTTCGGTAATTTGTAATGCTTATATATTTTTTTTGAATGACAGTTGTAGTGTTAATTATTATATTATATAAGTTAAAAGTATGAAAATTTAAAATAAATATGCATTAATTAATTTGTGTGTGTGTGTGTGTGTGTAAGAAATTAGAAGTATGTATACTTTTGACTTAATTAAAAATATAAAAAAAGAAGCGTAAAATTTATCTAAAACCCTAAAATGCACTTGAGAATGAAACAATAGTTGAACACCATCTCCCACTATCAAATTAGGAAATAGGAAAGCCGAAAAGGGAGGAAGAAGACAGTTGGGTTGCTTTTATCACATAACAATTTGAAAGTTGCAGCAAACACAAAATCGTTCTATAATTGTAGCAAAGCCTTCTATGGTTTTCTAATTCATAAAATCGTCGCATACTTGTGGCAATTTTTTTCCACTTAATTTTCTCATGCTTTCTATCACAAGATGTTATGATTAAAATCATCGAGAATGAGTCATTGCAAAATTATCACACTATCACATCGTTAATATTCCCTTGCAATTTTTCTTCGACGATTGCATTTTAAAAAATAAAATATCATCATAGTAGGACTTCACATTTGCCATATTCTCTTGTAGTGTAATTACATCGATGCGTGAAGGTTGATTCGACTAAATTATTCAAGGTCTTTCTTAATTTGTTTCGGGAAGGGAAAGAGAAAAAAAAAAAAAAAGATAAGGTCTATAAGTGAACGTCTTTTTTAGTTTCTTTATTATAGACACCTCATAGATCCGACAAACAAAATCCAATTTCATTAGTGAATGTGGTCTTTTTTTATTTCGAAATAAAAAAGTGTCGGTCTTTTTTTATGGTGCTGATCCATCGCGTTAAATAATATTTTAATATATTTTTTTTTATTTCTGAGAAGTTTACTATACCATATTCATCCAAACTTAAACTTATATACTAATTACAAAAGTGAGAAATTTGTCAATAATAAGTCTGGAGTTATATACTAACCATCCATATGACATAACTGATGCTACCCTATTTGCGATTTTCTAACATTAAAATGAGTGAAATCCATAACTTTAACAGACGTATGAAATCTAGCTGATCATTGCGTTGGGCCAAGGGATCACGCAATTAGGCAAATTTATTGTGTTCATATATGTGTTAGATTGTACTATGCTTTATACCTAAGTTGTATAAAGCGTTTCGAAAGTGAGAGTAGGAAGTGAGAGTGATGATAAGAAAATGTTAGTTTTTAAAATTTAAATAAGTAAAAAAGTTATAAAAATAAAAACAAGAGCAACAATTAAAAGCCAAAATGAGAGCACAAAAATGAGAACGATGACATAAATTAAAAGAATTATACAACTTAGCTTTATACATGTGCCTATGCAACTCACTACTCAACGGTCAAAGAAAAAGTGATAAATTTTTGCGTTCTGGTTCACGATTTTGCTATGACTATAATTGTAGTAATTTTTTGCGCATAATTTTTCACGCTTTATGTTAGAAGATAGGATTATTGCAAAATCGTCATAATATCACATGGTCAATGTCTTGTTTTGCGACACTTTTGTGACGATTATGTTTTGGAACACAAAAAATTATCACAGAAGAGCACTACATTTACCTTATTTTATCGTGGTATAGTTACATCGAATCATCGATGCGTGTAGGGTGGCTACAGTCGAGGTCAATCTTTGTTTGGGAGAGAGAGGGGGAGAGTGTTCTAGAAGTCAATGTCTTTCTAATATGGTCCTTCTTATTTCGAAACAGAGAAGTCTAGGTCTTTTCTTTTTATCGTGCTTATGCGTCATATTAATAATATTTTAATATGTTTTCGGTGACACGAAAAGGGTTATAAAAAAAATTAATTTAATATAGTTTATACACTATCTACCCAACTTCAGTTCGTACACTCTCTGAAAAAACGAATAAATTAATAAATTAGAATTCAAGCCCGACCCATCTACATGGTTATATCCTAATATTTTTCGGTGACACGAAAAGGGTTACAAAAATATATATATAATTTAATATAGTTTATACACTATACTCAACTTCAGTTCACACACACTCTGAAAAAACGAATAAATTAATAAATTAGAATTCAGCCCCGACCCATCTACATGGTTATATTCTAATATTTTTTCGGTGACAGGAAAAGGTTACAAAAAAAAATTATAATTTAATATAGTTTATACACTATCTACCCAACTTCAGTTCACACACTCTCTGAAAAATGAATAAATTAATAAATTAGAATTTAAGCCCTTCCCGTATACATGGTTATATTCTAATATTTTTTCGGTGACATGAAAAGGGTTGCAAAAAAATTTATAATTTAATATAGTTTATTCACTATCAACCCAACTTCAGTTCACACACTCTCGGAGAAAACGAATAAATTAATAAATTAGAATTCAAGCCCGACCCATCTACATGGTTAAATTGACACAGCGAGAAATGGAAATCGCTCAAGCAACATATTTAATCAATTAAAAAAAAATAAGAATCCACTCGTAAGAGTAGTAATGACTGTAAAAATCCTTTAATATTACTGATAGGCTATCTAATAATGTAGGAAAACTTATTTATATGCTTATAAAGAAATTCTAATAAAAAAATAATTAAGTAAACCGAAAATAATAAGGAAAGAAAATCGATAAAAATTTTAGAGGCTCAGGTATACCTTAAAATGATGGATTTTTGACTCAAAGTACGAGGTCACAAAGGGCAAATGTGACATTTGTAGAGCACAAAATTTTTTTCAAAACAATATATAATAATAGTCATTTTGACAATTGTAACAAAAGTTATGCCTTTCAAAAATTAGAGTTTGCTCAATATCTATTTTTGAAACTTCTTCAATTTCACAATATCAACCCAATCTATAAACTCATCCATTAAAAGCTCCACACCATATATAATAATCTTCATATCAATTACTAATACCAGATCGGCAAACTTGATGTGATGATTTATAATTTTTACACACATGTATGAGATCTAGTCGATCATTGCGTGGGGCCGAGTGATTACCATTGCTTTGCACATATATGTATATGTGGATATATACGTGTTTATACAGATATGTACCTATGTATGGATAGAGGTCCTATTTGGCAGCAATTTTTATGATCTGTCTTATTGTTTTAGATGATTTGTTAATAATGAAGATCAAATTGCTAAAATTAAAAACCCAAAGCTGTCTTAGATAGATTTTTTAAAAAACTTTAACGAAAATCCCTAATGTTAATAGTAAACAGGCTTCTAATTCTTCTTTCTGCAGTTCAAAAACAAAAAAAAAACAGACACAAAGCTTGAATTATGTTTGCCTGGACATATTGCCACCAGAACTTCAGTTTGGTGCAACTCATCACTTCTCCCTAGTACAAGAAAAAAAAAAGGACTTTACAGAAAAAAAAAATGACTTTGTGGAAATTTCCTTCTTTTTGTGTTGTTTTGAAAGTTTTGGTGAAGTTATGCTGAAATGAGAAGGGTTTTCCACATATACTTAAGGTATTTTTTTTTCATTTTTCATCATTTCCTTTTTGATTTAGACTTTAATTTTGCTATAATTCACGAATTTAGTGAAAATATACAAACTTGCATGTATTTCACACATACTCTGCAGACTCTAGAAGAAGTTGATAGGCACGTTGGCACAAGTGGCCAAAGCATACCAAGTTCAGGCTCAAATTAATGACCCACGGAGGGCACTCAGGCAGGATGCATATGTGAAATTGGGTAGCTCCTCTCAAGTAGCAGGTTCGTAAGATGATAACACTACTAAAATTCTGACAATTACCAACGCACATTTCTAATGGCTGTGTATTGGTAAATTTGAATTTCTAACGCATAGTTATTAATAAATACGTGTTTGAAATTCAGTTATCTATATGCAAAATTTTAGCCGTTGGTAATTTTTAATGCGAACACGTTGGTAACATGGGCATTGGTAATTACCAATAGTTATGTACCTGACTTGTTTTCCAATAGGTAAATAAATTACCAACGTGCACGCACATTGATATTTACCAACGTGCACGAGTGTTGGTAATTACCAACATACATGAGTATTGGTAATTATCAATGTGCACACGCGTTGGTAAATATCAAAGGTTTCCAACGAGAAACCATTGGTAATGATGTTAATTTTTTTAAAAAAGTTAAAGTAGATTCCAACAAGGAGGCGTGGGAAGCTTTCATTTTTTAAAAAAATAAAAATAAAATAATTAATATTAAAAGTATACATTATATTAACTAAAAATTCTATGTAGTAGAATTATATAAGTAAGATTTTATTAGCACAGAAAAATTTTAATAATGCAGTAAAAATTCAAAAATATATAATTTCAGAAAAATAACTAAAAATTAACAAAATTGAAAAAAAATTACTGAAATTCATAACAACAGATATACATAAATATATTACAAAATATGAATAAAAATATGTATATGATATATTTTAAGTACATATTCTTATATACGATACATTATATTATTATTATTATTATATAAGTGTATGATAATATATATTTTAAATTATAATTATTATTTGTAAAAAAATTTTTAAAATTTTTAAAAATTTACTTTCTAAAATATATAATTTCATATATGATTAATATCATTATACATTATAATATATATTCTATATTTTAAATATATATTATTATATTTTTAATAATATTAATAATAATACGTATTATATTTATAATAGTAATAATAATATGATATATAACTATTTGGTAATTACCAACAACTAATTACCAACACGTTAGTTATTAACGGTCTGACGCGTTGATAATTTTTCCGTTGGTAATTAGGACTGTCGATAAATTACTAACATTGTTGACACCCAATTTCGTCCGGCCATTAAAATAATTTTAAAAAAATTAAACAAAAAAATTAAATAAAAAAATGTATTATTATTATTATTGTTATTATTATTACTAAAATTTTTTTAATTAGTTTAAAATATATATTTTTTGTTTTGTTTTGTGAAGATTTGATATATGTGTGTATATGTGTATGTTTGAAAGAAAAAAAGAAAACTCCATAAAAATGACAAAATTAAAAAGTTTGAGATAAAAATAACAAAATTGAGAAGTTTCAGGCAAAATTGACAAATTCTGAAAGTTCCAGGAGCATTTGGTAGTTTGTCACATAAAATTTTAAGCCTGCCGACGTTTTTGGCTCAAATTGACAGAAAACGACAAAATTGTCAAAATCAGAAGCTTCAGGAACTTATCCAGAGGCTGAGAGACGTAAAGGACTAAAATTGTCATTTTACCAATTTAAGAGATAAGTTTGAAATTTTTTATTAATTTATCCATCAACAGTTCAGCTAAACTTCCTCTATAAATAGCCCCCCAAATTTTGTGCTGAACACAGAAAAAAATAGCAAAAAAACTTAGAGCTCCGTTTTAAAAAAAAGAGAAAATTACAGCCCTTAGCCCCAGCCCTCTTCCCTTCTTCCCCAGAAAGCCAAATTTTTTTTTTTTTTTTCACTGCTGTTCCCTCTCTCTTTCTCTCTCTCTCTCTCCGCCGTGCCCCTCGCTGCCCGCCGCCGCCGCCGTCCCTCCGCCTCGCCGCCCTCGCCGCCTCGCCGCCTCGCCGCCCCGCCGCGCCGCCAGCTGCCCCTGCCTCCCCCCCTTTCGCGCGCGCTTTCGCGTCTCTGTTCTTCAGATTCAAAAACTTGTTTTGAAAGGTGAAACCTTGATTCCATACTTCATCTTTTCAATTTCTTTCAATTTGGTCACTAACCTTTTATTTTTGTTCCTGCAGAATAAATTACTAACCTTTTTAATTTTTACTTGTTTATTTATTTGTTAATTATTGTTATTATTACTAATCTTCTTTTTATTGTTGTTATTGACTTACTAACAACTAACTTTTAATATTATTATTGTTACTAACCTTTTAATTTTTGCATTATTACTAACTTTTATAATTGTTGTTAACAATTAATTAACTTTTATTATTGTTGTTAATTAATTAATTTAATTAACTTGGCTAACTTTTTATTATTGTTGTTAATTAATTAATTTAATTAACTTGGCTAACTTTTTATTATTGTTGTTAATTAATTAATTTAATTAACTTGACTAACTTTTTATTATTGTTATTAATTAATTAATTTAATTAACTTGGCTAAATTTTTATTATTGTTATTAATTAATTAATTTAATTAAACTTGGCTAACTTTTTATTATTGTTGTTAATTAATTAATTAATTTAATTAACTTGACTAACTTTTTATTATTGTTGTTAATTAATTAATTTAATTAACTTGACTAACTTTTTATTATTGTTGTTAATTAATTAATTAACTTGACTAACTTTTTATTATTGTTGTTAATTAATTAATTTAATTAACTTGACTAATTTCTTTTTATTATTGTTGTTAATTAATTAACTTAATTAAACTTGGCTAACTTTTATTTATTGTTGTTAATTAATCAACTTAATTAAACTTGGCTAACTTTTATTATTGTTGTTAATTAATTGACTTAATTAAACTTGACTAATTTTTATTATTGTTGTTAATTGTTAATCTAACTTTACTAACTTTTTTTATGGTTATTAACAACTAACTATATTAATTGTGCTAACTTTTATTATTGTGTTATTAAAGTGGATGGCCAAAAAGCCCCACTTCATTAATTTTTTTTTTAACTAAAAGATTAAAAAAAGGAATTTTATGTGAATAATTTCCTAAAGGCTAATAAAAATTATTTTTTTATTTTGAAACAAAGTTTTTATTCCTTTTAATAAACAAACATAATGAAATAAATAAATAAATAAATACAAATTATTTTTTTAAATACATCTTTAAAAGTGATGTTTTTTTTTTCTAATTAATAATTAATAATGAAATATAAAAAAGAAATTAAATTCCATGTCCAAATGATCCGCCAGGATCCATGGCTTGGAAAATATTTTTTAAATAAAGTATATAAATAAATTTTCCTTTATTATTAAAAAAATAAAAAAAACTTTGGACTAATATTTTTTATTTATCTCTTTATCCAGCAAAATAATAAAATATAATTTTTTTTGGTTTCTTTATTAATAAAAAGAATAAAGGAGTAAAAATTTTCTTGGGCTAATATTTTACTTATTTCTTTCAAAATAATAAAAAAAAAGATATAACATTTTTTTTTTGTTTTTGTTTCCTTTATTAAATAAAATTTTATTCAAATGATTTCAAATAAAGGTAATAATAAAAATCTTTTAGCAAACAAAAAGAACATAAAAAAAATCATATAAATATCAAAAACTTTTTATACATATAAATCTTTGATTTCTTTAATCTTTTTTTAAAATAAATTATATAAATATCAAAACTTTACCTTTATTTTCCTTATTAAATAATCATTTTTGCTTAATTTTTTTATCAAAAATAAAACAAACAAATATTAAGATTTTTATTTTATTTTTGAAATATATATATAAATTTCCGGTTTCATCATTAAATAAATAAAGTTTTGTTTACTTTTTGATTCACCTTTTATTAAATAAAATATTAAGGCTTCACTTTTATTTTTAAAATATACATATAAATCTTTAGTTTTCTTCATTAAATAAACAAAAACCTTGATTAAATAATTACTTTCTTGGTTCATCTTTTATCAAATCAAAAAAAAATAAGCTTAAAAAATAAATATGTATAAATATCAAGACTTTCTTTATATAAATCTTTTCTTTATTATTTTATTGAATAATTAATTTTGGTTAATCTTTTAAATAAAAAATCATATACATGAGAATTAAGATTTTATTTTCAACTCTTTTGTTTTCTTTGGTAAATAAATAAAATCCTGGTATTAAATAATTATTTTTATAAAAAATTAGTTCATGGTATATTGGCTGGAAACTGTCTCGTGCCCGCTTTTGAGCTGCTTCACCTGGTGAAGAGGGTCTGGCTGAGTAACAACGCCCCGTACCATGATCAAAGATTTTTTTTTATTTTATTTTTTTTAAACTCTTTGATTCCTTTAAATTAACTTCTTATTAAATAAAAAAATTAATTGCTTTTGAATTCTTTTATAAATTAAGAAAAAATCAGATAAAAATAAAAGAAAGATAAAAAAAAAGAAATAAAAGAAAGATAAAAAAAGAAATAAAAAAAAAGAAATAAAAAAAAAAGAAGATAAGAAAAATAAGATAAAAGATAAAAAAAAAAAAAAAAGAAAAGAAAAGAAAGAAAAAAAAGAAGTAAAAATATAAAGACAAATTTTTAGTTAGTATTAAAAATCATTACCTTTTAAAAAAATTAATTTCAGGAATTAAATAATTACGATTAAGTAAATCAATTTCCATATCCGGATGATCCGGCAGGATCTACGGTTTGGAAAATATCAATTTTTTTAAAATAAATAAATTAAATAAAAAGATAAAAATCCATATTTTTACAATATGGATAAAATTGTTTAAAATTTCACCAAATTCCGTGTCCAAATGACTTGGCAGAGTCCCTGGTTCGGAATCAAAAATCTTCCGTGTCCAAATGACTCGGCAGAGTCCATGGTTCGGAAGTATCAAATTTTATCCAACTTAATTACCAAAAATCCACATTTTCGACTAATTCAGTTAAAATATCTAAATTAACTGAAATTTTTTTAAAAGCAAAGTAAAACAAAATTAAAATCAACTAAGGTGCCAATTTTTGGGCGTTTTAACAAAGTTGTTTCAACGTAGCCGTACTCCCGAACCCCCGAACTCTCGCAGACCATATTTTAGGTGACCAATCGACCTAAGTAAACTGATTGGTGGCGACTCCAGAAAACCCGACATTGCCACAAACATATTTGATCGTTGTTATATTTTAATTTTTTTTATCAATAGTCTGACACGTTGGTAATTTCTAACACACAACTCGTTGTTAATTTGTTCATTAAGAAATCTGATTTTTTAGTAGTGAAAGACTGCCTGCATAGTTATAAGAACCCAGTCAGACCGGCCAGTTTAACTATAAACTGGTTTTCTCATCGACCCGATTATCAGTTTATTTTGTGTTAAGTTATAGCTGGAAAAAAACCGTAGGTACTGTGGCAACGTCGGGTTTTCTGGAGTCGCCACCAATCAGTTTACTTAGGTCGATTGGTCACCTAAAATATAGTCTGCGAGAGTTCGGGGGTTCGGGAGTACGGTTACGTTGAAACAACTTTGTTAAAACGCCCAAAAATTGGCACCTTAGTTGATTTTAATTTTGTTTTACTTTGCTTTTAAAAAAATTTCAGTTAATTTAGATATTTTAACTGAATTAGTCGAAAATGTGGATTTTTGGTAATTAAGTTGGATAAAATTTGATACTTCCGAACCATGGACTCTGCCGAGTCATTTGGACACGGAAGATTTTTTTATTCCGAACCATGGACTCTGCCGAGTCATTTGGACACGGAATTTGGTGAAATTTTAAACAATTTTATCCATATTGTAAAAATATGGATTTTTATCTTTTTATTTAATTTATTTATTTTAAAAAATTGATATTTTCCAAACCGTAGATCCTGCCGGATCATCCGGATATGGAAATTGATTTACTTAATCGTAATTATTTAATTCCTGAAATTAATTTTTTAAAAGGTAATGATTTTTAATACTAACTAAAAATTTGTCTTTATATTTTTACTTCTTTTTTTTTTCTTTCTTTTCTTTTCTTTTTTTTTTTTATCTTTTATCTTATTTTTCTTATCTTCTTTTTTTTATTTCTTTTTTTTATTTCTTTTTTTATCTTTCTTTTATTTTTATCTGATTTTTTTCTTAATTTATAAAAGAATTCAAAAGCAATTAATTTTTTTATTTAATAAGAAGTTAATTTAAAGGAATCAAAGAGTTTAAAAAAAATAAAATAAAAAAAAAATCTTTGATCATGGTACGGGGCGTTGTTACTCAGCCAGACCCTCTTCACCAGGTGAAGCAGCTCAAAAGCGGGCACGAGACAGTTTCCAGCCAATATACCATGAACTAAAAAAAAATTTTTGACTTAACAACATGGTTCAGATTTATTTTACATATATATTTTTTTATGGCTAATTTCTTTAAATGAAATGAGTTTAACCATAAAATAAAGAAAAATTAAATAACAATAAATAAAGTTAGTAAAGTTAGTTGTTAGTATAACAAATATTAAATGGTTAGTGACAACAATAATAATAAAAGTTAGCGGTCAGTACAGTTAATTGTTAGTATAGCAAAAATTAAATGGTTAGTGATAACAATAATAATGAAAGTTAGTGGTTAGCACAGTTAATTGTTAGTATAGCAAAAATTAAATGGTTAGTGATAACAATAATAATGAAAATTAGTGGTTAGCACAATTAATTGTTAGTATAACAAAAATAAAAGTTAGTGATAACAATAATAATAAAAGTTAGTGGTTAGCACAATTAATTGTTAGTATAACAAAAATAAAAGTTAGTGATAACAATAATAATAAAAGTTAGTGGTTAGCACAATTAATTGTTAGTATAACAAAAATAAAAGTTAGTGATAACAATAATACTAAAAGTTAGTGGTTAGCACAATTAATTGTTAGTATAACAAAAATTAAATGTTAGTGATAACAATAATACTAAAAGTTAGTGGTTAGCACAATTAATTGTTAGTATAACAAAAATTAAATGTTAGTGATAACAATAATAATACAAGTTAGTGGTTAGCACAATTAATTGTTAGTATAGCAGAAATTAAATGTTAGTGATAGCAATAATAATAAAAGTTAGTGGTTAGTGAAGTTAGTTGTTAGTATAACGAAAATAAATGGTTAGTGACTTGAATAGAATAATAATAACAATAATAATAATAAACATACAAAGATTATTGCTAACTCTGCAGAAATAATAAAAAAAAAGGTTAGTGACTTGTATAAATGAAAAAAAAAAAAAAAAAAAAAAAATTGGAGGATTAAAGAAGGATTATACCGTGAATTTGAATCGACTTTTAATCGAGCTGAGGATTCGCGAACTGATTTTTTTTTCTTGATTCGATGTCGAACGATGGCGAACGATTTATTTGCGACTGATGGTGGTTTTGTTGAATGTCGCGGCGATTATTATTTTTTATTAGAAGTTTAGGATATAATTTGTTCTTCCAAACCGTGGATCCTGCCGGATCATTCGGATATGGAATTTAATATCCAAGCCATGGATTCTAACCGAATCATTTGGACATGGATATGATCCGTCTTAGGATCTCGTTATTTAATTTTAATTAATATCCAAGCCATGGATTCTAACCGAATCATTTGGACATGGATATATGTTACATCTTAGGACGGATTTCTAATAAATTGATACACATTTAATGTATTACAAGAATTACAATTAAACTATTCTAAAATCCAATAAATATACATGAATATACATATCAAATCAAAGTCGCATGTTGTTCTCTTAATGATCAAAATTAATGTAAGATAAAATCAACTAATAATAGAAGAAACAAAGAAAAATAAAAACAAACAAAAAGTTTGCTGTCAGTGATGAATCTGTAAGGAAAATAAAATTAATAACTTAAATGGATAAAATAAAAAGAATTAAGGGCTAAGTAATAATTTTACCCAAAAGTTTTAAAATTTTGACTTGGTCAAATCGTTTTTTTCGTTTCTATTTCTTGTTTCAGCAACAGGGAGGCGTGAGCAAGAGCGGCAGGGCGGTGGAGGAGACGACGGCTGGGAGACGACGCGGTGGCTGGGTGCGCTGAGGAAGAGCGACGGACAGGGGCGGAGCGCGGGCAGCCACCGGCGCGAGCGAGGCGAGACGCGACGGTGCGGGAGCAGGCTGGAGAAGAAGCGAAGTCTCTGTGCGAGAGAAGAGAAAAAAAAAAAAATCTGTTGCGAGAGGGAGAGAGAGAAATGAGAGAAAACTGAGATGGAGAAGGAGAGAAGAGAGCCCGTCGGGAAGAGAGAGAGAGAAGGAGAAACAGAGAGGGGAGCAAAGGAGAGAGAGAGAGTTTGCGAGAAGAGAGAGAGAGAAGGAGAAACAGAGAGGGAGAAGGAGAGAAGAGAGCCCGTCGGGAAGAGAGAGAGAGAAGGAGAAACAGAGAGGGGAGCAAAGGAGAGAGAGAGAGTTTGCGAGAAGAGAGAGAGAGAAGGAGAAACAGAGAGGGGAGCAAAGGAGAGAGAGAGAGTTTGCGAGAAGAGAGAGAGAGAAGGAGAAACAGAGAGGGAGAAGGAGAGAAGAGAGCCCGTCGGGAAGAGAGAGAGAGAAGGAGAAACAGAGAGGGGAGCAAAGGAGAGAGAGAGAGTTTGCGAGAAGAGAGAGAGAGAAGGAGAAACAGAGAGGGGAGCAAAGGAGAGAGAGAGAGTTTGCGAGAAGAGAGAGAGAGAAGGAGAAACAGAGAGGGAGAAGGAGAGCAGATAGAGTTTGCGAGAAGAGAGAGAGAGAAGGAGAAACAGAGAGGGAGAAGGAGAGCAGATGAGAGAAGGAGAGCGTCAGAGAAGGAGAGAAGATAAGATTAGAGATAAAGGGGGGGAGCCTCTGTCGGCCACCCTCCCCATTTTTTATTATTATTTTTGTTTTTTTCTTCTTTTTCTTTTTAATTAATTAATTAATTAATAATTTTTAATTTTAATTAATTTAGATTTAATTTATTATTATTATTTTTTATTTTTTTTTCTTTTTCTTCCCATTTTTTTTTTTAACATACAAACTAAAAAGAACGCACCTAAAATAATATTGCCATTATTACTATCATTATTTTTTTAATTAAGTAATCAATTAATTAAGTAATTCAATAATAATTTTTTTTAATAAGTTTTAATTTTTAAAATAATTAATTAATTTTTTTATTTAATTAATTTTTTTTAATTTTTTTTATTTTTAAGCCGGACGAAATTGGGTGTCAACAGGTACATAGATACAAACCTGTTTTATGCTCATCATATACATGGTTTAATTTTATAAGTTAAATTTAGTTGAACCATTTCTGTTCATCACGTCTGCAATGGTCATGGCAGTTGCTCTTTTCGAGCGATGTGGCCTCAGAGATCTGTTTTCCTACTACAGGCTAAAGGTATTTGCCTTTTTTCAAAGGTAAGCCATCAAAAAATATCCTTTGTTGTGCGAACTTTGTCAATCAGTACAGTTAGATTTAACTAAATTTGAAGGTCTTATTTAATACAGCAAAACACTATTCAATAAACCAAACTATCTTACGAAAATAGTTAATGAAGCAACCACTTAATTAACTCCAATTTAAAGGCCTTTAATAGTAAGTCATAGGCGCTGGAAAAATCAGATCACTCGTAGTGTCATGGACCTTAAAATAAAAAAGCAACCGTAACCCAAATTGTTTGTTTATAATTAATGTTTGCTACAATTAGTTAACCGAGCAATCTACTAGCAAACATAATGAATTAATAAATATTGAAGAAAATCTAAGTAGTAACTAATTTAACTACAATATATGATGCCAAAACTATTTTTTCAACCAAAATCCAAGGACTACACTCGTTTAGCTATAACAGAAATAAGCAGAATTCACTAGTAAAATAGATAAAGGTCTAAATATAATAACCAATACGAAACAAAAGGAAAGAGCTGGGAAGTTACATAGGACGCTTCTGATTTACACTTTGCAATAGTTAAGGGTTGGCTTGCTTGTTTTTAAGTCATTTCAATGCAAATGGAGGAGGAGAAGATGTGAACATTGCCAAATGAAAGGTTCTATCGTTGTAAGATGGACTGAATGATTGATTGTTTGTTTGAGGTTTAAGGAAAGGTCCTTAGAACCTCTAACGATAGGAAAGGTTCTATCGTTGTAAGATGGACTGAATGATTGATTGTTTGTTTGAGGTTTAAGGAAAGGTCCTTAGAACCTCTAACGATAGGAAAGGTTCTATCGTTGTAAGATGGACTGAATGATTGATTGTTTGTTTGAGGTTAAGGAAAGGTCCTTAGAACCTCTAACGATAGGAAAGGTTCTATCGTTGTAAGATGGACTGAATGATTGATTGTTTGTTTGAGGTTTAAGGAAAGGTCCTTAGAACCTCTAACGATAGGAAAGATTCTATCGTTGTAAGATGGACTGAATGATTGATTGTTTGTTTGAGGTTTAAGGAAAGGTCCTTAGAACCTCTAACGATAGGAAAGGTTCTATCGTTGTAAGATGGACTGAATGATTGATTGTTTGTTTGAGGTTAAGGAAAGGTCCTTAGAACCTCTAACGATAGGAAAGGTTCTATCGTTGTAAGATGGACTGAATGATTGATTGTTTGTTTGAGGTTTAAGGAAAGGTCCTTAGAACCTCTAACGATAGGAAAGGTTCTATCGTTGTAAGATGGACTGAATGATTGATTGTTTGTTTGAGGTTAAGGAAAGGTCCTTAGAACCTCTAACGATAGGAAAGGTTCTATCGTTGTAAGATGGACTGAATGATTGATTGTTTGTTTGAGGTTTAAGGAAAGGTCCTTAGAACCTCTAACGATAGGAAAGGTTCTATCGTTGTAAGATGGACTGAATGATTGATTGTTTGTTTGAGGTTTAAGGAAAGGTCCTTAGAACCTCTAACGATAGGAAAGGTTCTATCGTTGTAAGATGGACTGAATGATTGATTGTTTGTTTGAGGTTAAGGAAAGGTCCTTAGAACCTCTAACGATAGGAAAGGTTCTATCGTTGTAAGATAGACTGAATGATTGATTGTTTGTTTGAGGTTTAAGGAAAGGTCCTTAGAACCTCTAACGATAGGAAAGGTTCTATCGTTGTAAGATGGACTGAATGATTGATTGTTTGTTTGAGGTTTAAGGAAAGGTCCTTAGAACCTCTAACGATAGGAAAGGTTCTATCGTTGTAAGATGGACTGAATGATTGATTGTTTGTTTGAGGTTAAGGAAAGGTCCTTAGAACCTCTAACGATAGGAAAGGTTCTATCGTTGTAAGATGGACTGAATGATTGATTGTTTGTTTGAGGTTTAAGGAAAGGTCCTTAGAACCTCTAACGATAGGAAAGGTTCTATCGTTGTAAGATGGACTGAATGATTGATTGTTTGTTTGAGGTTAAGGAAAGGTCCTTAGAACCTCTAACGATAGGAAAGGTTCTATCGTTGTAAGATGGACTGAATGATTGATTGTTTGTTTGAGGTTTAAGGAAAGGTCCTTAGAACCTCTAACGATAGGAAAGGTTCTATCGTTGTAAGATGGACTGAATGATTGATTGTTTGTTTGAGGTTTAAGGAAAGGTCCTTAGAACCTCTAACGATAGGAAAGGTTCTATCGTTGTAAGATGGACTGAATGATTGATTGTTTGTTTGAGGTTAAGGAAAGGTCCTTAGAACCTCTAACGATAGGAAATGTTCTATCGTTGTAAGATGGACTGAATGATTGATTGTTTGTTTGAGGTTTAAGGAAAGGTCCTTAGAACCTCTAACGATAGGAAAAGTTCTATCGTTGTAAGATGGACTGAATGATTGATTGTTTGTTTGAGGTTTAAGGAAAGGTCCTTAGAACCTCTAACGATAGGAAAGGTTCTATCGTTGTAAGATGGACTGAATGATTGGTTATTTGAGGTTAAGGAACTCTCCTTAGAACCTCGACGATAGGAAAGGTTCTATCGTTGAAAGTTTGAGGTTAAGGGCCCTACCTTAGAACCTCTGCGATAAGAACTCTCTTATCGTTTAAGAAAAATTGATGATTGATTGTTTGAGGTTTAAGGAACTCTCCTTAGAACCTTAACGATAGGAACTCTCCTATCGTTGCAAGTTTGAGGTTAAGGGCCCTACCTTAGAACCACTGCGATAAGAACTCTCTTATCGTTTGAAGAAAAATTGATGATTGATTGTTTGAGGTTTAAGGAACTTTCCTTAGAACCTCAACGATAGGAACTCTCCTATCGTTGCAAGTTTGAGGTTAAGGGCCCTACCTTAGAACCTCTACGATAAGAACTCTCTTATCGTTTAAGAAAAATTGATGATTGATTGTTTGAGGTTTAAGGAACTCTCCTTAGAACCTCGACGATAGGAACTCTTCTATCGTTGAAAGTTTGAGGTTAAGGGCCCTACCTTAGAACCTCTGCGATAAGAATTCTCTTATCGTTTGAAGAAAAATTGATGATTGAGGTTAAGGGTCCTACCTTAGAACCTCGATGATAGGAACTCTCCTATCGTTTGAAGGAAAATTGATGATTTTGAGGTTAAGGGTCCTACCTTAGAACCTCGATGATAGGAACTCTCCTATCGTTTGGAGGAAAATTGATGATTTTGAGGTTAAGGGTCCTACCTTAGAACCTCGACGATAGGAACTCTCCTATCGTTTGAAGGAAAATTGATGATTTTGAGGTTAAGGGTCCTACCTTAGAACCTCGACGATAGGAACTCTCCTATCGTTTGAAGGAAAATTGTTTGTTTTGAGGTTAAGGGTCCTACCTTAGAACCTCGACGATAGGAACTCTCCTATCGTTTTGAAGGAAAATTGATGATTTTGAGGTTAAGGGTCTTACCTTAGAACCTCGACGATAGGAACTCTCCTATCGTTTGAAGGAAAATTGATTGTTTTGAGGTTAAGGGTCCTACCTTAGAACCTCAACGATAGGAACTCTCCTATCGTTTGAAGGAAAATTGATGGATGTCGAGGTAAAGGTTCCATCCTTAAAACCTCGAATTGATTGATTGTTCTCGAGGCAAAGGTTCCATCCTTAAAACCTCGGATTGATTGATTGATTTCGAGGCAAAGGTTCCATCCTTAAAACCCCGATGATGAAAATTGATTTTGAGGCAAAGGTTTCATCCTTAAAACCTCAGATTGATTGATTGATATCGAGGCAAAGGTTTCATCCTTAAAACCTCGGATTGATTGATTGATGTCGAGGCAAAGGTTCCATCCTTAAAACCTCGGATTGATAATTGATCTCGAGGCAAAGGTTCCATCCTTAAAACCCCGGATTGATTGATTGATCTCGAGGCAAAGGTTCTATTCTTAAAACCTCGGATTGATTGATTGATGTCGAGGCAAAGGTTTCATCCTTAAAACCTCAGATTGATTGGTTGATTTCGAGGCAAAGGTTCCATCCTTAAAACCTCGGATTGATTGATTGATGTCGAGGTAAAGGTTCCATCCTTAAAGCCTCGAATTGATTGATTGATGTCGAGGCAAAGGTTCCATCCTTAAAACCTCGGATTGATTGATTGATGTCGAGGTAAAGGCTCCATCCTTAAAACCTCGAATTGATTGATTGATCTCGAGGCAAAGGTTCCATCCTTAAAACCTCGGATTGATGAAAATTGATTATTTTCGAGGCAAAGGTTCCATCCTTAAAATCTCGAATTGATTGATTGATGTCGAGGCAAAGGTTCCATCCTTAAAACCCCAGATTGATTGATTGATCTCGAGGCAAAGGTTCTATCCTTAAAACCCCGGATTGATTCATTGATCTCGAGGCAAAGGTTCCATCCTTAAAACCCCGGATTGATTGATTGATGTCGAGGCAAAGGTTCCATCCTTAAAACCCCGGATTGATTGATTGATGTCGAGGCAAAGGTTCCATCCTTAAAACCTCGAATTGATTGATTGATGTCGAGGCAAAGGTTCCATCCTTAAAACCCCGGATTGATTGATTGATTTCGAGGCAAAGGTTCCATCCTTAAAACCCCGATGATGAAAATTGATTTTGAGGCTAAGGAGCTTTCCTTAGGACCTCGAGCGAAATTTATATGAAAGCCATTGAAATTGGAATAATTTTCTTCGAAAGTGTGAATTTTCATAATAGGTGAGTGCAAAAATTTAAACTTCGATAAGATGAGTGAATCTTGATGATGACAATAACACTGACAAATTATGTAAAGGGAACGGATGTTTGGAATCAATATCCAAGGTTCATCTAATATTTTCTTCAGTAAATATAGATTCCCTTGTGAGATATGTCATCCAAATAAGGTTAAAGCTTAACTACCCCAAAATGTTATGCCTAGTAGACCTAATAGGATGCGTCTCAAGAGTAATAAAAATTACTCTTTACTCAGCCATTCCAACCTAAAGGCATTGTCCCATGGTTTTAATATCAGCATGGACGAAACTATCTTATAAGAAAAGAAATTCCTTGAAAAGAAAAACTGAAACGCGAAAGAAAATGCTGATAATAAAACTAAAGGACAAGAAAAACGGATCAGATCGCTTCTTTCTTCCACAATACTTCAACAGGGTGAGTAGAGGACCATTATGGGAGTGAACTGGTCGGGAAAGACTGTCGTGTCCAGTCTATCTGAATCATTGCTGGATCTGGTTCAGGAACAAAAGCTTGTATTTTATCTAGCAATTCTTCAGCAGTTGTTGCGGATATTATGATTCGCCGTGCCACTCTTGATATGAAATTCTTCTGCATAGCATAATCCATAAAAGCTATCAGACCTGTAAAGAAATTGTTAACATTTAAAAGCCCAATGGGTTTCTTATGCAAATTAAGTTGGGCCATGGAAGCAATTTGAAAGACTTCTCCCAACGTGCCAAAACCACCTGGTAGAGCGATAAAAGCATCAGCATTTAAAAGCATTTGTAACACACGCTCTTGCAAATTTTTAACCACTAATTCTTCTCCAATCGTACCCCCAGAAACAAATTTCAAAGGTCCAGGGATGATGCCCAAAACTTGACTTCCTCCTAAAGATGCTGCTGATGCTACACCTCCCATTAATCCGACACTACCTCCTCCATAAACTAAATGTATTTTTCGCTCAGCTAATACTCTACCCAAATGGTTGGCTGCCTTTAAATACTCTTCATCTTTTCCAGGAAAAGCCCCAGAAAATACACAAATACTTCGGGATTTACGAGTTGGGGTTTTCTCCATTCCTATCCTTACCCTTGTGAGAAAAGAGGATATATTTATAGAGATGAAGAGATAAGGCAATAATTTTATTTTCAAGAATGGATACATTATTGCCAGCTATTCACAGTAGTCACGAGTATGACTTTGGTCAGGTATGGGTACACTATCGTTAAAAGAGGAGGAAAATTTTCAAAATAGCTGCTAGCATGTACAGTAGTCACTACTGTAGCTTACGTCAGGAGTAGGTACGTGATTGTTGGAAGAGAAGGAAAATTTTAAAAAGTGGCAGCTATATACAGTAATCATAACTGTATCTCATGTCAGGAGTGGGTACATTATTGGGAGGATAATTTCAAAAGCGACAGCTAGCATGTACAGTAATCGTGACTTTGGTTCACGTTAGGAGTGAATACATTATTACCAAAAGGGGAGGAAAATTTCAAAAGCGACAGCTAGCACGTACAGTAATCGTGACTTTGATCCTCATCTTCCAATGGCTTTGCGTCCAGTAATGGCTTTAATGCTTTCTATGAATCGGTGATTTGCATCTCATCTAGCTTTCTCACAAACTGGCAAACAGGGTCGTTTAGGGTCAGATTCCCAAGACTGTAACGATCTCGTTCTTTTTGGAAGATTATCCATAATCCAACAACCTCAAATTGCACTATTCCGCAAGAATGCGCTTCAAGAACCTCTCGAATATCTTCTAGAGATTCCTTACGCAAGCCATTCTTAATGAATCTTATTCTATCATTACGATTTCTGGTGATCACTCCTGGAGAACGACATTTATTGCCGCAAATCCACCATCCACAATTATGACAAACGCCTAGCCTCTTTGCTCTTCTTTTTTTGGCATAAGCGCTTTTACCAAAGCCGGGCATACGGGGAAAGAACGCTTCTGGAACTTCACCAGCTGAACGAACCTTAGCTTCAATTAGCCACCGCACATTATCAGGAATGCCTTTGTGCATAAATACTCTGAATCGTTCACATCTAGCTTGATAAATCTTTTTAAGAACATTTATTGGGAAGGAAGGAAAATACTTTCGTAGGGCGGAAAGAGAAGACTCCATTGATGAAGGAGGCAAAGAAAGAAATTAGTGATTGTAGGAAACGAAAATAACTAACACATATTTATAGTGATGAAAGGGATAATGCGTTAATTACACTTACAGAAGGAAGTACATTATTGTCAAAAGAAAAGACAAATGACAGCTTATATGTACAGGAATCATGACCGTGGCTCTCATCTTCCACTGATTTATGTCCAGTAATGGCTTCAATGCCTTCTATAAGTCGGGGATTTGCTTCCCATCCAGTTTCCTTACAAACTGACAAACAGGGTCGTTTAAAAGTTAGATTTCCAAGACTGTAACGATCCTGTTCTTTACGGAAAGTCCACCATAAATCCATAATTTCCCATTGCACTATTTCACAAGAATGTGTTTCAAAAGTTAATAGGATATCATCCAAAGATTCCTTACACAGGCCATTCTTGATGAATTTTCTTTTATCTTCATGATTTCTGGAGATGTATCCTAAAAAGCGACATTTAGTATTACAATTCCATCGTCCACATTTATGACAGACACCTAGCCTCTTTGCTCTTCGCTTTTTGGCATAAGCGCTTTTACCAAAGCCGGGCATACGGGGAAAGAACGCTTCTGGAACTTCACCAGCTGAACGAACCTTAGCTTCAATTAGCCACCGCACATTATCAGGAATGCCTTTGTGCATAAATACTCTGAATCGTTCACATCTAGCTTGATAAATCTTTTTAAGAACATTTATTGGAAGGGAAGGAAAGTATTTTCGCAGTGCAGAAAGAGTAGAATCCATTGATGAGAGAAGAATTTGAGAGAAGAGGGAAATGAATCAGTTATTGTAGGAGACTGGAATAACCGACTGGAAGAACATGCATTTATAGCGATGAAATGGATAACGTGTCGATTACACTTACGGGAGCAAATACGTTATTAAAAGAAAAATGGAAAATTTTAAATATGATAAATTGTATGTACAGTGATTGTGACTGTGGCTCACATCTTCCACTGGTTTTACGTCCAGTAATGGGATTAACGGCTTCTATGAGTCGAGGATTTGCTTCCCATCCAGTTTTCTTACAAGCTGGCAAATAGGGTCGTTTAACGTCAGATTCCCGGGACTGTATCGTTCTCGTTCTTCATGAAAAATGCTCCATAAATCGAGAAGTTCACGTTGCACGGATCCACAAGAATGCGTCTCAAGAGTCAATTGGATATCATCCAATGAGTCCTTACTCAGGCCATTCTTAATGAATCGTATTTTATCTTCTCGATTATCAGAGATCATCCCTAAAGAACGACATTTAGTATTACAGGTCCAGCGTCCGCATTTATAACAGACGCCTAGTCTCCTCGCTCTTCGCTTTTTGGCATAAGAGCTTTTGCCTACACCAGGCATGTGAGACACAAATGCCTCTGGGATTTCACCTGCCAGACGAACCTTAGCTTCAATTAACTACCGCACATCTTCAGGGATTCATTTATGCATCAGAGCTCTTAATCGTTCACAGCGAACTTGGTAGATCTTTTTGAGGATGTTCATTGGGAGAGAAGGAAAATATTTTCGCAAGGCAGAAAAAGTAGGATCCATTTTCTAGGAGAAAGTAAAAGAAATGAGGGAGGAAAGGATCAGTTATTATGGGCAACTGAGAGAACCGACTTGAGAGTCACGGAGTACCGTATCCGCCGCTTAACCGGAAAAGTGGATCCTACTTTATTTTGATGTGAATGATATTTCTTATCTTTGATATTCCATCCAGCTGACGTCGATCGAGTCCTTGATTATTGAATCTTTTGTCCGCTTTTGACAAAGTTTCAACGACAATATTTCTTGATGTCTGCCTTATCTTTGACCACAGCTATCTCTTATCTTGGATGCTGCTAAGCTGGCATCAATCCTGTCCTACCAGGTGTAGCCTCGATTATTGAATCAATTGCCAGGCTTTTGACAATATTGTCTATTTTATATATATATATTTTTTGATATCTGCCTTATCCTTGGCTATAGCTATCTCTTATCTTGGATACTACTAGCTGGTGTCAATCCTATCCTTCCAGGTGTAGCCTCGATTATTGAATCGGTAGCCAAGCTTTTGACAATATTGTCTACTTTATCCTTGAATTCCTGATGCGGGTTGGTCCCGCATATTAGCTGTGTATCCAGTGATAGATTGGTAAGAACTGATGACATTGAGATCTTAGCTTATACTGCTGTAACTGTGCTGTGAATGTGATTCCCGTTTGGTCCTTGTTATGTAAAGGCTATGTATGCATGATATGAAATGCATGAATGCAGAGCATGTGTAACTAATGGCTTTTTTTTTTTTGTATGGATCTAGTTCTTTATGTCTTTGTTTTACTGGATCCTCTTTGTGATGGCCTTCTTGGACTATCATTGAATCTCTTTATGCTTTCCAGCTTTTGTTCGCTGCCTCAAAAGCCCAACTCTTTTCAAAATCCCCTTTCTTTGATTCGTTCTTGAATTTTGGCCTCAATTTCTTTAAAGTTGGCCCGCCTCATAATTTATATCTCTTTCGGGTACTCATTCATTGTCATGGATTTGATACCATCAAAGGCTTTACTTTCAATGTCTGCTTTGCCCCTTTTCTTGTGACCGTGCCGACACTTACTTATCCTCATGTTATAATCTGAATGATTGCTCTTCCTTGAACTCATGTTTTGATCCATAAGACTTGCCCCCTTGTCTATTGAACTTCTTTGTTGGCAGTACTCCTCTTACGCTTCGTAGAGACTACTTTGCCCCCCTGAATATGGTATTTATGTGGATAAAAGGTATCACCTCGCCTTTAACAGAAGGTCGAGCATTTCTAGACCTTTGTGATGGCACTTGATCGTAAATTTCTCTTACAAGAATCATATCTTATTAAAGAAAGACTCAAGCTATCTCCTCACTTTTAAGTCTACATACATTAATGAATAATGGTTTGGCCTTAAAGAATAACTTTCATCAATTTGCAAAGCTTGACAAAGTAATTTACGGTCTTTGTTTTCAATTAAAATATCCTGCCATTCTTCCCTTTCCAACTCGAAGACATAAACTGTGCAAGGCAATAAGGTATAAACATGATTCGCAAGGATAGCCTTTTAGCTGAATGAGGATGATATCGAGAGGTAACTGTTAGGCGTGAGGAAAATTAAGTTTGAATGTTTTTTTTTGTAGCAGTCTTTTAGCTGAATGAGAATAATATTAAGAGGTAAATATTAGGTCTGAGTAAAGTTAAGTTTGAGTGGTGTGAAAGAATGGTATTTTAATACTACTTGTGAGCAGTATTAAATAAGGTAGAAACATGATTCACAATGATAGTCTTTTAACTGAATGAGGATGTTCGGTTTGAGAAAAGTTAAATTTAAGTGGTGTGAAAGAATGGTCTTTTAATACTACTCGTGAGCAGTATTAAACAAGGTAGAAACATGATTCACAATGATAGTCTTTTAACTGAATGAGGATGTTCGGTTTGAGAAAAGTTAAATTTAAGTGGTGTGGAAGAAGGGTCTTTTAATACTACTAGTGAGCAAATTTGATTATGGTGAAAAACTCAATAGTGATGACCTCAACTTACCACTCTTTCCAGAAAGTTAGACCTCATCTGTTGCCCCCCAACTATTGTGATCTTTATGCATGCTTGGTTTGAGGGTTGCTTTTGTGTTCTAAACCGCCTTTGCAGGTTTTCAGTCTAGAATCCATAGCTCACTTTTTTTCTTTTTTTTTTCCTCTTTTTTTTCTAGTTTGAGCCCTTTTTCCTCTTTTTTTGTTTTGTTTTTTTTTTGTTTCCCTTTTTTTTTTTGTGAGCTATGGTGATGACATACTTGATAACTCTCTTGAAGTGAGATGACTCAAGTGGCCTTGCTTGCTCATGTTTGTTCTCAGTTCTTTTTGGTTTTGAATTTTCCCTTGTTGGCTTTTTGATGGAAGGGATGAACTTTTTCCTTTTCGGAGTTTTTGTTACAGAGAACCGAGATCATAGCCTTCTTGAAATGAGATGATTCAAGTGGCCTTACTTGCTTGTGTTTGCTCTCAGTTTCTCTTTTTTTTGGTTTTGAATTTTCCCTTGTTGGCTTTTTGATGGAAGGGATGAACTTTTTCCCCTTTTTTTTTTGGAGTTTGTGTTATGGAGAACCGAGATCATAGCCTTCTTGAAGTGAGATGACTCAAGTGGCTTTATTTGCTTCTCAGTCTCTCTTTTTTTTTTTTTGGATTTTCCCTTTAATGGCTTTTTGATGGAAGGGATGAACTTTTTCTTTTCGGAGTTTGTGTTGCGGAAAACTGAGAACCTTTTTTTTTTTTTTGAGCATTTATGAGAATTGGGAGGCCACTGAAGTCATTTAATATGAGAGCTACCTTGTTTGGAAACTAACCCCAAACTTCTTGCAAGGATGTTGATAACCACTGTGAATTCTTTTTTAGGGTTGAGGTGCAACATATGAAATCTTTCTTACTAGATTTGGCAGCACTTTCAAGATCATTACTATCAAATTTCCCTTATCTTTCAATTTCACCCACGAGTAGTATCATTTAGAGAGTAAAGTGTGATGGCAATAATGGATAGTGTAATGGCAAAGAGTGAGAGATAGATGTAAAAATGGAATTTTTGGTAGAAAATGGTAGAATATGTGGATGTAAGAATGGAATTTTAGGTAAAAAGTGGTAGAATGCACACATTACATCTTTTTGTTGTTCCAAGAAAAAGAATACCAGGTGTCCATTTAACAAAGACTACACCCTAGATTCTGGACTAAATCTAGGAGATTTTTACTATTAGATTACTTTGTCAAGCTTTCAAAGATGCAAGCTTAGTAAAAGGATTCCCTGTTATTCAAAAGTGTGTGCAAACTGTTAGATCGGATCTGACTTAGAGTCCTTCCAAAATCAATGTAATTCCAGCTCGAAATCTTCACTTTCAATTACCAATCACATCATGGCCTAGGAATTTAAACTCGACCAACTATTGGACCTTGAGTTTCAGTGCCACACAATTTTCAATTAAATGCCCGATTGAACATTTTGTATTTGGCGTTTGGGTCATTCCAACTTGGAAGAGGAGGCTACTTGATCTTTGCTACCGTTGGTATGGGTGGTAGCAGGTTTGTAACTTGTGAAAATTGAATCGACTTGAGTAGCATTTCTTCCCATGAGTGGTATGTGGCACTGATGAGGGAGCCTTGAAGATTACAGTCTCAATAGGATATCCTTTCACTTGTAACTTGAGTGGTATTGGATCATAGGACTTGGAGATGAAGTTTTGGATAGCTCCGGTTCTTTCATTGAAACATCCTTCAATTGAAGAATCGACCAGCTTTTCTGTTTTGATTCCAAATTCGATCTTTTCTCCAGATAAGACCACATTTGAAAAGCTACTTGAAGTGTTCCCAACTAGTTTTTCATAAAATGGTCTATTTAATGCTTGGGTAAACAGGGTGATCAATTCTCTTTCTATCATAGATGGTTGAACTTGTGTGGCTAAGTGTCTCCACCTTTATGCGTATTCCTTAAAGGTCTCTTGTTCCTTCTTCTCTATATTCTGGAGAATTTGGTGATCTAGGGGTAAATCTATAACATGCTCACAGTTACTGATTGAGAGCTTAAACGAGGTCATTCCAGGCTTTGATGTTTCTCAGACCTTGACTTAGATACCATTGTAGTGCTGACTTTGTAAGATTTTCTTGAAAAAGTGCTATCAACACTTTCTCGTCTCTTGTGAGTGGTTGTATTTTCCTTAGAAACAGCGTAATATAATTGATGGGATAACTTGTTCCATCATATTTCACAAAGTCAGGTACCTTAAAGTATGAGGGAATCACAACATCTGGTATCAAGCAAAGATTGTTCATCAAAAGAGATAAAGTGCCTCTTTCAATGGTCCGCAGTCTCTTTTCTATGATCTCGAGTTTTTTTAGTATTCTCTTCTTCTTTAAGCAGGAGCTTCTTTTCTTCAAAAATTGGACTGTGCCTTAGATGAATGATATCAGATGGACCTAAGTCATGAAAGAGCTTCTCTTGAACTGAGACCTGTTCTGAGTGAATTGGGGAGGATAGGTTAGATCTTGTGGGTCATTGACGGGGACTTGGGTCACTAACTCCATTAACTGTTTCATTTGCTCAGCCATACTTTCTATATTGGACTTCATATCTATGAGACGTCCTTTGGTTTGTTCTGCCATTAATCTTATTTGGAGCCGAGCTGGATATCGGTGTTGATGGCCAATTTTACCGTTTCTAAAGTGAGATTCATTTTATTAAATTTTATATGCAATTGATTGATGTGATGGATGTATGTAATACAAAATGAGATTATGTTTTTATCAGACTTTGTATGCATGTATTTAATGTAATGGATGCGTGCAATACAAAATGAGATTATGTTTTATCAGACTTTGTATGCACATGATTGATGTAATGGATGTATGCAATAAGTGAGTTTGATTATCAACTATCGTGGAACTTCGAGATTTCTAGTTGTCATTTAGAAAGATCAAAAGTTATTACAGTTTGGTGCGTGGTTTTGATGCATGACGAAAAATTGTACAAAACAGAAGTATAACAAAAGAATAACAAGGTTAACAACGAGTTAGATATCAATTAATAACACATGAACTATTACGAAAAGAAGTCTGAGCCATAAATATAAAACACAAAGAAAACCAAGGATAAGGTAACAAAAATGGCATAACAATAACATGCTTATAGTGTTGGTAAATGGTAGAAATTCTATGGTCAGTTCTATGGTCAAGTGAGGAATTCTATATGCATAAGGTGGCTTATCAAAAAGGCCAGGGATAGTTCCCGAATCCCATCACTAAAGTATAGTGACGGCCCAATTCCTTACCCTCTAGGGTTTATGTAAGGAAGGATTAATTCGAGTCGTAGCTTTTCATGGGCCCATGCAGAGACTAACCGTCTCAGGAGGCAATACACTACTTTGCTACTTGAAACCAGTGAAGGCTTGGAGACCATGATCTCACAAGGACAACAACACCAATTCCGCTGAGAAAGAACGTGTTTGAATTGAGGAAGCTCGGGTATAGAGCTTCATGTCGCGAATGCATAATGCGTGTTTACGATAAGTAAATATAACACAAGAATCCACATATATAAGAAATAAGCCAAGCAAAACAAAATAAATCAAGTTTTAGGATCGACTCACTAACCAGAGTCCCCAGTGGAGTCGCCAAGCTGTGGCAACGTCGGGTTTTCTGGAGTCGCCACCAATCAGTTTACTTAGGTCGATTGGTCACCTAAAATATAGTCTGCGAGAGTTCGGGGGTTCGGGAGTACGGTTACGTTGAAACAACTTTGTTAAAACGCCCAAAAATTGGCACCTTAGTTGATTTTAATTTTGTTTTACTTTGCTTTTAAAAAAATTTCAGTTAATTTAGATATTTTAACTGAATTAGTCGAAAATGTGGATTTTTGGTAATTAAGTTGGATAAAATTTGATACTTCCGAACCATGGACTCTGCCGAGTCATTTGGACACGGAAGATTTTTTTATTCCGAACCATGGACTCTGCCGAGTCATTTGGACACGGAATTTGGTGAAATTTTAAACAATTTTATCCATATTGTAAAAATATGGATTTTTATCTTTTTATTTAATTTATTTATTTTAAAAAATTGATATTTTCCAAACCGTAGATCCTGCCGGATCATCCGGATATGGAAATTGATTTACTTAATCGTAATTATTTAATTCCTGAAATTAATTTTTTAAAAGGTAATGATTTTTAATACTAACTAAAAATTTGTCTTTATATTTTTAGTTCTTTTTTTTTTTCTTTCTTTTCTTTTCTTTTTTTTTTTTATCTTTTATCTTATTTTTCTTATCTTCTTTTTTTTATTTCTTTTTTTTATTTCTTTTTTTATCTTTCTTTTATTTTTATCTGATTTTTTTCTTAATTTATAAAAGAATTCAAAAGCAATTAATTTTTTTATTTAATAAGAAGTTAATTTAAAGGAATCAAAGAGTTTAAAAAAAATAAAATAAAAAAAAAATCTTTGATCATGGTACGGGGCGTTGTTACTCAGCCAGACCCTCTTCACCAGGTGAAGCAGCTCAAAAGCGGGCACGAGACAGTTTCCAGCCAATATACCATGAACTAAAAAAAATTTTTTGACTTAACAACATGGTTCAGATTTATTTTACATATATATTTTTTTATGGCTAATTTCTTTAAATGAAATGAGTTTAACCATAAAATAAAGAAAAATTAAATAACAATAAATAAAGTTAGTAAAGTTAGTTGTTAGTATAACAAATATTAAATGGTTAGTGACAACAATAATAATAAAAGTTAGCGGTCAGTACAGTTAATTGTTAGTATAGCAAAAATTAAATGGTTAGTGATAACAATAATAATGAAAGTTAGTGGTTAGCACAGTTAATTGTTAGTATAGCAAAAATTAAATGGTTAGTGATAACAATAATAATGAAAATTAGTGGTTAGCACAATTAATTGTTAGTATAACAAAAATAAAAGTTAGTGATAACAATAATAATAAAAGTTAGTGGTTAGCACAATTAATTGTTAGTATAACAAAAATAAAAGTTAGTGATAACAATAATAATAAAAGTTAGTGGTTAGCACAATTAATTGTTAGTATAACAAAAATAAAAGTTAGTGATAACAATAATACTAAAAGTTAGTGGTTAGCACAATTAATTGTTAGTATAACAAAAATTAAATGTTAGTGATAACAATAATACTAAAAGTTAGTGGTTAGCACAATTAATTGTTAGTATAACAAAAATTAAATGTTAGTGATAACAATAATAATACAAGTTAGTGGTTAGCACAATTAATTGTTAGTATAGCAGAAATTAAATGTTAGTGATAGCAATAATAATAAAAGTTAGTGGTTAGTGAAGTTAGTTGTTAGTATAACGAAAATAAATGGTTAGTGACTTGAATAGAATAATAATAACAATAATAATAATAAACATACAAAGATTATTGCTAACTCTGCAGAAATAATAAAAAAAAAGGTTAGTGACTTGTATAAATGAAAAAAAAAAAAAAAAAAAAAAAAATTGGAGGATTAAAGAAGGATTATACCGTGAATTTGAATCGACTTTTAATCGAGCTGAGGATTCGCGAACTGATTTTTTTTTCTTGATTCGATGTCGAACGATGGCGAACGATTTATTTGCGACTGATGGTGGTTTTGTTGAATGTCGCGGCGATTATTATTTTTTATTAGAAGTTTAGGATATAATTTGTTCTTCCAAACCGTGGATCCTGCCGGATCATTCGGATATGGAATTTAATATCCAAGCCATGGATTCTAACCGAATCATTTGGACATGGATATGATCCGTCTTAGGATCTCGTTATTTAATTTTAATTAATATCCAAGCCATGGATTCTAACCGAATCATTTGGACATGGATATATGTTACATCTTAGGACGGATTTCTAATAAATTGATACACATTTAATGTATTACAAGAATTACAATTAAACTATTCTAAAATCCAATAAATATACATGAATATACATATCAAATCAAAGTCGCATGTTGTTCTCTTAATGATCAAAATTAATGTAAGATAAAATCAACTAATAATAGAAGAAACAAAGAAAAATAAAAACAAACAAAAAGTTTGCTGTCAGTGATGAATCTGTAAGGAAAATAAAATTAATAACTTAAATGGATAAAATAAAAAGAATTAAGGGCTAAGTAATAATTTTACCCAAAAGTTTTAAAATTTTGACTTGGTCAAATCGTTTTTTTCGTTTCTATTTCTTGTTTCAGCAACAGGGAGGCGTGAGCAGGAGCGGCAGGGCGGTGGAGGAGACGACGGCTGGGAGACGACGCGGTGGCTGGGTGCGCTGAGGAAGAGCGACGGACAGGGGCGGAGCGCGGGCAGCCACCGGCGCGAGCGAGGCGAGACGCGACGGTGCGGGAGCAGGCTGGAGAAGAAGCGAAGTCTCTGTGCGAGAGAAGAGAAAAAAAAAAAAATCTGTTGCGAGAGGGAGAGAGAGAAATGAGAGAAAACTGAGATGGAGAAGGAGAGAAGAGAGCCCGTCGGGAAGAGAGAGAGAGAAGGAGAAACAGAGAGGGGAGCAAAGGAGAGAGAGAGAGTTTGCGAGAAGAGAGAGAGAGAAGGAGAAACAGAGAGGGAGAAGGAGAGAAGAGAGCCCGTCGGGAAGAGAGAGAGAGAAGGAGAAACAGAGAGGGGAGCAAAGGAGAGAGAGAGAGTTTGCGAGAAGAGAGAGAGAGAAGGAGAAACAGAGAGGGGAGCAAAGGAGAGAGAGAGAGTTTGCGAGAAGAGAGAGAGAGAAGGAGAAACAGAGAGGGAGAAGGAGAGCAGATAGAGTTTGCGAGAAGAGAGAGAGAGTAGGAGAAACAGAGAGGGAGAAGGAGAGCAGATGAGAGAAGGAGAGCGTCAGAGAAGGAGAGAAGATAAGATTAGAGATAAAGGGGGGGAGCCTCTGTCGGCCACCCTCCCCATTTTTTATTATTATTTTTGTTTTTTTCTTCTTTTTCTTTTTAATTAATTAATTAATTAATAATTTTTAATTTTAATTAATTTAGATTTAATTTATTATTATTATTTTTTATTTTTTTTTCTTTTTCTTCCCATTTTTTTTTTTAACATACAAACTAAAAAGAACGCACCTAAAATAATATTGCCATTATTACTATCATTATTTTTTTAATTAAGTAATCAATTAATTAAGTAATTCAATAATAATTTTTTTTAATAAGTTTTAATTTTTAAAATAATTAATTAATTTTTTTATTTAATTAATTTTTTTTAATTTTTTTTATTTTTAAGCCGGACGAAATTGGGTGTCAACAGGTACATAGATACAAACCTGTTTTATGCTCATCATATACATGGTTTAATTTTATAAGTTAAATTTAGTTGAACCATTTCTGTTCATCACGTCTGCAATGGTCATGGCAGTTGCTCTTTTCGAGCGATGTGGCCTCAGAGATCTGTTTTCCTACTATAGGCTAAAGGTATTTGCCTTTTTTCAAAGGTAAGCCATCAAAAAATATCCTTTGTTGTGCGAACTTTGTCAATCAGTACAGTTAGATTTAACTAAATTTGAAGGTCTTATTTAATACAGCAAAACACTATTCAATAAACCAAACTATCTTACGAAAATAGTTAATGAAGCAACCACTTAATTAACTCCAATTTAAAGGCCTTTAATAGTAAGTCATAGGCGCTGGAAAAATCAGATCACTCGTAGTGTCATGGACCTTAAAATAAAAAAGCAACCGTAACCCAAATTGTTTGTTTATAATTAATGTTTGCTACAATTAGTTAACCGAGCAATCTACTAGCAAACATAATGAATTAATAAATATTGAAGAAAATCTAAGTAGTAACTAATTTAACTACAATATATGATGCCAAAACTATTTTTTCAACCAAAATCCAAGGACTACACTCGTTTAGCTATAACAGAAATAAGCAGAATTCACTAGTAAAATAGATAAAGGTCTAAATATAATAACCAATACGAAACAAAAGGAAAGAGCTGGGAAGTTACATAGGACGCTTCTGATTTACACTTTGCAATAGTTAAGGGTTGGCTTGCTTGTTTTTAAGTCATTTCAATGCAAATGGAGGAGGAGAAGATGTGAACATTGCCAAAGTATCAGAGCAGGTGGCTTTAGGTGCCACTTGGATAGTGGGACATCTGAGGACCCAAAAAAATATCAATTTGTCACATAGATGCTTCTCCTAAATTTCTTTGGCTATTGTTTTATTTTTTATTTTTCACTTACAAGCTTTACACAATTTGCCTTCTCAAGTTCTTTAACTTTTTCAAACCATGGGGAAGTCATGTTTGTAATTCTATATTTGAGTGGTCATACAACGTTTATTCCTTGTATAACTAGTAAATTGATAAATAATTTTTTTTCCAAGTTTCATTGAAAGTACGATTTACTAAACCCACTTCAGAAGCTTATATTTGACTCCTTAAATGTGAGCAATAAACTTGACCATAACATGTAATTCGTATAATGTTTAGTGCCAATATTGTTGTGATGATCATTTAACAACCTAGATTTTGTACCCATACCCTAAATCATTGGATCTAAAAACCCACGGCTTCCCTAGTAGCGATTGAATGATGTTGGAGGATGAAGAGGGGAGATAGTTCCTGTGTGTATAGCCTGGCTAGCAGTAATTGAAAGTGAGAAAAGAAGGGGTATAAAAGTCATTTTGGTTGAAAAAATTTGCCAAAAGAATAAATTGTGAAAAAAATTTGAGACGACTTAGAATAGTAGATGAAGCGAAAAACCTGGGATGAAGGGAGTATTTTTTAGGTAAATATGTTTAAATAAGGTTAATTAAATAAACTAACTGAATTTTTTTAAATATATAGGTATTACTAAGATTTATGTACTCTACAAACAATAAAATTGTATGGGAACTTGGAGAGATGATGGTTTAGGCCCAGTGGGGCCAATAAAGCTAACGTGCCATATTGGCTGAATTAATTTATAGCTGTATGTAGAGGTGGGACGTGGGCCGGGTTGGCCCAGACCGAACCGGGACCGCCCCACGGTCAAACCCGCCCCGCCCCGCTCCGCAAGAGGCCCGCAATTTTATGGGCTGAATATGGGCCCAATAGGAGGAGGGGGACGCAAAAAAGACCGACCCGGACCAGACTAACCCGCCAGCCCAGACCGCCCGCCCCGCCCAGCCCCGCCAACTCGCCCCGCCTCGCCGACCCGCGCGCAATGGCTCTATAACGTAAACCTGCTGCAAAAATTTTTTTTTAAAAAAGGGCTAATTATACAGTAGGCCCTCCAATGGTTTTCTGCTCCATTTCAGCCCCCAAAATTTCATTTTTGCCCCTCCCAACAACTAAATTTCAAGGACTTTTTGGTCAAACTAATTTTTCCCCTCCCCCTATAAATACCAATGCCATTTTCACTCAATCCTCACACAATCACTCAACCTCTCTTCTTCATCTACTATATTCTCTCAACCATTCTCCTTATTTTCTTAATTTCTTCCAAATTTCTTACTAATCTCTCCCTAATATCTTCATAATCCTCTCTTGATTTTGCATTAATCACTACTATTAGTACGTGAGTCATGGCTTCAAAAGGAAAGGGCAAGTTAACAGATAGTTGATCTTCCCGCAACACCGGCCTCTGAGCCTTATTCCGTCGCTGATCTCGGCCCGCCGATAAAGGCATTTCAATTCAAGAGTTTCACGACGATGATGCCGGAATCGATATGATGAATTACGATTTGGGTCTCGACGATGATGAAGTGGAAGAGTTGGATGCGATGGCGTCTAGGAATCCGTCAACAGAACCGACGCCTACAAGTCATGAACCCGGCGTGGAGGGAACTCAAGCACAAGGTAAATCCACGAGACTAACTGCTTGGGTTTGGGAGCATTATGAGCTCATAAACGAAGGGGAGTCGAGGTACGGAAAATGCAAACATTGCGGGAAAAATTTTGTGCACAGAAAGAATTCCGGCATTGGAACGCTGAAGAGGCATCTTGAAAATCAACATGCTAACGTCCTCCTTAGTACCGGGACTAGTTTTGGAGGACAAACACAACTTGGGTCTACAACCGACTCCGGCGGACCAGGTATATTTCGTTTTAACCAACAATCTTGTAGAGAAGGTATGGTAAATTGGATGATGCTTACCGAAAAACATTTTTCACAAGCTGAAGATGTCCACCTAGAATCTTGGATAAAATCACAATTAAATCCTGCATTTAGAAAATTATCTAGGAAAACTGCTAGGAAAGAAAGCTTTAGACAATTTGAAACCGGAAAATCAGATTTGCAAGCATATTTTTCTGCTCTTGATCATTGTGTAGCATTTACTTCTGATATGTGGACATCACCTATAGGTCAATCATTCTATTGTGTTACTTCTCATTCGATTGATTCTGATTGGATAATGCAAAAACGAATTTTGTCATTTAAGGTTATTGAAACAGATCATACTGGTTTTCAAATATTTAATTGTATCTTAGAAACTTTACATGATTATTTTTGTACTGATAAAGTTCTGTACATTTCATTTGATAATGCTTCAAATAATGATGTTGCCGCTCGCCTTTTGAGTCAAAACTTAAAACCACCGCTCAATGGTGCATTTTTTCACGTTAGATGCATGTGCCATATTTTAAACATTTGTGTGCAAAAAGGTTTAGAAGTTCTCCAAATGAGATTTTGCCTATTCGAAACTCATTAAAATATTTGATGTCCAGACCTGCTATTTTTCGTGAATTTAAAAGCTTTTGTATTGAAAATAAAAAACCATTTTCTTGGAAACGGTTTAAATTGGATTGCCCAACCCGCTGGAACTCCACATTTTTTATGTTGCAAGATGCATTACTGTATGCAAATTTGTTGTCACATTTCATGACTTTAAAAATGGGTTCTGAATTTCTTACGACTGAAATTTGGGAGAAATGTTCCAAAACCGGTGAATTGCTTAAGTTTTTTTACAAGGCAACTGAATTTTTTTCTGGTGTTTACTATCCAACAAGTCATCAAGTTTTGTTTCATTTAGTGAACATCACATATGCTTTACATCAATTTAAAAATGACGAGTTGTTAAAAACGACTGTCGAAGCCATGCGGGTTAAGTGGCTTCAATATTTCTCAAACATTCCACCTATCTTTCTAGTCGCTTCTGTACTTGACCCATATGTAAAATTAATGGGCACAACAACACTGCTTGAAGGAATTTTTCATACTTATTTAGAAATGTCTCATATAAATGTTTTGGCTATGTCTACTTCTGCTTCCGAGTACTTGCATTCTTTATACAAGTTATATTGTGAGTGGCATTCGGATAAGGTAAAATCCGAAGCTTTTCAAACTGAGCCTCCAAGGAGATCAATCTTCTCAAGATTCAATCCGGCGCTCCAAATGCTCAAACGACCTCGACCGATGACATCGGGATTAGCTGAGGTCGATGACTATCTTAACACATCATTCGAGACAAGCGACATCGACATCTTGGAGTGGTGGAAACAAAAGAGATCAAGATTTCCGATCTTGTTGATAATCGCACAAGAAATTCTTGCCGTTCCAGTATCGACCGTCTCATTTGAGGCAGCGTTTAGTGCCGGAAAACGGGTGATAACAGAAAAACGGTCAAGATTGACACCCGACGCGGTAGAAATATGCGTGTGCAACCGAGATTGGGGCCTCGCAGCACTCCGGCATCAAGACCAAAAGAGTTCGGATGATGAGATAATATCCGATACCGAGAGTTGAATTTTTTTCTTTCAATCATACATGTAGTTTGTATTTGATCTGATTATGCTGTTCAGCACAGATCATAGGTTTCTATTATTTATCATTTTTGGAACGTTTTTGCCATTTCAAAATGTAAGGCACGTTCCGATTATTTGTAAGTGCCGTTTGGCTTTTTAACTTAATAAAACTTACACCGGAGGTGGTGTTTTTTCTTAAAAATATTTATGAGTTATATAATTAATAACTGTTCTATTTTATATATATATTTTTTTTAACAAAAAAAAAATGAAACCCGCCCTGCCCAGCCCCGGGACCGGCGTCGCCCCGCCCCGGGACCGCCCCACCTAGAGCCGGTCCGTGCCCGGGCCTTAGGAACCAGGCCGAGGACCGGCCGGGCCCGGGCCGGTCCGGCCTGATTCCCACCTCTAGCTGTATGCCCAACAAGTTACATTACATTGATAGAGAAAATATGGCTCGGTCTATCTGAATAATGCATATATAAGAATTTGATGAGGCAATGCTGCGAAATATAAAACCACCATTGATGCAAGCATGACAATAAATTATGGTGAGAGAAATCATGATGTTTCTTTATCTTTTTCATCATATTTTTCAAGATTTATTCTGAGATGGAGATATCGGGTAAACCAAAACTTCCCATGTTGAAGACCGTTGTGGTGAGACGTTTGAATGGATGAGAATATGTCCAATCTATTGAGCCGCTTGGCATCAAATACAAGTTTATTCCTTGCATTCCAAAGAGTCCTCAAAGATGCCTTAACTGTATTCTGTCTCAAGCCCTTTTGCAACAAAGAACATGGAAGGGTTCTAAACAATTGTGTTATATTCACTAAAGACCATACTTGGGCAGCTTGGTGGCACCAAAGTAACAAATGGTCACTAGTCTCCTGCTCAAAGTTACACACTATACACATCACAGAAAGTTGCAATCCCCTAATATGAAAATTGCCTCGAGTTGCAATCTTGTTTTGAATAGCCCTCTAGGAAAAAAGGGTTTACTTTGAGGGGCATCAGCTTTTCCACTTAAAACCATTTAAAAACTATTTAGTTATGTTAAGGGATTAAAGGCATAATGGCATTTTTGGACTAGAAGGAATAAAGTGGCTATTTTTGTCTAGGCACCAACTTTTCATGGGTGAAGGTGTCATTTGTGCATTTGTTCATTTCTTTTTGGAGTTTGGATGCGATGACGTTTTGGATGCAAAGTCCAAGCCATTTTCAACACTAGCCCGTGGACTTCCTTTTTTTTTTCGAGCTTCTGTTTTCGCTTGGTTGCTGTTGTTCGTCCGTTCTTGTGGATTCAAGACAGTGAAGGGCAGTGAATTGGCTTCCTATATCCTGAATTAAGCCTTCTTTCTTGTTTCCTCCAGAATTACAGAAGTCAAGCTCGAAGATGATCAAAGAAAGCTCCACGACTTTGATGCCCGCAAGATGTTCGACAAAATGCCCAAGAGAGACAAAATAGGAAGTTTGGAGAATTCGGGACTCCTCATTCATGCGAATTAATTGGGCAATTAGAATGCATGATGAGCTGGTGGACCAGGTGGGCAGGGCAGAACCACTGCTACGCCGAGATCCGCGAGAGGGATCACTTTGACGACACTAGGTGGGGTGTGATTCAGGACAAGATGTGGGGGGTCGAGAACAACCAGTGGACAGAAAACGGCTACTCTTATGAGGCGAAAGTTAATATCGGCGATACCAGCATTTGTGAGTATAGCGCCGTCGTCAAACTCCTACAGTAATTTCGTTTGTGCCTAATAAATTTGCCTGTGATGTTTCTTTGAGTTTGATGAGTGTTATTTTCTGTTTGAACATGGTCCTATGTATGGCACCAAGCGTATGTCTTTTTGCTTCTGAGCATCCCGTTGTGAAATATTGTGCTGAATAAATGAGGTTGTGTGTTATTTATATAGAAAACTATGAGCCATCTCAAATTTAAAACGTCAGATAATGTTGTAGAGAGGATGTGTACAATTATTTTGCATGCCAAGAAAGTAACGACGCGCTTCGACTTAGCCATCATGGCTCTAGACATGATCGATGCAAATATAAATTATGAGGTAAATTATGAGGTAGTTAGGGATGTAGGGAGGTGCGGCGGTACCTCAACAATTTTTAAAATATAAATTATGAGGTATATTAGTAAAGATATATTTATACAAGAATATAATGTTATCAAATCAGTTTATTTTATTTTTCAAATTTTATACAGAACTTTTTTTCCCCCAGTAATATTGGAATAATTTACTTATAACATAAGTAAAAGTAGAAATATAGAAAGCTCATAATTTTATGATTTGTTACAGTTTTTCATGTAACTTTTATGTAAAACAAAACATCCTCAAATAAATTTTTTGTAACATAAAAAATTAATGCCCTTTGTTGACGGATTAGTTTTTCTATTGAAATGTCAAATTCGTTTCCTGATTAACAGAAGAACATATAAGATAAATTATTTGTACCACGTTCAATAATTTTCACTTACATTTTTAAAGAACTTTCATGCCATAATTTATTATCACATTGTTATGATGTTTGTACACTATTATGAATTATCTTCTTAATTAGTAAAAAAATTTTTTAATTGGTTATAATTAATTTTTTTATATAAAAAAAATATAAAAAGCATTTACTATAAATTTTATTATTATTCTGATGATGTAGAATTATGTACACTGTTACTAGGCAAATTGCACCAAAAGTCCATAATCTTCATTTCTTATTGTAAATCAAGCTCAAACTTATTTTTTGCATACTTGATATCTCTAATTTAGTACATTATTGAAACAATAAAGATTTAAATAGCACGAAAAAACCTACCATCCTAAGTTATTTGTATTTTTTTAGTACTTAAATTTGACTTAAATTTATTTATATTAACATTTACTAATTTTTTTTAAAAAATTTATATTTAGAAACTACAAAAATTATAATTTTCAAATATAATTTTTTAAAATATTTTAATAAATATTAATACAAATAAATGTAAATTAAATTTATGTAAAAACCTGAAACGATGCAAGAAACTTGAAATGGAAGGAAGTAGTATAATTTGTGAACTAGGTACTTTATGATAACTTTTCCTTTTATTCTAGTCCTAAATAAGCAACATTGACATTTCCGCAGGCCAAGTGACATGTTTCTCACTACAAAAGGTTTAAAAGCTGAGTATTCCGGAGTTATAGTCAGACGGATTATGTGTGCGAGACCCCAAAGTTTGTGCGCTTCCTCATTTGATAGTCACCCAAAAATACAAATTAATTGAAAACCATCAAACAACAAATAATAAATTAAGGATTGATTTCCCTCAATACTAAATTGTTGGCTACACTACTGCCAATTGCAATGGTCATTATCATGTGGGAGGACACCCAATGGAGATAAAAAGAAATGATAAAATTAATGGACCATGTAATTAATGAGTCCAAGAACATGGTACGTGGAGCCCGAACAACCCAGTCACTGGGAATCAACTTCCCAAGAAACGACCATGAGAATATGTCACACCTGAATGATCACATCTAGCTGTCTATGCCATCACTCCCATCTTCAACGAAAACTGCCACGAATCATCTAACATAAAAAGAGTAGACTGAGAACAAGAACTACCATCTCCCTATGAAGTAAAGGAAGTAGATGGATCTGGCCGAGAAGACTTGAGAGTTATAGTTCTAAGAACTCTAGCTAGCACTCCTGATATCGTGAATAATTTCTTCCACATTACTTAGAATCCGATGAGCTCCAAGCAGGGCTCCCCGAAATGCAGCCCCATTACGGCTTAGCTAAACAGACCAAAGAACTGTGAGCAAATAATTCGACGACCCTTGTTGTCTTTTCGACACAACCTCAGTTACACAAATAAGCCAAGTGAGGAATATCCCCTGAGAATTTTGAAGAGGACACAGACCCAATATAGACCAAACTTGCATGGATTTAGGACAGTGGAGAAAAATATGATCCAAAGCTTCCTCGCAGGAGTTACACCCAGGATAAGTTGTAGAATTTGCCACACCTCTTTTCATCAATTCGACCCCGTTGGGTATAGCATTATAGATGCAGTAATTCAGAGAAATATCCTAGGAAACCTGGTTTTAAGGCACTCAGACTCCTACCAAAATTGCCCAACTCCCATTTGAACCCTTCCTAAAATGTAGACTAGCTCTGTCAAACTCCTCCCCACCCCAAAACACATCTCGGACTCCCCGGCCCTGAATTTTCCTCTAATCCGGCCTTAACTCCATACAAAATAACAATAATTTTTTGCTCGGGTGCGTCCTCTTCAATGAAGAATCTCCACCATTACTTCCTTAATAAACTAAGGTTTTTCAAGTTGAGACTATCCATACTCGTTTTAGTCTATAACGCTTTTCTATTTCACTGACAGCACTCTTATAATTTTTATTTTTTATTCAAATTTTTTTTGTTTATATTTTCAATCAGGAGTTAGATTCAAAATTAAGAAGAACATATAATTATGAGTTTAGGCTAGTTATTCATTATTTAGATTATTTAATTGACTTATTTTAAAAAAATAATTAAATTATGACTATGAGATTCTCTATAAATTTTGAAGAAAACTATTCTTTATGAATTTAAAAAAATTGTGAGACCTATTTATTTATTCAAATTTGGTTGGTTTGATAGGACATGCAATTTGAATAAGATGTCTTTTCAAATTTTTAGTGGATGTGCTAAAATTCCAAGATTTCAATGATGTCTAAACAAAATTTCATATTTAGTTGGTCTAGTAAAATTCACGGTTTGAGATTAAATTAAAAAATTGGTTAGGAAGTTAAATAAAATTCATAAAATTATTTTATCAAGGACTAGGCATTAACAGAAACAAAAAATTTTGGAACCATGGCACTGATTTTTTGGTGTTAAAATATGCTTAGTTTTCCCTTAATGTAATTGACTCATGATCTTAAAATCTCTCATAGACCATAATAACTATTGAATTGAACTATATGTAAACTAATTGGTGACCACTTCTAAACCATTGTTATAGCTTGGTGACTCAGCTAGGGACGAGTCTAGTCATAAAAGGGTTCGATTTCTCTCTTTTCTATATTGTTTGTTTCTTTACTATTGGTTTGATGTGTTTTGTTTTTCTTTTATATGATCCAACATCCACACTTTGGCATACATAATGAGCTCTATACCCGAGCTCACCTCAACAAAAATTTTACAAAATACCTAGATTAGGCTAGTCATACGAGACAATACTTTTCGTGCATGCTTTCTCTAATTTGTAGTAGGCAATAATGTTGCCCAGGTGTGATGATAGTCAACCAATGGGACTAAAAAGGTTATGACTTAAATTAATCATTTTTCTCATAACCCATATGGGTGAGGAATTGAACATTTTCTAATCTGATAGGACTTAGTGAAAGGAATTTGAAAATCAACCCATGACCTTTCTTTCAAAAACTACATGTGCATATAGTGACCATAGATCCATCACCCTAAGATTTTCAAAAGAAGACACATTTTTTAGAACAGTAAAAATGGCAATTCATTGAATGTAAAGAAGTGTATTACAACCAAAGCTCTAGTCGGGTACTGAAGCAATTTCTTTCAAACTATACTGCAGACCTTTAATTCCAATAAAAAAGGAGAAATAAATTACTTTAGAAAATACATGCAACCTTAAGATTATGGCACCAGTCATACGAAGAACACTTTGACTTTTCACACCTGCCCTTAAGCCACAATAAGAGAACAATTTAACTTCATCCACAACTTCATTAACCACAAAAGATTTACCTTTAAAAATCACATTGTTCCTCTTTAGCCAAATAATCCACTCTGTGCATAACTTGACTAGCTTCCAGCATTTTCTCTGCCCAGAAATTTTAAATTGGTGATGACCTTCCTTCACCAATTCAGGATTAACCTACATGCCTACATGCCTCTTTGAGCAACTACAATTCTTTTTTTTAGAATCTAGCCTAAATAACCGCTGAAACTTCGTCATCAACCTCTCTTCTCCCACCCATAAATCTGGCCAAAACCCCACTCTACCTCCAGTACCAACTTTCTATCGAAAGGAGCCCTTTAAATCATCACCTAATTTTTCACAATCACTGCTTAACTCAATGATGCTTCTCTAAACCCAACCCTTTCTCCTCTTACTTACATCCCCGTCCAACCATCTTTCCTTCCCATAAAGACTAACCATAACTCTTCTCCACAAAGCACCCTTCTCACATCTAAACCTCCACCACCACTTTAATAATAAGGAAATATTCCTGTAATATAAACTCCACACAATCAACCCACATGCCTCCTTATTTTTTATCACCTTGCTCCACTTAACCCAAGTGATTTTTTTAAACTGCCTGAAACCCCCCCAGAAAAAATTATTTCACAAACTTTCAAGAGATCGGAGAACACTCACCGAGGCATGGAATGCCGAAAAAAAATTACAAAGGTAAACTATTACGTATGAACTTTATCAGTATTAATCTGCCACCTCCAGACAACAGTTTTTCTTTCCACCCATTCAACCTTGCTTTAAAACTGTCTACAACTTTCTTCCAAGCAATTATTCTTCCCATATTGCATCTTACTGGATGTCCCGGATAAGAAAATGAGATTTTCTCCGCTGAGCACTACAGAGTTGCTGCTGCCATTTCAACCTTACCATCCGAAACTCCAAGCCCACGTAAATGACTTTTGCTCATGTTTATTTTTAGCCCCAAAGTCAGCTGAAAGACTTTTAAAATTCTATTAAGATTTAGCATGTTTTCCGAGTTCCATTCACCCATAAATAGCGTGTCATCTGCATATTGAAGATGTGAGATCACCTCCCCTTCGGTCCTTAGCTGAATTCCTCTAAACAGCTTCTTTTCTCCAGCTTCCTTCATCATGATATTTAGAGCTTCAGCCGCTATGAAAAATAGAAATGGAGAAATTGGGTCTCCTTGTCTTATTCCCTTTTTCATTTTAAACTCACTCGTCAGGCTTCCATTTATCAATGCCGATATTGTAGCCAAACAAAAACATGCTTTGATCCAACCTCTCCATTTTCCCTCAAAGCCCATTTGATTCATTATACCATGCAAGAAAGCCTAATTTCCACAGTCAAATGCCTTTTCGAAATCCGCTTTGAAAAGAATCACCTTTTTCTTCGATCTCTTTAGGTAATCCACTGTCTCATTAGCTATTAGTACTCCATCAATGATTTGTCTACCTTCTATAAATGCAGACTGACTTTCCCTAATTATTTGTGGCATCACAACTTCAATCTCAATTTTAGAACCTTTTCGATTATCTTCTACATATGTCCAATCAAGCTAATAGGTCAATAATCGTTCCAACTCAGAAGATTTGCAATCTTCGGTATTAGAGTAATGAATGAAGCATTGCACCCCATTTCAAGCCTACCCGAGCTCTCAAAGTCATGAACAAAATTATAGATCTCCTTTATAATAATCCAGTATCTGCTGATGAAATTGAACATAAATCCGTCCGATCCTGGAGCCTTTGACCCACCACAACTCCACGCTGCCGCCTTAATTTCTTGCTCTTTAATCGGTTTCTCAAGTAACATCTTTGCTTCCTCTCCGAATTTTCTGAAACCTAAGATTCTGAACTCAAGTCTCCTTGGTGAAAACTCTTTGAACTTTTCTTTGAAGGACTTGAAACCATCTTACTTTACCTGAGATTGATATTCTAGCCAACTACCATTGTCTAAAATGCCACAAATTCCAATTTTTTTCTTGCTCTACCCTTTACTACTCCATGGAAAAATTTAGAATTTTCGTCTGTTTCCTTGATCCACTTCCCCTGTGATTTCTTTCTGAGCATTGCTTCCTTTTTCTTTTTTATCTTACCATTGCTTCCCATAAGAATACACGTATTTGCTTCATTTACTTCATTGTTCTTGAAACTCATTTTGTGAAAATTTCTCATTTTTTTTATAATGTTAATCATTTCATAGAATTTCTCATTTTTTAACTCCACTCATTTTGTGGAATTTCTCATTTTTTTAGAAAGCCACTCATCTTCTGAAACTTCTCATTTTTCAAAGTTCACTCATTTTTTTGACTTTTCCATTTTTGAGATTATTTTTTTGACTTTTCCATTTTTGAGATTAACTCATTTTTGCAAAATTTCTAGCTTTCTTAAAATTTACTTATTTTGTGAAAGTTTTCACTTTTTAGAAATTTACTTTGTTTGTGAAATTTCTCATTTTTTAAATTCACTAGTTTTATGAAATCTTTGTCTTGTTTGAAATTCACTTGTTTTTATGGAATTTTTACTTTTTAAAATTCACTCATTTTATGGAAAATCTCATAAGCCAGAATAGTATACAATTGACCTAGAAGAAAACTAATTAATAGTGACTCCTAAACCGTCGCAACAGGTGAGGTTTTGTGTATCAATGAAATGTGAATTTCAAATTTCAAAATTTCTGCTAAAAAATATTTTTAGTGCCACTATTAATTTTTTAAAAAAGGAGGTTTTTTTTTTCTTTTAAGGGGTGAAAAAGAGTATGTAAATACAAAGCGTTTTGGTAAAACTACTTGAAAATTTTTTTTAAATTCTCCTCATTGTCAAATTATATTTTGGTGCCTAAGGTGAATTGTACGTTGGAAAGGGAAAAAGTATCTTTGGGAGAGAAATACTTGTTACCTCGGATTTATGTTGTGGTATTTAAAATTTGTTGCCTTGGATTCTAGTTGGGAGAATGTAAAATTTATCACCTTAGGAAATTTTTTTGTGGAAAGTATTTGGTTGAAGATTTAGATTCCAAAAAATGTCTAAATCAAGTAGCAGTCATAAAATACTATTGTAGCATATATAAATCCCATTTGTGGCATAGCTTATCATGAGACACAAAGACCCCAAAAGAGTTTTCTGGTGTGACAAATTCATGTCTCATGTAAATGGAAAAATGAGATGGACACCATATTTATGTTAAAGTGCGAAATGCACACTAGAAGATGCAAATATGAAAAGACTGAGATGGACCCCTACATATGCTCACTTGAGGAATGCACATTGACAGAAATAAATATGGAAATAACATATACCATAAGTCACATGTGCACATACCCATTGAAGCATGTTCTAGTATCCCATAAGATGGTAATTATGAACAAGTGTGTTATAGATAAATCATATTTAAAATCCCATGAGATGGGAATAAAAAATATCTACATATGATAAGTTTATTTGACCACATGATTTAGGTTGGTTGAAAGTAAATATCATGGGGAATGAAATTTGAGCTCAATGCCTATCACCTATAAACATGGACATCAATGGTAGCAATTTGTGGCATATGGTCAATAGACCTTAACCTTTGTCACTTGTATTTTGTTAAATCTTCTATCAAAGTAAAAGGTTAAAAAGATTACATCGAAAAGGATGAGATAAGCCCAAATTGAATGGAGCATTCTCTAAGTATACCCAACCCAAAAATCAAAGATCATGAGACTTGGGTTTTGAATGGAAAGAATGAATTATAGAGAAGCCATCGGAGATACATCGTTTTAGAGATTTATTTCTTACCTCTATCCTTATGTTGTTGATATATCCTCTCGTAACGATTGATGGTTGAGCATTAGCTCTTAAAGAAAAACTATAGCTCTTTATTGAGTGGAGTGTCAAAGTTACAAGAGCACTGCTAATGAATTTTTACCTATATAAACATTGGAGTGAGGTCACTTCTTGACATATTCTTACATTGCTCATGAAAAAATCAAGATATGCACTTGGCTATTAATAGTACAAGCGTATACACTTAATAGACACTTGGTTTGTTATGGCTATAAGGTAAACTTGTATATGCAAATAACCATGTTTTAAACTTCCACCACTATTAGTTATGAAATGAGGTAGCCAACTAACTAAGTAAAGATTTAATGTATCACCAACTTTGTTATATATAATAAACTGTCTATACCACTCTATATGTTACTTTAGTTTTTTTATTTAAGTGGACACTAACCGACTACTTAAAACGAAAGAAATCTTCATGTGCAAGAAATGACTTAAACTTGAGGAGCGAAAGCAAATTTATTAGTTGCACAGGAAGTTGTTATCACAACCAAAACCACTCTTTCTTATTTATTTTCGTAAGGATAACGATGGTACGCCAAAAATACAGAAACAGCGGCAAAAAGCAGTCTAAACCAGATTATGATCGAGCAATTTGATGAGCTAACTCTTCACCGTCGGGCACAATATAGATGCAAAATTCATTCTTGTTCGGCATGTGCCAGCCACCGGAGTGAAAGATGGCATCAAGTACAATCCCACCAAGTAAGCAGAAGACCATTCCTATGGCCACACTTATAACAAATCCAGCCACTGCGATAACCGGCTCTACGCCCATCATCAGAGCCATGTCCGGGTCTAGCCTGATCGTTTCAATCAAGTGCCCCAGAGTGGAGCCATCTAAGCTGGCTGCTGTGTCCTTCATGTCGCTAGTTGCTCGCTCGACCAGTTTGGTCTTGGGGTCCATGTAAATGTCCATACGGTAAGTGCGGCGACGAAAGCGAAGAGCAGGAACCCTCCTCGCAACTCCTTCCTAGCGGCAGCAAACGCTTCATCTATCATTGACCCTCGGCCGGATTGCTTGATGATGTCGTTGTACACTAGGAACTTTTCTTCTGGGGTAAGATCTTTGAACGGCCCCGTTAGTCCCCTTCTCATCTTATACCTAAATTAGTAACTAACAAATCAGACTTTTAATGTTGAAATTAACGTTTTGAGATCCAATATTAAATCTTAGACTGATTATAGAAGCCTCCTTGAGATTTAGGTGAACCGAACCTTGTGACAAGCTGGTCAAAAGTGATGCCTCATGGCTGATCTGTTCGGAGAAGACCCTAGAGAGCATGCTACGGTGCTTGGCCATGAAGCTGTGGATGCCCTGCTTGAACAGCTCGGCGTCCTTGACGAGCCAGCGATCGGCAGCCTCATCCGTGGAGGCAATCGTGCGCGTCTGTGTCATGGTCTCTTCAGCGTGAGCGACGACTTTGTTGAGGAACTTCCTTGCACATGAAGTAGTTGCGGATGGCTTAGAAGCCGCTGATGACCAGGCCCTTCTCCAGCTCCCAGATCAAGTGGGCGACCTGATCCTTGCCTTCCTCGCTCTGTAGGTCCTTCGCCAGGTCACTCCCTTTAATTTGTCGAGGAGGCTTGGGATGGTGTCATGGTTTTGCTTGCAGATCTGGATGTGCTGAACGTGCTCGTACTTAGATCCTGAATTGCCAACAGTAGTAGGTTTTTTGGGAACTATGATCCTATTTAGGCTCAATTAACTAGTTATTACTTGTGAAGTATCTTAAATCATTACGTGCAATTAGTTACTTAGTCTATCCTACATAGGAAATATGTATTGATTGTCCTAACTATGCGATAATAATAACTTAAAACTATAAAGAAAATTGTGGTACCAGATCATAAAACATAAGTGAAAACAAGCCAAGAAATAAAAACTTTAGTTACTTTAACTTCAAGTAACAATTATGTGCATACATCTCAATCTTATATACATTCAAATGTAACCATAGTGTTATACATACTAATGAACACTAGTAGAGACAATCCATTTTTATGGAAATACCATACATATAGAAGAAGCAACATACACTACTAAAATGTATCCTTAATTAGTTCTTCAACCAAGCAAGCTAGTTTCAAGTGATAAGCAACACTTTCCTTGCACTCACTTAGCCTCAAACTATAAAGCAAATACTTTGGCTAATACTAGCTTATGCCATAAGTAACTTAGAAGCTTGGAGTTTTCTACTTAGAGAATACCTTTAAACCACTAAAACTTAGTTTTAACAACTGCCCCTTGCCAATTGTTAAGCCCGATTAGCCTGCTTAAATCTGCACAATACTTAAGGGGAGAGTACTCTAAAGTACTCAGTAAGGGATTCGGTACCTACAGGGGGAAAGATATGCAAGCATGCAAAGCATAGCAAACATATATATATATATAGCATACAAAACAAAATAAGCAACTAACTGCACAACCAGAGCCAAGAATAAAAACAACGAACAATGAAAATGATGGGTGGATGGATGGATGAATGAAATATGCACATGCAAATGCACTTAGGATTTCCTTACGCCCGTAGGTGCTAGACTTGCAATGAGTTTATACAGCTGGGGTACTTGGATATTGGCCCTTGTATCCTATGCTAGCACTTAACTAACCCAATAAAGTCTTCTTATGGGCGTCTTAGAGTAAGTCGTCACTTACTCCACCTTGCCCGCCATTGACAAGTTGCTTGAAGTAAATCACTGCTTACTCCTTCCCTACCTGTCTCTTCCTTTAACTCATTGTGCAGGATAGCTGCCTTATGTGGTTCAACTTACAAAGCTCTTTGAGCTTGGCTTAGGGCTATTAAATGGCTTACTTACCAAATCACAAAGTTTGGTTGGGATCTTGTTAGGTTTCTTTTCATAGCCCGAAGGTCTATGACCTTCCACTTGGCCAACAAAAAATCTAAAACCAGCCTTAATCCCCTTAGTGCTCCTTTAACAATTTAAGCACTTTAACCCCCTTAGCCACAATTACTTACCTTATCTTAACCACATCACTTAGTCACTACCTAAATACTGGATAATTCCCAACTTAGGAATGAGTTCTAGACCCAATTGAGGCTACAGAACATCTTAAATTAGCCCAGCGATGATAACCGAGAGTTTGAGACATCTTAGGATGTCCCGAGCTTGAGGGATTAATGCTTTGGCAACGTCGTCAGCAACGCGTTGCAAAAGGCATCAACGCTTGAGAGTCTTAAGGTTTACCAGCAACGTGTCACCGATTTATGTCAACACCAGCGACGTGTTGCGGCATTGTCAATGCACTACAGCATTACGTGATAGTGTGCGAACTTACACAAAACTTGTTAAAACTTTCCCATCCTAAGGCTAATTCACATGGGTCTTGATTCTACTTCAATCTTATATGTAATACTACATTCCTATGCATTATTTGAACTAAATTAACTTAAATCCTTTTCATCAAATCATCCTTGTAATGCCCAGACAATCCAAAGTGATTAGGTCCCGGGTTAAATGGATTTGGAGCATAAGAATTTTTTCTTAATCGGGAATTTAGCTCAATTAAATTGAGGAGACAATATGGCATGTGCATAATTGAGTGTTGAACATCTTAAAAATAAGCTTGGCTTAGGCCAAGAGAAATAGTAATGAAAATGGTGGTTTTTAAAGATGAAGGACTCAATTGAATAAAAGGATTTTTAGTGGTTGGGCTCAATTGCCCAAAATTAGAAAGTTGGAGGACTAAAGGGGGAATTAGGCCATTTTAATGGCCTAGGATGCCTTGGCCAGCCATGCCCCTCAAATTTCCAATATTTTATGTCATCTTCCTCCAAATCCTATTATTTTAATCCACCTCCCACCCTTAGTCATCACCTTGGATTCTTTCTTCACCTACTTTTGACTTTTTCTACCAAACTTACCCAAAAGTCTTCTAATTAGTCTTCATTTCTTTTAATCTTGTCTCCCCCTCATTTCAAACACATTATTAATTTTCTACTGTTTTAATCCACCTCCCATCCTTTGTCAAGACTTTGGATTCTTTCTTCACCTACATGTCTCCTACTTTTGACTTTTTCTACCAACTTACACAAAAGTCTTCCAATTAGTCTTCCTTCCATTAAATCTTGTCTCCCACTCTTCCAAGCACATTATACACTCGTTTTCCTTCCCATATGGCTGGCCATCACCTTTCCACGCATTAAAACATAATCAATCCACTCATTCAAAGCCATTTGCTCTCAAACTCTCTCCTTCTCTCTCCATTTTCTTCCATACCAAGTCTCACCATTCCAAATACATTTCCAACTCTTTTCCTCATCTAAATATTCGTCCATAGCTAGAAATAATCCTTCCTCAAATTAAAACCAAGTATTCTTGGTTGAATTCAAGCTCTAAGACCATAAAGAGCAAGAATCAGGTGAAGAATTCAAAGGAAACCAAGGAGGAAAATTCGGTCATTTCCATTTCTTGGAGGTTTTAAACTCTACTCAAGGGGCTCTTTGTGTGATTGAGTTCCTAAGTTCATTAGAAGCAAGAAATCAAGAAGAAGCTTAAAGAATATCAAGCACAAGAAATTGGCCTTACCTCTTCTGTGAGGTTCTGTATGTTCTTGGTTTTTTGTGTTATTTGAGTTAATTACCAAGTGTTCTTGGTACCTTATGGTTACTAATAAAATTTGGCCCATCTTGGTTCTTATGCTAGAAAACAATTTCTAAAGTCAACAAGCAAGGAAGGAAAATAAGCTTCTAAAGCTTTCGGTGTTATGGGTAAGGATTCCTATACTCACTTTATTGCATGGCCTAGTTCCTTGGATTTTTTGTGTGAGTATTCGGGCCCTTAGGTGATGGTCAAAGAACCATGTGATCCTAGGAGTGCTAAGAGGGCTTAAGTTATGTTATTGCTTCGGCAATTCTGTTTTGCTCATGAGCTAAGTTAAGTAAGCAAGCATTATGGGCTAGGAGTTAAGGCGGCCACCTTAATTCCTATGCTAAGTGAGCTCTCTGAAAACATTAAGTATATGAAATTAATGAATTAAAACTTGAGGGATGCTTGCTGCCCTTCTGTGAACAAAGTGTTAAGTGGTGTGCGTTTGTGTGCTTCTTTGATTTGTTGTGCATGCTAACCCCCGATTATGATATTATTGTTATATGCATGTATATTTGTGTTTTCTTTGTCTTTATGTTTTCTTTGCAGGAGTAAGGATTATTTTGCCATTACATTCTTGGCATATGTTAGGCCTTGGAGGCCATAAGTTAGGCATTGGATGCCACGGAATCTTTATTGAGTTTTATAACTCACCCGCCCTACTATACTTTTGTAGGTAAAGGTTTGCTTGAAAGATCAAGCTAAGAGTCTTGAGTACTCTTTCTGTATACTAAGGTTGGATTTCTGTATGGTATTGCTCAAAATATTCTAAGTATTCTAAGTATATAAGTTGCTTGTAAACAAGCTAAAAGAAAATATGTGGACTTTCTGTGCAGGACTTGAAGTTTTAGAATTGTGGGAACAAGGTCTATTAAGGTGGAAATTTGTGTTCCATGGCTTTGTGGATTTATGGCTTGCTTTTAAGCATGTTTTTGTTGGTCTAACTTTAGTGACCAAATTATGGACTTAGCTAAAATTTGGCCAAACTTGGCTTTGGGCTTGTATTATGGACTTGGACATTGTTGGGTATTTTTATTTCTTGGTGGACTTACTAAGGCCCATGCATGAATTTATGGGTTTTGTTTTCATGAAACTTGAAGCATGTTGAAATTGGGCTTAAATGTACGCTTTGGGCTTAAATAAGAACTTGGAAAATTTAAATTTATTCTTGGTTAATTTTGGGCCATATGCATGTTAAGTACTAAAAGGCCCATAAGCCCATGTGTATGTTGAAAGCATGCAATGTTTGGCTATGTATGTGCACTTAATAAAGAACATGCAAGTAAACTTAGAAAAAGCATGAAATTGGATGCTTGTGTAAAGTTTGGCTAATAAGAAATTTAAGTGCACGTATGTGAATTAATGCATGCCTAAGCATTAGTTGTATCTAAAGGCATTAAGTGATTATGTGCACTAGTGAACACCAAAACACATAAGCACGCAAAGCATATGCATGAAAATAAGTTTTCAAACTTAAGTTGGTGTTTTGGTTGCCATGCATATTCTTGGCTAAGCTTGGTAAAGACCATGAAAATGAACACATGAAATCCACATAGGTGCTAGCTTGTTTCTGAGAGCACTTCAACTTAACCTTAATTAAAGAATTTAATGAGCTAGTACCGATAAGTATCCTGGGGTTCGTGCCCATAAGTCTTAGTGAGTTTTAAAAGCCCCTTCTTTGTAATGAAAACTTCCGCTGCATGTTTTAAGTAATCAGGCCCAAATGGGCCAGGGGCAGTTTAGGGCACGACAATCCTTAAAGCAAGAAACAAGCAACAAACGCACTTGAGCTCCATAGAGTTCCTTTAAGTTCCAAGCTTGAAATCAACCAAATTAGACACCAAGGGAAAAAAATTAAGACCATTTGTAACCATTTAACAAACTTAGAACTAACCCACAAGGATCAAATATGCTTACCTTTAGGTTTGAACCAAAAACTTAGAAGAACAACTCCAAATGCACCAAATACACCAAAAACCAGCTAAGGGCTTGTTGGGATGGCTTTGGGACCTTTGATTTTCATGGAAACTTGAGTGATTTAGGAGATTTAAAGGTGGAGAGCTGTTGAGGAAGGAGAGCTATGAAAATGGTGGATGGGGGAAATGATGAATAGTTCCATTTCCTCCACTTATATAGCCAACCTTTCTTCCATTTGACACTTTGGCCCTCAAACTTAACTTGAATCACTGAGGCCACTTAAACTCTTCCTACACCAACATTCCTTGGCCCCATTGAAAGGTTTTTCTTACCCAAACACTTGCCCTTAAGTCACTTAAGCCATTATAAGACATAATAGCTCAATCTTTCATTTAGTGCATTTTTTGCCCTTAACTTTTACTTTTGGTTCAAATGGCTAGAAATATCTATTGTTGTAATTTAATTAGCTTAAAACACTTGAATGAGCCTAATTTCACTGAAATTATGGTCATGCCACTAACTTGGGCCAAAATTACCATTTTACCGTTATTGCCCTTTAGGTGCCAACTACACTTTTGAACTCAACTTAACCTTACTTAGCTTGATTTTTTTGCTTAAATAAACTTATTTGAGGAAAATAACTTGGGATTTACTTACCTTGACATTCAAAATAGAGGAAATACCAGGAGAGCCTTTACACATTTGGTAGAGCTCTTAGTTGTGTACGAGCCTCGCCAGTTGGTGAACTTTCTCCTCATTTAGCTCCACTAGGCCTCCACCCATGTTTTGCTCTAACTGCTACTACTACTTTGGAATTAGATTAAAGGGATTAGTTAAGCTCAAATTAAATGGAGCTTTGTATGAGGATATTCAACCTAAAAATCAAAGATATTTAAGTTTAAGTTTTGAATTATGGAGTAATGAATCATAAAGAAATCATTTGAGAGATGTATTATTTTAGATATTTATTTCTTTCCCATATCCTTATGATGCAGATGCATCCATCCTAAAATGATTGAGGGTTGAGTATTAGCTCTTAATAAAAACCTGTAACTCTTTAAAAATGTCAAGTTTGAAAAGAACTGTTGATGGATTATCACCCATACTTTTCTTTAGAGTGAGGCTACTCCTTTGGCTATTTTTAAATTATTAAGGAAAATAATGATTTACTCATGGTCATTAATAGTGCAAGCGTATAAGCTCAATGGACACCTGGTTTATTATGTGTGTTAGGTGAACTTGTATCCATAAATAGTCGTAGTTCAAGGTTGCACCACTATTTGTTGTGGAATTAAGTATCCAACTCACCAAGTAAAGATTCAAGGTATCTCCACCTTTATTATGCATAATAAACTATCTTTACCTGTCTATACATTATTTTAGTTGTTTATTGAAATAGGGAGGAAATTGTTGGAGTTCTTATTTCAATAAAAATAATATTAACATGTAATAATTTTTATTTCCATTTGTCAACAACTAATTAAGAAGCCGTTTATAGTTTATGTTTATACTGTTTAGCTTTATTTTCATCACTAAATTCCTATACAAGATGCCTAGCCGTTTATTTCTTACCGTTTGGGTCATAATTCCTACAATAATTATAAACGTGCCATTTTTCAAAAGATTGCATGTATATATATAGACATGCTTTCCCTCTCATTTGTTTGCATAATCAATATAGCAAAAATTTCTTATTTTCTCTATATATCACAAAGTTAATTATAGGATTAGGTAAAGACATGTGTGGCTGGAGCTCTACTCCACCACAATTCAAGTGTGTGTCATTATGTGGAAATACAATAAAGTGATTAAGCTATTTTATCCTAAGGGTGATATGATCAAAGCGGTTGTACAAGTATGACACGAAACATCCAAAATAGGGTTGGTGGACCCAAGGCTCATCTCAATAACTTATCCTTCATTTATAGGCGATATTTTCTCTATTTTTGACTTATTTTAACATACAATATTTACTAGATTTGTATTCTAAAAACCATGAATTTTCATGTTGCTGGGAGATCTAAACTTTGCTGAAATTATATATTTTGCCATTATTAAAGTTTATAATATTTTCACATTGTAGGAGTAACATATTTTACATGATAGTTCAAAGTATCAAAAAAATAGTAATAAATTAATATACAAAGTACCAATTTTTAATTTATTAGGTTTCTTAAATCATATATTCTTTCTGTCTTGTAAAGGATGAAACATTCTCTTGGTAAAAGAATTGAGGTATATGTATTTTATGATATTTTCTAAAATTTTTTCCCAAAAACTAAAATTAAAAAAAAATATTCCTTTTTGGTTTTATATAATGATAGTTTAAATGATAATTTAAAGCTAATTCCTCTTTGGGTTTTGTATAATGAAAGTTTTTTTTAATAGCAAGTTTAGTGAGAGTTTAGATGAAGATTAACAAAAAGTTCTCATTAAGTTTGATGTACTGAGAGTTTACATAAGGGTGGTGAGGTAAATTAAAAGTTAAAAAATTTTGAGAAAATAAAACGTTTCAATAGTTTTAGAAAAGAAAAAATATGAAACTTTTAGAAAAGCAGAAAAAGAGTTTTTGGGAGAGGAGTACAATTTTTTTTATATCATATATAACTTATAGATAAAGGTGCAATAAAAGTAGGTTAGTCAATTTTCAGCATTAATTATAAATTTAACTATTTTTCCAAAAATATATATATTTTAGGGGTTTATTTTTTTCTCTGCAAATGGATCCATGACCAATTGTAGAGTCTTAGGGATGCTTTCTGGTGACAAATAATTATGGCTATAAACTACCTACACCTTGTTTCTTTACTTCCATTCAACACCTCACACCCTTTTTTGGTCATAGGGAACTTCAAAAGTTGTTGTTTATTACTACTACTCCAAAGATATTCCTTATTGATGTGCTTGGCGTATTTCTTGTGCAATGGGGGCAGCTGCTTGGCTTTGGATGGTGATAAATGCCCCTCTCGTTTGAAGGAAGGTGAATTATTACCTGGTTCCTTGTCTGCTTTGCGTGCAAAATTATTAGGTTTCCTTGGAGCCATTCTAGCAGCTCGGAGGCTTAATCTTCAGATTATCATTTTACTCACTGATTGTTCGAATGTGCTTATAGAGCTTTGTGCTAACATCCTTGTTTAATTATACACCAGTGAGTTTGGTTTAAGAAGCTTTAGTGGAATGGAGAAACTCACTTGCTACTCGGTTGTGGTTATTCCTCAGGAACATGTATCTTGAACCCACAAATTTGCTGCTTTTTTTTTTCTACTACTCAAAATATACCAAGAAGATAAATGAGAGTTAAGGGAATAGTGAATTAACAAAAGATGAAATAGCAACATGAGCTAGAGTCACACGCTGATGGGGCACCACTACCACTGAGTAGTGATCCAGGTACCCAATAGAAGAATGAATCTGGTTAAATATCTAAACTAAAGATGGACAAAGCTTTACTTCAACACGTAAGGCTGCCAATTCCTGCGAGCAATCAGTTAAGATAGTAATATTATTAAAAGAAAGAGAGAAAATAAATTAAACTACTCCAATAATGGTAAAAAGTTCTACTTGAAACGTCAACAGACATCCTACTAAGCGAAACCTTTAGGGTCATAAGGATGATCCATACCTACACAAGAGCTCCAAGATTCATAGTTCTTCCCCAAGCCCTATTAATTATGTAGAGGGAAGAATTACAGTCTTGACGAAAGTACTGCTTATTTCCCCAAATTTGGCATAAAGGGTTAGGAAGATTAGCTTTGCTTCCCTGCCTCAGGGTTGTCAAAGTTAGATCGAACTAGACAGTTCAATTGGTTAGACCACGAACTAGTAGCCCATCCAGCTTGGCTATCAGCTCATTCTATGTTGGTAAAAAATGGTTCAAACAAAAGAAACCACTTAAAACTATTGAATTGTTGAACTGTCAAACCAAACCAAACTAACAGTTTGAAACAAATATTTAAAAAATGAAAAAAAAATATTTAAACTTACAAAACTAATTGATAAAAAAAACTTATAAAACACAATGAAAAAAGATGAAAAGAAGGAAATACAAAAAGAAGAAGAACAACAACAAAACCGGTAAAAAAGGAAGACAAATAAAAAAAGAAGCGAGAAGAAAGTGGGACATATAAAAAAAAGGAAAAAAGGAGAAGTAAGAAAAGAAGAAGAAGACGAGAAAAAAAAAAAGAATAATGAGCAATATAGCAAATGAGTGGCTTTAGCTTAAGATTTAGGATTGTGGAGAAAGTAATAGGCTTTTATATAAGGTAAATTTATCATTTTAGTCCTTGTATTATATGTATCTTTTCCTTTAAGGTCCTATCATTTTGTTTTTGACAATAGAGGCACTCCTAGCCCTCCAAATCTAACTATAAAAGTAAGTAACAACCAACAGTTTAATCGATTAAACTGTAACTCAGAACTTTCAACGGTTTAAGGAACAGTCTGAGTTTTAAATGTGATGACTCTCCTAATCAACGATGGACTTTAACCAGTAAGTATGTTTTATTTAAGTGTTTTCATTTAAGTACCTCAAATTAACACCTTATTAAGCAAAAAGACAAGCTAACTAAATTAAGGATGAGTTCCTAAGTATGGTTTGACACCTAAGAGTCAAAAGGGCAAAATAGTAATTTTGACCCAAGTAAATGGCATGGCTGTAATTTTGATAAAATTAGGGTCATGTAAGGAATTTTGACTAATTAAGCTAAGACCATAAGTTATTCTAGCTATTAGAACCATCTTTTCAAGGAAAAGTGCAAAAATTTGCACTAAGTGTTCAATTGAGCCATTTATGTCTTAAGTGGCTTAAGTGTCCAAGAAGCTAAGTGTAAGAGGTGTTGAACATTTTTTAGGACCAATGAGGGATGGTCTTGGGTGAGTGTTTAGTGACCAAAGTGAAACAAAGGAGAACTTGAGAGTGAAAAGGCAAGAAAAACAAGAAATATGTCTTAATGGAGTGGTTAGCATATTTTGAGCAAGTTTGACTTCTATTACCCATTTGTTCCTTTCCCAACTTCGTGGCTCCCTCTCCCCACCAGAAATTTTGCATCAAACCTCCACAAGTCCTCAAGTTTCCATCAAATTTGAAGGTCCCAAGGTGAATCCAAGTATCCTCCAACTTGTTCTTGGTGCTTTTGCTCCTATTTAGCACTTTAATGCTTGTTTTTGGGCTTGAAACCTACGGTAAGCTTCTTGGTTTAGTTAGAGTTGGTTCTAGGTTGTTTGAATAGCTAGAAATAGTCTTGATTTGAGGTTCTTGTGCTTTGTTCTTACTTTGTTGCTAATTTGAGGTAAATGTTCAAGTTAGTTTAGCTCAAATAATACACAGAAATGTAGTACTACATGTGGGAATGAAGTAGGAATAAAACCCAGGTGAATTGGCTTTGGGGATCGAAAAGTTAGGCAAGTTTTGTGCAAGTTCGCATGTAGTCACACAATGTTGGAAGAACCTTGTTTGGCGACCGCAATGCAAGTTGGTGATGTGTCACCGGTCATTTTCAAGGATACCCAAGGATCAATGCAATTAGTGACGCGTCACTAAAGGCGTCACCAAGGCACAATTCCCTCAAGCTCGGGACATCTTAAGAATGTCCCAATCTCTCGGTTATCATCCTTAGGCTATTCTAATGTGTTCTATAGCCTCAATTAGGTCTAAGACTCATTCCCAAGTTGAGAATTATGCATTATTTAAGTAGTAGCTAATTGGTGCGGTTAAGGTAGAGCTAAGTAGAGTAGCATGGGGGTATAAGTGCTCAAGATGTCAATGGGACACTAAGGGGATTAAGTCAAGTTTTGGAGTCTTCATTGGCCTAAGAGTTAGGTCTTAGACTTTTGGGAAATAAAGAAGAAACTTAAGGGGATCTCAACCAAACCATGTGGTTTGGTAAGTAAGCCACTAAGGAACTCTAAGCTAAGCTTTAAGAGTTTGGCAAGTATAATCACATAAGATGACTACCTTGCATAATAAATAAGGGTATGGCAAGTAAGTTTTGAGAGGAGGTGACGACATACTCTATGACCCGTAAGTAGGACTTAAAGGAGGTAAGGATTCGGGATACAAGGGTTAGTGTCTCAAGTACCTTTTCCATTTAAGCTCATGACAAGAATAAGACACCTAAGGTATAAAAAATCCCAAGGATTATGTGTGTTGCATATCATTTATTAATGCATTACATATTCTTATGTTTTGTCTTGTGTTGATTGTTGGTTGGTTGTATGTTTGTTTGTGTCCCATATCGCATGTTTGCTTACTATATTTTTTACAGGTACCTCAAGGGATCCTTACTAAGTACATTCATGTACTTACTCCCTTAATTTTATTGTGCAGGTGCTAACGCTGGGCTTAGCAACTAGTGGATAATTATGGGCTAAGTTTCCTATTTTTTGAAGGTATTTCTCCAGAATCTTTAAGAATATAAGTTTTCTTAGAAATTAAGCTTTGTATTAAATAAGTGTTATGTCTTTACAGTTTAAGGCTAGGTGGTGCATAATGATAGGAAATAGAGTTGCACTTGGAGCTTGATAGCTCAACGTTGGGGCTCAAGTAGAGGATCTTAGTTAAGGATTTTGCATGTATTTATATAGTACCTTGTGTACTAAAATGTTACCTCTATCAAGATATATTGTGGTGTAAAACCATTGAGTTACTTTTAGGTGCATACTAGTGATGTAAAGTGTGTTTAAATTATTACTTGAAGTTGAAGTAACTAGTATTTTATTGTCTTGGCCTGGTTTAATTACTTTTAAAATGAGGATGCTCAAGCAATGTTTTCTTAAATGGTTTACTTACTTGTTTGCATCACCAAGACAATCGCATGTATATCTTCTTGTAAGGTAGGCTAAGAAACTAGTTGCACATAAATTATTTTAATTTATCTATAAGTAATGGTTAGTTAATAGTAACTAAGTGGGATCATAGTTCCAAAAAGCCTACAAGTTAAGTAATTCAGGGTACTGGGACCCCGCTCCATGGCATTAAAAACTTGCCCTGCTTCCCCTTTTTGCCTTGACTTGTATTTATATTGCTGGGCAAAAAAAAATAGAGTCTTAAGGTCAGTAGTATCACTCATAAACATGCACACAAGAAGACAAATTAATACGCACGCAAGAGGATGAATTCACATAATTGTTGTCTTAAAAGAAACAATGACAGATTCACATAATTGTTGCATTACCTTTTTTTTCTTCGAGACAATCCACTTTTTTTTTTGTCTTTGTTTGGTGCTCATTGTGTTAGCAATAATGATAGCTTGAGATAGAAGTTATCTTGTGTTGTCATCACCTATATAGTTATAACCTATATTATCACTTCATTTGTATTTATCATTATTATTCTATTGTAACTCAAACAATATAAATAGACAAGAGCAGCTTGAGAGTCTTTGGTGCTGCAATATTTCTTTCTCCAGTATTCTTCCTTATATGGAATCAAAGCCGAAAGACTCACGTCACAATATGGCCTCTGAAATCTCAACCTTTGTCTCTTCCCTAAATACTTCCTCTCCAGGTAATAACCCTCCTGTCTTTTTGTTAAAACCTTCAATAAATCTAGGCCACCTTATAAACGTCAAGTTAATGAAGGATAATTATCTCCTACGGAAAGCTCAATTTTTGCCTTACATGTATGGACAGTAATCGATGGGTTTTGTTGACGGCAGCCACCCAAATCCACTTTAGACTATTGTGGATTCAACCTCACCTGCCAACAATGAAGATTAGCCTTTCCAAAATGTTGCTCCTAACCCAGCCTATCAGAACTAGTATAAACAAGATCAAATGATTCTTAGTGCCATCATCTCATCCTTTTCCGAAATAATTTTGGCTCATGTGATTAGCATGAGAACATCTTATGAGGTATGGAAGTCTCTCGAAAAAATGTTTTCCTTGCAATGTGACACTCTTGTCATGTAGATTCATTACCAACTCTCAACTATGAAGAAGAAAAATCTCTCTACTATGAAGAAGAAAAATCTCTCCCTAGCTGACTATTTTCAACATATTAAAACTCTTGCCAATATATTTGCTGCTATTGGACGGGCACTTTAGGAATATGAGATTATGTCCTATGTTCTTGTAGGTTTTAATTTGGAATATGATCCGTTTATTACTTCTATCATAATAAGGATTGATCCTATGTCACTCAATGATCTCTATGGACACCTGCTAAGCTATGAGTTGTGACTTGAGCTATGTAGGAGTACAACTTGCGACAAATCTACCATTTGCTAGCATGGCCACTAGGAACAACACAAACCGAGGTGGTAAGGGATCCAACAGCTGTGGACAATGTTGAGGCCGTAACACCTCAATCAAAGAGATGGAGGAAACTGTAACAACCCTAATAAAAAAGTTAGAGGAAATCGTAACACCCTAAGCATTATTTGTGAAGTTTGTAAGAAGCCCAATCATCTTCACCATCATTTTGATCATTCTTATCAGGGAGACCTAAGTCACTTTGCTGTAGTAGTTGTTGCTCCCTTGTACTAACTCAACACCAACTGGTATACAAATTCAGGGGCAAATGATCACTTTACTATTGATCTCAATAATCTCTCATTTAATGAAAAGTATACTGGTACTGATCCAGTACAAGTCAACAATAGGATAGGTTTGTCTGTTCACCACATTGGTTCATCTATGATTCATAACGCCACAGCTTCTCTCCACTTACCAAAATTTTTCCATGTTCCTAATATCAAGAAGGATCTTATTTCTGTCAGTAAACTCACTTGTGATAATCCTATTTTTGTTGAGTTTCATCCTAATTGTTTTATTGTCAAGGATTGGGTCATAAAAAAAAAGGCTTCTCAAAGGACCATGTAGGAATAAACTCTATTAGTTTTCCACTAAAAATCTAGAGACTTTTCCTTCCACCAATGCCTTTGTTGGAAAGTGTGTTAGTCTTCAACAATGGCATGCTAGGCTTGGTCATCCTTCTAAACCTATGGTTTGACAAGTTCTTTGTCAACATAGTCTTCCATATGTCAAAAATAAATTGACGATTTGTGATGTGTGTTAAGAAGCAAAGAGTCGTCAATTATCATTTAGCTCCTCATCTTTTGTGTTTAACTATCCTTTGGACCTTATCTTTTCTGATGTTTAAGAACCAACTTTAAAATCTGTTAATGGTTTTTGGTACTATGTCAACTTCATTGATGATTTTAGGAAATTTGTTTGGTTACAACCAATTGTGTAAAAATCTCATGTATTTTCTATTTTCCTTAAGTTCCAGCAGCATGTTGAATGCTTTTTAGGCATAAAAATTAAGGATGTTCAAACTAACTAGGGTGGGGAGTACAAAAAAATTTCACACTTTTTTTTCTTCTATCAGGATTGCACATAAAGTCTGTTGTCCTTATACACATCAACAAAATGGCTCAGCTAAACGAAAACGTCACCAAATGATTGAAATAGGCAAGTCTCTTTTGGCTTAAGCATCAATGCCATTTAAGTTTTAGGATGATGCTTGTCAATCAACCGTATATCTCACAAATAGAATGCTTAGCCAAGTTACTCATAATCTTTCTCCATTAGAACATCTTTTCCATAGGAAGCCAGATTATAGATTTCTAAAAACTTTTGGATGTACTTGTTGGCCACATTTATCCCTATAAGCCTCACACAAATTTGATTTCTATTCTACCAAGTGTGTGTTTATTAGGTATAGTGGTCTTTGCAAGGGTTATAAATATCTTGACCTTTCTACTGGCAGAGTCTATATTTCTAGAGATGTTACTTTTGATAAACTTATTTTTCTGTTTGCACACATGACACCTGGTGCAGGTCCAAATTGCTCTAGCCCTAATCTTCTACCTATCCAATTGCCAATCATTTCCCCTTCATCTCCTAAGACTTAACCTACATTGCCTATGTCCAATAGTTCATCCCCATTTAATAGTACTGATCCTTCCAACCATTCTCAACCTGAAGCCTCACTAATTTTAGAACTTGCTTCACCTACCCCGGTCTATCATCCCATGTAGATGTAGCTTCATAACATTATAGATAAACTGAGGCAGTTTACTAATAGAATTATTTCATACCCTTTATCTCACACATTGATGGCCACCGCTGAAAATGAGCCGACTTGTTTTTCTACTGCTAAAGGTGATCCTTCATGCTGCCAAGCAATGTAGTTTGAATTCAATGCTCTTCTTAAAAACAATAATTGGACTCTTGTCCCACCTACACGAAACATGAATATTATAGATTGCAAATGGATTTTTAAGCTTAAAATGAGGGTTGATGGTAGTATCAAGCTGCACAAAGCTCGACTTGTAGCTAAGGGTTTCAAACAATAGTATGACATCGATTATCATGATACTTACAGGTTGGTTGTCAAACTGACTACTATTTGGCTTATTCTCTGTCTTGCAATATTTTAAGGATGGAACTTACAACAACTGGATGTTCAAAATGCATTTTTACATGGGTTTCTTAATGAAGATGTTTATATGTCACAACCACCAGGCTATTTGCATCCTAAATATCCTCATCATGTATGTAAACTCCATAAGGCTTTGTATGGCCTAAAACAAGCACCCCGAGACTCTCGTTTGCTTAAACTTGGATTTATGGCATCCAAAGCAGATACGTCTCTTTTTACCTTTAACAAGTTAGGTACTATTATTTGTATGCTCATTTATGTTGATGATACATTAGTTGTAAGTCTTTCTCAATTTGCAATTGATCGACTCCTCCTGGAATTACAAAAAGAGTTTCCTATCAAGGACTTAGATGCCTCGCCTTAATTATTGCATTGGCATTGAGGCTGTTTCAGCACCTCATGGTTTGGTTATCTCCTAACAAAAACATATTTTTTAGCTACTCACCCGGACCAATATGACCACAGCAAAGGTTGTTTCCATTATTATGTCAGCCACGAAGAAATTGTCCAAGGTTGAATGCATTCCCATGATGGACTTGACGCTGTACAGGAGCACAGTTGGTGCACTACAGTATATTACTCTCACAAGGCTCGATATTTCTTTTGCTATCAATTGGCTGTGTCAATACATGCAAGCTCCCACTGACCTTCACTAGACTCTAGTAAAATGTATACTTTGTTCCTTGAAGCAAACGTTGAACCTTGGTCTCTATGTTCAACTATCGACCTCACCTGTTCTTAATGCTTTCTTCGATGCGGGCTGGGCAGGACGTCCAAATGATAGACCAACAACCAGTGGTTTTGCTATTTTCCTCGGGAAAAAGCTCATTTCTTGGATTTCCCACAAGCAAAACACCGTTTCATAATCAAGTACAAAGGCAGAATACCACTCCCTAGCCAATGCTACCACTAAACTTGTATGGATACAAAGCTTGCTTGGATAACTTGGTGTTTATTTCTCCTAGGCGCCAGTTTTGGGGTGTGACAACATTTGGGGCACCTATCTCAATGCAAATTCTATGTTTCATGCTTGCACCAAGCATATGGAGGTGGACATCCAATTTATTCGTGAAAAAGTTGCTTGAAAAGACCTTATCGTTCGGTTTATTTCGACTCAAGACCAGGTTACCGACATTCTTTTTAAGCCATTATCTGTTCGGCTTCATCATTATTTTTGGGACACTCTCAACATCTACCCACGGTCGTTGTGATTGTAGAAGCATGTTTGTGATAATAATAGCTTGAGATAGAAGTTATCTCGTGTTGTTATCACTTGTATAGTTATCACTTATATTATCACTTCACTTGTATTTATTGCTATCATTATGTTGTAACTCAAACAATATAAATAGACAAAAGTAGCCTGAGAGAATTTGGTGTGGCATCACTTCTTTCTCCAGTATTCTTCTTTACAGAAAGGTTACGTTAAACTGGAAAAATTCTCATAGTTGTTGGGTTACCTCTTCTTCCTTCGAGACAGCCCACTTCTTTATTGTCTTTGTGTTGGTTTTCATGGTATTCTTTGTTCTTTTTTTTTTTTTTTGTCTCTTTGTTTGGTTATGTGGTCATTGGTCCATGTTTGTTCTTATTTGGCCAAAAAATTATGTTTGTTCTTATGAAATACAAGAGCAATTGATATGTCACCTAAGATGATTTATACACCATACACAAATCTAGGTTGTTTAATTAAATAATTATATGAATTGATATTTTGGGAAGAATGGGTGTATAACCCCAGATTAGCCATTTCAAATTGGTTAATTTAGGTGGAGTTTTGGTGGAGGGGCTGTTTCAGCTATAGCATCTTGCTGGAGCTAATTTTGATTCTCAAGAGCTTTTGTACTATTTCAGTCCTTTCTAATGTAAGTTTTTTCTGCAATTTAAAAAAAAAACCAAGTGTCTGAAGTGGGTTGTTAAATTGTAATTTTAATCAAACTTTGAGAAAAAATGTATTTATTTATGTATTATTATTATTTACACAGAATTTAACATAATTTACCACAAGAGTATGGATAAGAGGAAACAATCTTAAACCAATAGGTGAAGGGATTTGCTATATGAGCCCTAGGCTACAATTAGTCCGCTACTGGGTACTTGTTTTGTGTAGAATATAAGTTCACTCCTCAAACTCTGGTCTTATTTGTGGGTTTCGCTTTACGTTACCATTTTACTAGCCAACTGGGGACGAAATTATCAATTTATTATCCTCCAATTAGTTATAGAAGTAATAAACGTTACATGACCACTAGAATTTAGAATTATAAACGTGACTTTCCCATGGTTTGAAAATGTTAAAGAACTTGAGGAGGCAAATTGTGTTAAGTGTCTAACTGACAAAAACACCTATAAAAAAATTAGGAGAAGCATCCTATGCAACAAATTGTTATTCTTTTTTGTTCCTCAACGTCCCAGTCCAGATGGCAGCTAAAAATCTTCCTCCCCCACATGTATTAAAATGCCAGACATACTCAAAGATTTTGGATATATGTAAACCAATGTCCCTCGACTATTAAGAAGTGTAAACACTCAGTTCGTTTGAATTTAAGTCAATTAACTTTAAAATAACTTATTTTTATTCTTATATTATTTTTATTTGAAATTAATTTTAATTAAAATCTAATATTATATAGTTATAATAATTCATTGAAAATACAATTTTTGTAATTTTTATAAATTTTTCTTGTTTAAGGCATTAAGAAATAAAAATTTAATAATATCATGAGAATTTACTTTCAAATAGATTATTTTATTTACATAATATTAACTTTTAAATGAAATTAATTTTAGATAAAAAAATATAAAAGTAAAAATAAATCAATTGGCTTAAATTAAAACGAATTAACGTTACAACGTCGTATCTAACTTCACGGCTCTTTTCTTTTGCTTCGTATTGGTTATTGTATTATTTCTTGCTCCATGCCAAAACTGTACCTTTATCTATTTTACCGGTGAATTCTACTGATTTCTGGTTTAGCTATAGGCGTGTAGTCTTGGATTTTGATTGACAAAATAGTTTTGGCATCATATATTGTAGTTAAATTAGTTACTACCTAAATTTTCTTCAATATTTATGAATTCATTATGTTTGGTAGTAGATTGCTCGGTTAATTAATTGTAATAAACATTTTTGTACGGCTTGAAGAAACATCTTTCCATCATTACACGTTACAAGTTCGGTAGGCTGCTCTTTTATTTTGGGGTCCATGACACAAGGAGTAATATGACGCAATTTTTAAGGGCATTAAATTGTACTTTCACCGTTTTAGAAAAGATCAAACTTACTTTTTTTTCTCTCTGTTTTTTTTTCTAAATGGATGAAGGGTTTCGTTTTTTTTTTTTAATTTTTTAATATCCTATTTACTTTATTGCATTCGTTTAAACTTTTACCATACAAAACTTGAAAAAGAAATTTTTTTCTTTTCCTTACCCTTCATTAAACCTCTCATCACGCAAAAGGCATAAATGTGTTGTTGGTCCCTCAACATTGTAAACTCTCATAAGTCAGTCCTTTAACGTTGAATCGTGGTGATTTAGTTCTCAAAGGTTTTCATATTTTCATCTGATTTTTAACCTTGTCGAAATTGTTTAGAATTATCAATTCTAATTCGTCATAACTATCAAAAGATAGCACAAAAGAATTAGAAGATCCCTCCATAAAAAAAAAAAATTAGAAGATCCTAGATTTACTAGCAAAGAAAGAACTTCACTAATTTATCCGAATCAACCTCACGCGTCGATGTAATAATTACTAGCATGTACGGACATCACTGAATAATCACGCCCAACGTTGAATTTAAAAGAACTAAGATCAATTTACCCAAATGTTAGGTTTGGTAAATCTTACGCTCCTCAACAACATTGCATACATGGAATAAATATTATGTTAAATACGCAAATTAATTATTTTAAAAAAAATTGATATAAATTATGCTTGTCTATTTTTTATTAATTTAAAAATCTCGGGGATTTTTCATCTAATGATACGACATCTTTAGGAATATAGAAATACTTACCGACCTAATCGAAGTGAAAATTTCAAGGTACATACTTATGAATAAGTTTTGTGTGACCTCGTGCATCATGCATTCATTTATCAGTTTGTATGTGTTGTCTTATTAGATGTGTTTTTTTTATTATAAAAAACTGTTTGGTTAACCCATTGTATACAAAGTTTTCATGCATTTGGTGAAAATTGTTTATGTTTTTTAACAGCAAAAAATGATAATTTACAGCCATAAAAGAAAAGTAGATTGCATATTTCAATCACATCCCCCTATCTTTTTTTTTCCGTTTGAATAGAAAATGAAGAATTTTATTAAATAAAAGGATGGAAATATACAATTACTACTCTCAACAACTAGCAAGATGTTAGCTGCTATACCTAAGACATGAACCCCTGGACTTGCATTACAGCAAATTGACCACCACTAACACGACCTTTCCTCAAATAAAAAGGATAATAAGAACAGAAACCACGTTATAGAACGAGAAAAAAAACCAAAATCAGTCAATACCATTTTTAACACCCTGCAATGGATTAATTCATCATTGGTCGGTTTTCGAGACCGTAAAAAATAATTTTGGTCTCATTAACATTAACAACTTAGAATAAATAAATTTCTAATTTAGTAGCAAAAACTAGACCAAATCCCAAGAGAAATTTTTTAACTGAAAACTTCATGTTAGAAAATTGAAATAAAAGATTGAGGCGTTTTCTTGAATAAAATGTTGAAATAAATTAACTATAGAATTAAAATAAATTAACCAATACTAAAAATGCTTAGTTGAGGGTTAACTATCCATTCTAGTTACGCAGTTGATTATTAAATAAAAAAATTCCTTAATTCAAGAAAATAAACTGGGTTCTCTTTGAAGCTAAAACGAACACAAAGAATTTAACAGTAAAATTAATCTTAAAAAGCTTTTGGTTAATTTCTTAATTTTGAGTCACTAAATATTGAAAAGCAATTTCTAATATACTTAAAATAGCATTAAGAATAATGAATCGAAAAGTTTATTTCAGGCAACAATTCAAAAGCTTGAATAATTTAATATGTCCTACTTCTCTTGTATGAACTAATTAGAAATAAAAATAATTTCCGAGTAAATTCACTTACTTCTAAATTGAATTTTTTTCAGCCAAGCGGTTTGAAAGAAAACCAAGCAAATTTGTAATCTCAAAACTAATCCAAGAAGCAAGAATAAGAAAATTAATTGTAATGAATCTTAACTATGAAGAAGTAAACACTTGAATTTAAAGAAAGTTTCAGCAAGAAAAATCCTTACAATCAGTGTTGACAATGCAAATCGTTCTCTTGAACCAAACAAGAAGACTACTTAGACATGTTTTGAATGAAAGACAAGAGAAATAAAAATAAATCAAAGTTTCAATAAAGGTAGAGAGAAAGAGCCTGGTGGCAGTTCATTTCTTAAAAACCTAAAAAAAATTAACCTAGTATGCTAAATTTACAAAATCTCCCTAAACTTTCTATATCATTCTAAAATTTCCTCACACAAATAAAAAGGATTCAAAATAACTAAAATGTATTAATATGACCAGGGGAATGGTGTCTTTCAGTTGAAATTTTCACCAACATGGTTTAGAAGCCTTCGAAATCAATCCACATCAAAACTGATTTCAAAGTTTTAACATCAATAGCAACTTCAATCCAAAATTCGACCTTCATGCAGTTATTATCTCTTAGAACTCAAAGCATGAAAGTTGTAGAGCTCTTTCTTAGCTTTGAAATGACACCTAAATCATATAAAACGGATATCTAGAACCAAAGATATACAAAAAATACCGCAATTACTTCTGAACCAGTAGTGATGTACAAATCATGAATTTGAAAATGAATTTAACCCCTTAACATGCGAACTAGGTTTCATGATCTTATATGATTTGTAGCTTCAGATGTTAACTTTTTAATAAATTAAAAATCACTCAATTTCGATCTCTATAACTCAAGATATGATTTTTCTACTAAAACATCATTAATTTGTAAAAATCCTAAAAGAACACAATCAAATTAAAACTTGTAAAATTGTAAATTAAATTCACTTTTAATCAATTAAGTCCTGATATGCTATAAGCTACAAAACATACTCAAAATCGATCTTTAAGGGTTCAAAACACATTTCAATATACTAAATATGAGAGAAATAAATATAACAAATATAAGCTTATCAACCATTCCATTCACGAGCATTTAAGCTTTGAGCATCTGTTTTGCAACCACAATTGAGACAAGGCTTGAATATTGTTCAACACTTGCATTACCAAAGCCTATTTTTCTCCAAATACCACATTGTTTCTGCATCTCCAAATTGCCCACAAAGTAATGAAACACATAGCCTCCCAACCCTTCTTACCATCTTTGTCTAATTGCCTTCAATCACAATGAGTAAACATATACATAGTCACTAAAAAAGTACCTCCATCAGTTGCCACCAAAAGTGAATCTTTTACCACAAGTCTGAAACAAATTTTACACCTAATAAATTGATGGCCTATTGTTTCCTCTGGCTTCAAACACAAACAGATTAATCCCCCTATCTTTTTGCATGTATCTATACTTAACCAATCATAAAAAAAAATGGGTACGAAGTTATTACTTAATGGATTTCTTAATTAGAAATGGAGCATATAAGTATTCTAGCTCTTTTTACTATAGTTGACAAACACTTGTGTAAGTTATATATACAAAGTGTATTTTGTCCGCCACAATAATAAGGCAAGGACCAATGCTTTTCAACTGGTCAGTGTTTCATCATCGTCCTCATTAGTGCCATTCAATCCCGTGGCAAAGTGCTAATGATGTATTGGAATAGTGGAAATGAAAAAAAAAATAGATTTTTTATACTGTACATCATTGCTAAAGAGGTTATAACTGGGCCAGTCTCAAATCGTATCTCAATCTACTTTCAGTGCAGGTAAACGAGTGATAACAAAGAAACAGGCAAGGATAACACTAGACATATTAGAGGTCTGTGTAAGCAATAGTGATTAGGGTCTTGTTGTTTTACAAAAGTAATATGAAAAGAATTCGGATGATGAGGTCCCATCTGATAAGGAGACACAAGCATAGATTCTAGGTTTCTTCTTTTTATTCTTAGTTTATATTTGACATTGTTAAACACAAATCCTATGTTTCTTTATCGGTTATGTTTGGAGCATTTTGTCATTATTTCTTGTAAGGCCTATTCCAATTTTTATAAGTGTTATTTGGTATTTCAATTAATAAAATTTAGATCAGTGGTAGCATTTCCTAATAAAGAAACTTATAACCACTTTGTTTTATAACTTAAGTCAACTTAATCAAAAAATGATTTATTTTTAAGTTTCTATTGTATCTTTTTTCCCGAATATAATTTTATTTGAAAGCTAATATTATTTGGATAAAATAATCCATCGGTCGTAAAATTTTTATGATAATAAGAATTTTTATAAATTTTTATTTTTATACACATAAAAAAAGAATAATGTATAGAAATTTAATAACATCAGAAAAAAAATATTTTGAGTGAATTATTACACTAACAAAATATTGAATTTCAAATGAAATTGGTTTAAAAAAAAAATAAATAAAAATAACAAATAAGCAGTTTTACTTTAACTTAACTTAAGTTAAAATGAATTGACTCTTAATCTTGAAAATTGATTTTATTGATTCTTGTTGTTTATCTTATTTTTTTAAGAAAAACCCAGACCAAGTCCAAATCCGTACGAATGTAACCGATCCTCAACTTGCATATCCCGAGCCTGACAAAACCAAGCCTAGCTGGGTCGGTTCGGTCCCTCAAGGTCTAACCATTTTGATAGTCAATGGGTTCAGACAGCTTGGTCCAAGGACTTAATAGATGGCAGAGGCCTGAAATATTTTCTCATGGAAAACCCTTTAATAATCAAGTCAGTTTTCAATGAGTGAAAAGAAGTAACAGAGTGTATGCTGAAAATTTTGTACCTTAAGAATCGTGAATGAAGCTAGTTTATATAACTGAAAGGAGATTCACAGGAATCATTTCTAGAAGGAAATCCTTCAGTCTCTCACATGATTTTGGAGGTTCTATTTCTGTCCTAGGTGGGTTTCCTTTTTGCCTTGCTAGGCCTCTTATCTTCGATTTGTCCAATGTGAATAAGGATAATAATTGAATGGGTCAGGTCATACAGGTTCGGGTCTAGTTGGGTTAGCATGAAGTTGGATACTAGTCAAGTTTAGGTCAGGCCATTTGGGTTTGTATTGATTTCAGGTTGAGTTGATTTTTCGAGTTTGGGTTGGGTTAGGCCGGGTTTATTTGGATTTGGGTTCACCCAGACATATACTACGACAATTTTGCTATGCTTATGTTTTGATAAATTTTCTTTGAAATTATTACGAAACGCAAACCAAGTTCACTATTAGTGACTAAACTATAAAATTTGAAATTTTTTTTGTGAAAGTGCAAAGATTTTAAAAGTTTAGGGACCCACGTTGTAATTATTAATGGTGGCAGAAATGAAATTTTTTAAAATTTAGGTACTTTATTGCACTATACTTAAAATTTTAGGGATGAATGTTGTGATTTTAGCAATTGCCTACTAAGATCATTAAATTTACTAAATATAAAAATTACTTCTTTTAAAAAAATCCAAATATGGGATTTACTAAACTTGAAAGTTTCTTTCCCAAATATGATATTTGCAATATATAAAAGTCCTCAAACAATTGAAGTTACTAAATATGAAAATCCTCTATCAAAATATGAGAATTATTAAAGATAAATGACTGCAAAAAAAAAAAAAAATATAGAACTACTAAATATGAAAATCTCCTTCCCAAATATGAAACTTATTAAATATGGAAGTACCAACAACTAGAAGTTACTAATTACGGAAGTCACCATTTCTAAATATGGGACATACTGAATATAAAAGTCTCAAAAAATGAAAATTACTAAACATGAAAACCTCTATATTTAGGACTTACTAAATATAGAAGATAATGAAAAAGGAAAGTTAAGGTTTAGGGTGATGGTTAAAATTGGGTCTTGTTGGGTTTTGTCATCATATCAATCGATCTTGGGATTGAGTCATTTCAATTCAAGCTCAGGTTATCTTAGGTTCAGGTATTTTGAGGTTGGGTTCTTTGGGCTCAGATTTTCTCGGGTTTTCCTTTAATCTGGTTCAGATTCAAGTCGAGTTGAGTATAATTATGTTTATATCGTTGACTTTTCTTATTAAATTGGATCAGGTCAAGCTTTAATTCTGGTGGATTACATTGAATCATCTCTGTTCGTTGTGGGTATTGTTTTGCGCCTATTCCCTACCTCATTTTTTTATGCTTTATTTGGTAGCTTCGTGCCAACACTACTGCCTTCATTTCGTGTCAGCTACATGAAAAATCATTAATAATCTCAAAGAAGGTAGCTCTCGTTTGATTGTTTCCATGATTCTGGTATAACGGGTCCCCCTCTCTCTCTTTTCTCTCTTTGTTTTTTATTGAGTAAATTGCATAAATAGTCCATAGCCTTTAATTGTAGTTTCATTTTAGTCCCTAACCTATTTAATATTCTATTTTAGTCCTAAACCTATTAAAACTGTTTCATTTTTGTCCCTCATCAGCTGAATTTCATTAACTCAAAATAACTGTTAGATATAAAATTTTGAAATTCTGATTTAAGTATTTGATAATTATCTTCCAGTAAATTTAAATAATTTAATATTTTTTATGAAAAATAGAAAATTTAAATTAGTAATTTTTTCTTCTTGAATAAAATAAGTTCAATTTACAGAAAGAATAAAATGATAAAATAAATTTTCTATTAACTATAAAAAATTATTATACATATTAAATGTATTATAAGACAGTTACCAAATAGTTTAAATTATAATCTAAATATTTTTTATTAGATGAATATTTTAAGTTAACATATTTGTTTCAATGAGGACCAAAATAAAATATTTTTATTAGATTTAGGACCAAAATGAAACTTTTTAATAGGTTTAGGATCAAAGCAGAACATTCAATAGATTGTGAACTAAAATGAAACAATAGTTAAAGGTCAGGGATTATTTATGAAATTTACTCGTTTTTTATTTAATATAAGCTTTGTCCCAAAATTTGAAATATTTTTACAGCTAGAAGTTTCGAAGTAAATGGAAGATGTGTCTAATTAACACATGTTGACTATGGAAGAGAAGATTAGGATTGGGATTATCTAGGGATTCGCTATATATAAGAACATGGAAATAACAGGTGGCCGTCATGCAGATCAAAGCCCATATATACAGCCAGCAATCCTAAACTAGTCGCATCATCCAACGATGAGCACGAACGTGTACGGAAGTGCGGTGACGGAGATGACGGTGAGGGAGCTACCGGGATATGACGATCCCAACAAGGTGATAACCCGCTTTGACTTGGCCACAGTGGCTATGGACATGATCAATGCCGAGAATAAGCTGGATAGGGCTCGCGCCTACTTGAATGATTTGGCAGATAAGTACGGTAGCTTCAACGGCGTCGCCACTAAGGGTCTTATCTACAATGCCACGGGGGAGACCATGACATACATCAAGCATCACGACTATGCAGGCCACTTCGGGGATTCGATGCCCCCGACTGAGATCAAGAATGGCCAGTGGGGCGTCTTCTTCCACCAAAAACCGGCGTTCGTGACAACAGCTTCCGAGGGGGCTGTTGTCTACCGCCTCAACTCTGCAGATTGCATGATGAGCTGGTGGACCAGATGGGCAGGACAGAACCACTGCTATGCCGAGATCCGTGGGAGAGATCACTTTGACGACACCGTGTGGGGGGTGATTGCGGACAAAATGTGGCAGGTCGAGAACAACCAGTGGACAGAAAGCCGCTACGCTCATGAGGCAAAAATTAATATAGGTGATACCAGCATTTGCGAGTATAGCGCCGTCGTCAAACTCCTCCAGTAGTTTGGTTGGTGCCCAATAAATTTGTCTCTGGTGTTTTTATTTTCTGAATTTGATCTGATCGAGTGTTGTTTTGTGTTTGAACATGGTCCTATATATGGTACCAAACGCATATCTGTTTGCTCCTGCACATCGTGATTGCAATGAATAAATGAGGTTGTGTGTTATTTATATAAAAAAATATGAGCAATCTCAGTTTCGAAATGTCAAGACATTGTTGTACAAAGGATGTGTGCAATTATTTGCCAAGAAAGTAATAACGCGCTTCGGCCTAGTCAACATGGAAGGCATGATCTATGCTTAGAACAAGCGAGAGGGCTTTCGTTCACGGGTACTACATTTGCCATGGCCATCATCAGGTGGGAGGACACCCAAACCCGATGGAGATTAAAAGAACTGATAAGATAAATAATAGAACATGCAGTGAGGCCAAGAATACGGTACCGGAAACTGAGCCCGGATAGCCCACGCCACTAGGAATCAACTTCAACTATGGTCTCGTTTCATACTAGCATTATCGACTAATGATATATTTTAAAAAAAGTGATCTAATGGTATCTTTTAATTTTTAGTTTTAGCTATTTAATCTCTAACATTAATAAATCATTAAATACTCTACCAATATCTCTAAGAAATCTCTTCCAAAACAGGCACGGTATGAAATAAACTAAACTTTTATCATCCTATTTTTTCTATACTATATGATTTAAATCTGTTGTTTTTATCTTCAACACAATTCAATTACCTATATTTGTTTGTTAATAAATATTTTATTGCAAATGTTTAGCCAATGCTGAATTTACTGGTTGTACCTTTCCAGTTATGCGCTGGCTACACACATTAAACATTTAGGACCAATAAAGATTTTGATAAATTTTCAAGTAGGTCACTAATATTAAAAGAGTGTCAGTTTAGTTTGTGGTGATAACGACATTAAGCGTTATGTCCGACTGACTTGGCAAAACCCCAAAACGTTTAGGACTAATAAGGATAAGTTATAGGACATCTTTGTTAACTGGGGAGTTTTAGGACTTATTTAGAAAAATTGAAAAGTTTTAGGACTTAGATTGTACTTTCCCCTCTTTATTCGATTGAGAGTTTACACACGAGAAATTCAATTCTACATGACGCTGTGAATATCTGTAAGAGTTTTAATGGAAAATTAGGCGAGTTACATTCTCCCACATTATGTTTGGTTGCAATTACGCTAGGAATTTGCATACCTTCATTAAAAGGGAATATTTTGCATGTTGTGGTAATCATATCTAAGAACTTATAAGATTTATTTTAGATTTGTTCTAATCAAGATGACAACAAAACAAAATTATTGGACTAATGCGTTGTGTTTATTATTGTGTGCAAGACAATCAGAAGAATTTAGAGCAAAGGGCACCTATCATTCTTGAACTAATGCCATGTTGCGGATTCGTGCTCAAACTACAAAAAGTTATAGTCCTCTAACTATGAAAATATTACACTATTTGTATTGCCGTTAATTGTAACCATTAAAATAGACTAAAAAAACATGAAAAATTAGTTTAAACTCTTGAAAAACTTTCCATTTACCTTAGAAACCTCAAAACTTTTACATCTCACAATCAAACCACCTTCTCCATTATAAATGAGCGAAACTATCCACTTGTAAATGAACAAATCTATCCATGGACGGAATTTTAGATTTATTCAAAACACACACACATACATATGTAAGCAACTAGTATTTCATCTCAGAAACATGAAAAAAAAGTACTTTGTTAATAAGATCAGGAGGAAGATTTATTACTATTAGAAAATGGCAAATCAATGTAAAAGACATGGGGGGCCACTAGAGGCAGTTCTTGCATCTAGGAATGATATTGGGGTTAAAGTTATGAAAACTTTATTGGAATCATGAAAATAAAATAGAAATAAAATTTTTGAAAATATAAAACATAAATTAAAAACTGAAAAAGTTACATTATGTATTTCTTTCAAATAATTAGTCAAATAATTATTAGCTACATGAAATTGATCCTAGATAAAAAATAAGAAATAAAAATTAATGGGAGGGGGGAGAGCGGTTAAGAGAATGTAGTCTAATTGTAAGATGTAAAAGTTTAGAGGTTTCTAGGATAAATGGAAAGTTTTTCGGGGTTAAAACTAGTTTTTTCACATTTTTTCTATCCATTTTAACAGTTTCAGTTAATGGCAAGATGAATAGTGTAATATTTTTATAGTTGGAGAATGAACGGTATAACATTCTATAGCTTTTAGGATGAATCCACAACATAGACATTAGTGCAAAGACTATAGGTGCCATTTACCCAAGAATTTTTATATTTTTTTGATGTTGTTTAGAGTCATCAAATAAGTTAAAAAGTGCACTTGGAGGGTGATCTTATGCCAAGAATGAGGTAAGTTCTAGGGGAAGAAAAAATAGTAGGAAAAAAATTTCAACAGATTGAAATTAGTAGGATTTCTCAAACCTGAGAGCATGTTGGCTGATGGACAAGAAAAAAACACTAAAGTAAAATTTTCAACCGGTTCAAAAATTCAGCCAGAAGTATGCATGAAAGTCTAGTTGAAAATTTTTCTCAAGTTTCAAATTAAATTCATTAGATTGTCATGTGGACTGGGACCTAACATATTTTTGTTAAGTTATTCTTGCCGTTGGATAAGGAATTTGAAGTTGTATTTGAAGACTCAATTTTCAACAAAGGAAAGGCTTTCACTCGATTGGAACAAGGTGATAGAGGCATTTCCCCTATCAAATTTGATAATAATAGTTACCATTTTTCCTACGGCTTTTTTTGATCTTTCAAATGGTTTTTAAAGGCTCTCTTGCTTCTAAAAGACTATAAAAACATCAAGAAACACTTTAAGAATAACTTTTGATCATTAGAAGCAAGAATTTATCATCAAGATCAAATCAATTATGCTTAGGTTGGGATACGCCAAGAGATATTGTGCTTTCATTTGCTTATCAAGCAACAAGTGCTTCAATTGTGTGTAGAACCTTGTAAACACAAATTTGGTGAGATTAGCTTGTCTGATTGATCTATTTCCTTGTAAGTGAAAAAGTGTTGATGAGGTTTGTAGTTAGCCTATATTTGGTGATAAGGATAGTTACTAAATAGTGAAAGGCCTTGTGTACTCTTGAATTGTTACAAAAGGAAAAACTCTCAAATCATGAACTGCAGAAAAGGAGTAAGCTCTTAATAGGAGACACTAAATCTAAAAAAATTCTTGTATTTAAGCTTTTCTCCTACTCCTTACTTATTGCTTGAGTTTTTTTACTACTTGACATTGAGTGAATTGCTGTTAATTTTTTAAAATCATTTCAAGGCAAGTTTTCAAAGAAAAATTTAAGATGCTCATGGAAGACTTTCTAGTTAGAATGGATTTATTTGTGTTCTTTGATTTGTTACTTAAAGGTCTGAAAAGCTCAATTTCAATTATTTTTAAAAAACCAACCAATTCACCTTGTTTTAGTCGCACTTGGGGAGACATGTTTTTTCTAATAACAGAAAAGGAATTGAATTATCTTAACAAAAATTTAAAGACAAAAGAGAACTCGCAAGATGCTAGTCAACAACAGCGAAAACAAGCCCCTTTGCTTAATATCCTACTTGTTTCTAAGTGCACCTGACACCTATCTAAAATAACAACCAATTTTGGATAGCTAACTTAGGAATACTAAACCATTCAAACCAATTACAATTTAACTTCACACATCTATTTTTTATCTAAAGAAATGATAAACTTTGAATTTCCAACAGCAGTTGACCTGCAGATTTTTTATGATCCTTAAATACCAGCTGATTTCTTCTATCCCACAAAGACTACAATGTAATGAATCTTACCGCTTACCAAACCTGCTCTTGATTGCTTAAAAGTCCAGCAATCGCTTGACCTGATAATGCCTTCACAATGCTTGCAACCGAAGAGTTTTGTACTTGTTACCACTATCCAACCAGTTTCCAAATTGCCACAGCATACGCATAGCTTGTAAGCACATGATCCAATGTTTCATCACTCTGCTAGCAGAAAGGACACACTAGCTCCTCCACCAGGATGCAATGCAAGGATAAGTTGACCCTCGAAGAAAAACAATATAATAGCGCCCTCCACACCCATTTATTAACCATTCAAAGAACCCATCGTTCCATCTTGTTATCTGCTCCGCTGCTGCCAAGTGCAAACTAATTTCATCCACCTTGTCTGACAATGCCTTTATAGAGAAGTCGCCTTTCATGTCCATCTGCCACCACTAACTATCAGGAAGACCTACCTCAAAGTGTTGAGAATTCAAAGATTCATTAGTTCTACAAACTCACCCTTCTCTCTCCCACGTAACTCCTTTCTCCAACTCCACACACCTAGCGCCCCATTCACCTCTCAACTAACTATCAATCTTTTGATTTTTCCAAACTAAAAAGCCTAGGAAAACACTCCTTCAATTTCCTATCCCCAACCTAGATGTCCTCCCATAATTTAACCTTATCACCTACCCCCACCTTCCACCTAAAAGAGTTGGTAAAATCCACGCCTAAATTATTCAACTCCCAACCAAATTTAACCACACTACCCCAAACACCTCAGAATCTTTTCCTTTTCAAATCACTATCAAACCACCCCTATACCTGAAAATAGATTTAATAATTCTTACCCAGAGCTTTTTCTTCTACCTTAAATCTCCACCACCATTTCCTAAGAAGAGCTAAATTTTTTGCTCTTAGACTTCCTACACCTAATCCCCCAAAATCCCTTTTTGAAAGAATTTTTTTTCACTCTACGTATGCCAATTTTTTCCCAACCCCTGCACCCCCCCTAGAAAAAATGACATCTCTTGCTCTCTAGTGAGTTGATAATCAAATCCGGAGCTCGAAACAGTGAGAAAATGAACATATGCAAGCTTCCTAATACTGATTTTAGTAGGGTCAGTCTACCACCAGCCAACAATGTTTTTGCTTTCCAGGCACTCAACTAGTGATTTACTTTATCAACAACCACCTGCCAAGACCATATCCTTTTCATGTTAGCCCTAATTGGCAGCCTTAAATATTTAAACAGCAGCACACCTACATTACAGCCCATCCTTTTAGCTAACACCATAACATCTGATTGTTGAACTCTAACTCCAAATAATCTACTCTTACAAAGATTCACCTTCAAACTAAACGCTAGTTGAAAACACTACAACAGCCTCTTCAAATTTACTCCGTTCTTAATTGACCACTTTCCCAAAAACAAGGCATCGTTAGCACATTGCAAATGGGACACCATCACCCCATCTTCACCAACCAAGACACCTTCAAAAATCTAATTGTATTCTACCTTAATCATCATCACATGTAAAGCCTCTACCACAATAAGGAATAAAAATTGTGATAGTGGATCTCCTTGTCGAAGCCCTCTTTCCATTTGAAACTTCGATGTTAGATTCCCATTGACAAGCATCGATATTTTTGAAGTTTCTAGGCACTTCAATATCCATTGCCGCCACTTCAATCCAAAATTCATTTGCTCCATTATTGCATCTAAGAACTTCCAATTCACTGAGTCATATGCCCACTCGAAATCCACCTTGAATACCATAAGTTTATCCTTTTCTCTCTTAACCAAATAAATTATTTCATTTGCAATCAACACTCCATCCAAAATTTGCCTACCCTTGTTAAAACCCGATTGAACTTCACTTGTAAGTAGAGGGATTTCCTTCTTCAGCCTTTTTGCAAATACTTTTGCGATGATTTTGTACGGGCAGCCAATGAGACTAATGGGTCTATACTCTCCAAGTGAAAGCAGGCTTTTATTCTTTGGCATCAACGACACGAATGAGGAGATTCAACCCCTCCCAATTGTACTCAATACTTCAAAATACTTGAAAAAATTGATAATATCCGAGCCGACTATATCCCAATGCTTCTTCAAAAAATTAAAAGTAAATCCGTCCAACCTAGGTGCTTTCGAACCTCCACAACTCCAAACTCTCTTTTATTTCTTCTTTTGAAAAAGGTTCTTCTAGCTGTTTGCTTAAATCAATCGTCAGCTTTTGAACTTCTTGCTTCTAAATTTTGGCCTCTCAATGATCTTTTGTTAAAAATTTTCACTGAAAAACCAAAACACCTCTTCTTTGATTACATCTAGCTCCTCTCTCCATTTTCCATGAATGCATAATCCATTGATATTGTTCCTCCTCAATCTTCCTCTAACTGATGCATGAAAAGAACTGGAGTTTTGTCTAATGAGATCTTTTTATATGTTTCAGCTCAAGTTTGAGTAGGAATTTATCATAACTTCTCAACTTTAGGACGGGAATATTTGCCTAATCAGTTGAGTTACATAGGAGGTGCTAAAATAATTTGTAGTCAATTTTTGAATGTTGGCTATTCTGAGCTTGTGGAGCATAGACTCCAAATTGGTTTGTAAGAATTTGGACGACTATTTTTCCGTTTTCACCATGTCTCTTCCACCATCCATAGCATGGCAAGGAATTCAGTTTCGGCCCAACAAAATTGGATAGATCTTCGAGCATCCGAATTCCGTGTAACATATTGTTAGCCTTGACATTAATAATTTTAATTATGAATGAAGTCTGATTACCATCTTTCTCAGTAGTTAACACGTTTCCCTATATATATAAGGAGCCAATGCTGCTGTAAGTCGCGTGAGTCATAAGCCAGTTGAATAAAAGTCCAAATTTCATTATTCACTCTATTTTATTGTTGAGAGTTTAGGCAACAGAAGCAACAATAAACAGCAGCCGAAACCAATTTATGAGAGAGCAATTTGACGAGCCAACTTCTCACCGTCGGGCATGGGCGCAATATAGATGCGAACTTCATTCTTGTTCGGCATGTGCGAGCCGCCAGAGTTAAAGATGGCATCAAGTACAAGCCCACCAAGTAAGGACAAGACCATACCTATGGCAACACCTATAACAAATCCAGCCACCGCGATAAGCGTCTCTGCGCCCGCAATCAACGCCAGGTCTGTGTCTAGCAAGGCCGTTTCGACCATGTGGCCCAGTGTGGAGCCACCTATGCTGGCCGCTATGTCCTTCACATTGCGCGTCGCTCGCTCGACCAGTTTGGTCTTGGGGTCCATGTAAATGTCCCAGACAGTAACTGCAGCGACGAAAACGAAGAGCAGGAACCCTCCTCGCAACTCCTTCCTGGCGGCAGCAAACGCTTCATCTATCATTGATCCTCGACCCGATTTCTTGATGATGTCGTTGTGCACTAGGAACTTCTCTTCTGGGCTTATGTCCTTGAACGGCCCCGTTAGTCCCCGCCTCACCTTGTACCTAAATTAAACAAACAAATTAGACATGATAATTCTTTCACTAATACACGATCGACTGGCTTATCTTATAAACTTTTAATGTTGAAATGAAGTTTTTAAGACATGACCCAATTGCACACGTTGAATCTTGGACTAATTACAAAAACCATTTTGAGTAGGTAGATAAGCTATTCTCCCATTATATTTCAGAAACATTCTCTTCATCTTTGAATGTGAAATTCTTTTTTACTGTGTGTTACATTAACCTTTCAATTTCTACTTCAAATTGTTTCATAATATTTAATTCGATAGTCAGGTAACAGTTTAAACTATTAATTTTAGTTTGATTTAATTAAAAATAATATTTTTTTTCCCACTTCGGGGACAAAATCTAAATTTTTGAAACAAGAGGAGTTAAGCTGTAACATATAAACCTAAGGGGCGTTAAATTTTTTATTTTCTGCACTGTAAAGATGCCTTTTGTAGTTAGCCCTAAATTAGCCAATAAATATTTGATTACCAGAAAAAAAAGATCATTGGAATATTAGTAACTGGATAAAAAAATTGAACCTTGTCACAAGCTGCTCAAAGGAGATGCCTTCTTAGCTGATCTGTTCAGAGTAGACCCTAGAGAGCAACCTACAGTGCTTGGCCATGAAGTTGCGGATGCCCTGCTTGAACTGCTCGGCGTCCTTGGCAAGCCGGCGAGGGCGGCCTCGTCCGTGGAGGCGATCGCGCGCGCCTGTGCCATGGTCTCTTCAGCGTGAGCAATGACCCTGTTAAGGAACTCATTGCGCACGGAGTAGTTGGATGGCTTGGATGCCGAAGTTGACCAGGCCCTTCTCCAGCTCCCAGATCAGGTGGGCGGCCTCGTACTTGCCATCCTCGCTCTGGAGGTCCTTCAACAGATCACGCCCTTTGTCGAGGAGGCTCTGGATGGTGTCGTGGTTCTGCTTGGAGATCCCGATGTGCTCCACGGGCTCGTACTCAGACCCGAAAGGGACGCTCTTCATCTGCTGGAGCTCTTGGTAGCGGACGAGTCTCGCCAGTCGGGCGAAGTTTCTCCTCGTTCAGCTCCACTAGGCCTCCACCCATGTTTTGCTCTAACTGCTACTACTGCCTACCGGTCGGAATCTGCTCGAGCCATATAGGTTTTACAGGCCAAGATGATATATTCAGATGTCAAGACCAAGCCTCGCCCAAGTTAACTTTTTATGGTTTTTTTTTTTCCAGAGAATTCTATAGTAGAGAAGCATAAAACTGATGCACATATGAAGAAGCATTAAAATGGTGTCTTGTGGTCCATTGTAACCTGTTGTCTGTTAAATAGGAAACAGATATCTAAAATAATTTAAAAATATAAAAATAAATTGAAAAAAATGCAGAAAAAATATATAAAAATAATAAAATGAGGTTGGGAGGAGGGGGTTCGGTGAGGTTTTGGAGTGATTGATGGGTGGGGAAGAAACCTTTCATGATTCAATTTCCTAGGTTATATAACTTAGAATGTGATAAAAATTGTATGGTGAAGGATAGATTTTGTAACATTGAGGGAGAGAGGGGCTAGAAGTGGAAGTGGTGGAGAGCATTAAGAAGGAGAGATTGTGGTGAATTTGAGGAGCTAGCATCTCTATTGTGTAATGTTCAGGTTTATAGCAATTCCAATTATGGTTGGTGGTGGAACCTAGATGCAAATTGTACGTTTTCAGCAAAGAAGTTGACAACAATACTTGAAGAGAAGTCTTCTCCTACAAAGTGTAAATGTTCTAATTCTACTCAAGACTCATAAACATTAAAAAGTCTCAACCCTTTTATGTAATTGTATCCCCCATAGAATTTTTTTCACACTTTTCACTCATCTACTCAAAAGGATAAATTATTTCGGAGTAAATTGTATAAATGGTCTTAAGCCTATTAAAATAATTTCATTTCAGTCTCTCATAAGATGAAATTCATCAATTTAAAATAACTATTTGACGCAAACTTTTGAAATTTTATTTAAATATTAAACAATTGTCTTCTTGTGAATTTAAATAGTATAATATTTTTTGATAGTGGTCAAATAATTTAAACTAGTAATTTTTTTCTTTTGGAATGAAATACGTTCAATTTAAAGAGATAAAAAAATGATTTAAATTTAAAGGACAAAGGGCAAAACAATAGTCAAAACAAGGAAAAAGAGAGAGAGAGAGAGAGAGAGAGAGAGAGAGAGAGAATAGCGATGCCAACCAAATAGGCAACCACATACGGCGACCGATTCTCAAATAGTTGTTAGTTCAGTCGGCATTCCCCCTTTGAAAGTCATTTCACCTTTTTTCTAACCTATTTGGGAACGAAAAATCTGGCGATCGGTTTTTCAATCACCCATTCTTGTCCAATCATTATAACCTCCTTTTCTTGTATTGTTGGTAACAAATATTAGAGAAAAATAGTGGTTTACATGAATGCCTTAAATATTGTATCAAAAATCATATTTTAATTTTTTTACAAGTATAATTTCAATCTCGGTACTAGTATTCTACCATGTCAATACGATATTTAGCAATATTTCTTATAATATTTCAGTATCATATAGTTTTTTTTTTAAATATACTTTATAAACTAGTTAAGAGTTCTCTCTCCTTCACACTTTTACGCACACATGCATAAACACACGTGCACGTGTGCACATACACGCTCAAATATACGCACAAACACACACACCACTACAACAAAAAGGTAAATTAAAACCATAAAAATTAAACCAGATAATTCAGGCCGGTTCAATTAACCGCAAATCGGTGGAGCCCTAAGCCGATTTTTATTCATGGTTCATATAGTGGTTCTAAATCTGCTTAAACTGGTTTAGTAAATTGGCTCATGTGTAATTAGTCAGTTCGGTCGTCTGCCGAATGAGCGGCTTGTTGTTTCGCCTTTCATTCTATTCTTTCTCCTTGTTCCAATCAGTGTGCCTTTTCATTCTTCTGCCTCTCCAATTTCTTTATTGACTCACCAATGGCTTTCAATCTCTCTGCTAGTTATGATCCAACGTGAACTACCTGCTGAGATGCGATTGCCTCAAAGAATTTCGACCAGCAACTCTCCAATCTTTAAGTGCTCTTTCGCCACCAGACATCGAGCTTGATTTTTTAGTAACACAATTCTAGTCCTCTACTAATCATTGTTAACCGCAGATTGATTCTCCTCTCGTCAAGCTTGCTCTGATTATTTGTGCTATTCTGAGCTGCCATTGCAAATTAACTGTATTACGCTAATGAAAACTAGTTTCTAAACTGCGTTTCTTATCCTGAGTAATTTATGTCTTATAATGCTCAGCTTCTCTTCATGCTTTGCTTTTTGATAGTTTGCCTGTTGTAATTATATACCTGTGATAATTACCATTAATATTCTGAAATCAATAATTGTGCAATATATGTTTACCATGAAAATCAGTGTCGAAAACTTGATTATTTTGTTTTTTTTTTCCTTTAGTTTGGTGATGCTGTAAGTGGTGCAAGAGAGGTGCATTTTCATTCACCACAATCAAGTCGATAAGATGAGGATGAGGATGTATAGTTTGTCAGTGTTTAGACTTGCTACTATAATTGGTTATTTCTATGGCTTTCATTGTAACTTGAATAGTTGAATATTTTTCTAAGTGATGACATATTAGTTCTTAGAGCACTTAGTTGTTGGTAACGAGGAGTTACGCAATTATGTAAACACAACAATATAGCATGAATATTTATAGAATGGGAAAGTTATGCACTATTTATTTGGTTTATATGTTTGCTTTTCGATTATAGTTCTGTTTAGTTTGTGTTAATCTATAAATCAGGTTCTCAAAAATTGAAGTAGAGCTACAAAAAGGAAAAAATCAGAACCAATAAATATGAATCGGTTAATTGGTCGTACCATAGAAAACCATAGCCAATAAATTTGAATATGTTAATTGGATCATAATGTCCGATAACAGCTTCTGAAGCCTTAATTAAATTATTTGATAACTATATTCTAGCAATTTCAAGATTTTTGATTTTTTTTATAACTAACCGACCTTTAAAATATATTGATATGCATGTATAGGAAGAAATATACATTTACAAAAAGAAAAAACTGATAATTTAAAATATTTATTAACCACAAAAAATATAAGAAAGACTAATATTATTGGAAAATTACTATCTTATAGTTTAAATTATAATTTCAAAAGTTATTATTTGACAGTATAAAAGAACTATGGGGCAAAGTGTAGGTTTTTAAAAATAAAAAATAAACTGTAAGTTAGGATAAATTTCAGGGAATAATTGTAACTTTCCCTTTTTTTACAGTAAGAAGCTTCGAAGTAAATGGAAGAAGTGTATAATTAACATATGTTCACTATAGAAGAGAAGATTAGGATCAAAGGTGTAGCTTTCAAGAGGTGGAGAGGGGCCACCACCCCTTAAAATTTTTAAAATTTTTTATTAGTGTTGGTTAATGTAATATAAAATTGTAATAATATTAAAATTTTGTACTTATTTGTAAACTTTGAAGTTGATAATTTGCAAATACATATTTTATCTTTTTTTAAAAAAAATGAAGAGAAACTTATAGAAATTCCTCCAAGTTTGGCTTAATCTACACTTACCTTCCTTTATTTTAGAAAACCTACACTTTCCCCTTAATAGTAACTTCACATGACTTATTAGTGGAGTCAAATCCATTGATTACCCAACAAAATTTGCTATTCATGCAAATCAACCATAAAGTTCATCTCATGTCACATCCAATCTAATTTTTTTCTAAATATATAATATATTTCTAATAAATTTTTTGCTTCAGAATAATTTCTATATGTATAAATTTACTAATAATTTTTAAAAACCTATAACATATTTTTATTTTTATAAATTAAGTTTATGTTTGTGATTGATATTAATATTTACTTTGTAACATATTAATCAGTTTTTCAATTAGTTCAAATAATAGGGAAAATCTTATTGTTGATAATGAATTTATAGAACATACTTATTCTTAGCCTACCTAATTATTATTATTATTGTTGAATCTATAGGACATACTTTACAAGTAATGAGAGACAATCTTTTTAAACCAATTAAATTCTTCATTATTTTTACTTTGAACAAAAATAATACAAAAAATCATACTAAACCAACTTATATATATTTTTTATATAGATCATGTTTGCTAACTTTTAAAATAATAGAAAATCTATAACATTTTTATCTAAAAAGTGCACATTTTTTTCTTAAGTTTGAATAGTTTAAAAGAAGTAAGATGTTCCTCTCTTTGCCATAAAAAAGTTTATGTTTGTTGTTTGGTTTTAATTTTGATAGTTTTGAGCATGTGATTTTGAAGGAGTTTCATGTTAAATCGTGAGTGATAAATTTTTTAATTGAACTTAATTCTTGTAAACTTTTGAATTCTATAAATTTATACTCCCTCCATCCCGTTTATTTTGCTCCAATTAGGTTTGCACGTAGTTTAAGAAATTCTACTATTTTTCACGCATTTTCCAACTTGCCCTTCCAACTCGTGTCTCTGTCCTTCTTCTAGCACCTGCCATCTCCGGCGATGCTTCAGGCTCATCTTTCCCTTTGCCTCGATCATCGTCGTCCTTCCACCCGCCACTTCATGGTCGTCCTCCCCTCAGCCTAAATTGTGGTCATTTGATTCACCTCAATCGTCAGTCGTTGTTGATCGCTCTCCGATTGTCGCTCAATCGCTCAATAGTCGCTCAATCTTCACACAATCGTTGCTCGATCACTTGCCGATTGTTGCTCGATCAGTTAATCGCTCAATCGTCGCTCCATTGCCTCACAGTAGTCGATCACCGCTCAGACAACGCTCAATCACCGCTTGGTTGCTGCTTGGAAGCCACTCAATCACCTCTTAGTTGCCATTCAATCACTACTCGGTTGTCACTCAATCGCCGCTCCGCGCGGACAGATGAAGAACAGAAATTGGAGAAAGAGAAAGATTGAGAATAGATCTGTTGGGAGGAGAGAGAGAGAAAGATGAGTTTAATTAGGGGTATAATAGTAAGGAAAGTGTAAAAAAATTACTTAAAAGGGAAATGGTGCATGAGTTTTGGGACTACCGAAAAAGAAAAATGTAGCAAAACTTTTGTGACAGAGGGAGTATATAATATTATTTAATTTTTCTATTATTAATCATAATTTTATATATGTTAACAACCTGTCCCGACTCTCCAGTTTTCGTTTCTGGCTATACGCCTAATTAGGATCGCAATCACCTGGGGATTCGCTATATATAAGAGCATGAAAATGAATAGGTGGTCATCGTGCAGATCAAAGCCCATATGCGCAGCCTATAGCAAACCTAAACTAGTTTCAGCATCCAACGATGAGCACGAACGTGTACGGAAGTCCAGTGACGGAGATGACGGTGAAGGAGCTACTGGACCACGATCCCAACAAGGCGGTAACCCGCTTCGACATGGCCACGGTGGCTATAGACATGATCCACGCCGAGAATAAGCTCGAGAGGGCTCGCGCCTACTTGAACGATCTGGCAGATAAGTACGGCACCTTCAACGGCGTCGCTACTAAGGGCCTTATCTACAACGCTACGGGGGAGACAATAACATACATCAGGCACCACGACTATGCAGGCCACTTTGGGGATTCGATGCCGCCCACGGAGATCAAGAATGGCCAGTGGGGCGTCTTCTTCCACGAGAAACCGCCGGTCGTGACGACAGCTTCCGAGGGGGCCGTCGTCTACCGCCTTGGCTCTGCAGATTGCGTTATGAGCTGGTGGACCAGGTGGGCTGGGCAGAACCACTGCTACGCCGAGATCCGCGAGAGGGATCACTTTGACGACACTAGGTGGGGGGTGATTGAGGACAAGATGTGGCGGGTCGAGAAAAACCAGTGGACGGAAAACGGCTATTCTTATGAGGCGAAAGTTAATATCGGTGATACCAGCATTTGCGAGTATAGTGCCGTCGTCAAACTCCTCCAGTAATTTGGTTGGTGCCGAATAAATTTGCAAGTGATGTTTTTTTTTTCGAGTTTGATAGACTGTTATTGTCTTTTTTATCATGGTCCTCTGTATGGCACCAAGCGTATGTGTCCTTGCTTTTGCATTTCCCGTTGTGAAATATTGTGGTGAATAAATGAGGTTGTGTTATTTATATAGAAAACTATGAGCAATCTCAAATTCAAAACGTCAGATATTGTTTTAGAGAGATGTTATGATTGGCCTGAAAATTTACTGTTAAACCTACAAAATAAAATTGACAAACGCATAAGCCAATAAATGACAACAAATTAAGCAAACATAAACAGAAAAATAGAACTAAACAGAAATGAATAAAGATACACGATATACATGAAATATTCTCCAGTGTAAAGGGAAAACCACATGACAAACCAATAAAAAAATATACTATAAAAAAAATAATATAATGTCCAAAATTCAAATTATTACCCATACTTAACTCTATGACAATAATATGACAAAAACCTGAAATCCAGCACTCTAAGATTTCAGTTTAGAATAACTTGTGTTTAGGATGAAAAATATTATAACAATTATTAAAAAATTTGGAACAGAAAATATTGTATTAATTACCTAAAGTAAAGGTAAAGTGATAATCGGTTAGAAAATCGATAAGAATGTTATCCACTGCAGTAATGATTTTAGAATTAAAAGAACGAAAAAGCAACGCGCACCAACAGGCAACAGTCAGCACCGTCTAAAGTCCCACGTGAAAAAATTTACAAGTTTATTCCTACCAAAAGTGTAAATCTTTTAATTCTACACAAGACTCATCAACACTAAAAAATACCGCTTCGTATGATTGCTTCCACCGTAGAATTTTTTTCATACTTCTTGCTCATGCTAAAAAAAGTAAATTATTCTGGAGTAAATTATATAAATAGTCATAAATCTATTAAAATTGTTTCATTTCAGTCTCTTATCAGATAAAATTTATTAATTTGGAATAATTAATTGATCTAAAATTTTAAAATTTTAATTTAAATATTTGACAATTATCTTAAATAAAATATGTTCAATTTGTAGGAAGAAAAAATTAATTTGAATTTTTCATTAACTATAAAAAAAATTATTATACAAATTAAATTTATTGTAACATAGTCAACAGATAGTTTAAATTATGATCTAAAAAGCTGTTATTAGATAAATATTTTAAATTAACAAATTTCATCCAATAGAAACTAAAATGAAACATTTTTAAAAGGTTTAGAATTAAAATGAAATCTTTTTATAGGTTTAAGATAAAAAAAGAACATTAATAGGTTAGAGACTAAAATAAAATATAATTAAAGATTAGAAACCATTCATGCTATTTACTCAATTTTTCCATCAATTATTTTTGTTCTAGGTTATCCTCTAAAAGAATTCATTGATTCTCAATAGCGGTTCTTATAGGAACAAAGCAGTTTGCTTTTCTAGCAATTTTCTGCCTTTGCCGAAAATCAAAACCTACAACAGAAGAGATCAAGGTCTGCCAATTTTTAGTCTTTCTCCATCAGTGAAGACGTTGCCTTCGTCCCCTACAACTGCAGCTCCTAAGCTGACTCTGCCGGCAAATTAGAGAGCGGGGAGTGAAAATATTAGGAGAATTTGCGTGGGTTTTGGCAGAGCAAGAGGCAACGACAAAATTCGAAGAACAAAAATAGTTCCTTACTTGGTTCATGTGGACCAATGAAAAGTGTCCAGCTCAGGCGGTTTTGCAGGCAGGGTTCTTTTGCGTGCCTGTAGCAAGGCTCTTGAAATTATTTGGTACATAATACAACAAATAATTATCACAAAAATCTCATTTTTACTTGAAAAGAGAGCATAGGCAAGTTATATATGACGTGCATACTAAAATTTGAGTACTAAAATTCTACAATATTAGTATATGATTGATTTCTAAAAATATAAAGTGAGACAGATTAAATTTATTTTCCACCTGATTTTATATAGCCACCAATAACTTAGTATAGTTTTAGCATACATCTTATATTCCACTTTATCCATTTTATTTTAAATGAAATGTTTGAGTTTAACACGAAGATTAAAAAAGATAAAAAATTCTGCATGTTATTTTCACTTTTACCACTTACTTTTTCAACGTAAATAAAAAAAAGATGAAAAAAGTAGATATTAAAGTAATAGTTTGAAAGGTAATATATTAAAGTAATTTGCTAATATAAAAATGTTACAGAGTTTTGGAATGACCAATATAGAATATGTTACATCATTTTTCAGGCGCATGAAATAATTAGCAAAAATTCAGGTCCTCTTGTAAAGAAAAATGAAAATTATTCGGTCAAAGAGGATACATGATTAATTATTAGGTTGTTTTCTCCTTCCATGACTCTAGAAATCACTACTAGAAATGGGTGATTTAGCAACAGCTAAAAACAGTAACAAAATAGAGATGTTAAACAATCGCTAAAAGTTTAGTGAAAGTTTAGAAACAATTTACTCTCACAAAAATCCAAAAAATTAGTGATGATTAGCTTGCGATAAGTCTTAGCCAAATTTTGTGACACATAATCGTCGCTAAGAGCCAATGAAGCAAACAGCCAGCCGTTACTAAAATATGACCCAATTAAAAATCGCTTACCTTCACTAGCCGCGGAGAAACTCTTACGGTTAGTCATTTTTTAAGCTAACTTGCCCATTATTTTTAGCCTAGATAACCTTTTCTAATATATGTAATGCAGTTGAGATGTAGATCTAAAAGTTTAGTTAAAGTTTAGTGACAACTTGCCCTCGCTAATAACCAAAACATTAGCAACGTTTTGCCCTCAATAATATCCCAAACACTTTAGTAATAAGTTTTTGTCATCTCAATTTTTGTTAAAAAATATGGATTATAATTTAGATTAAAAAATTTATTCATCTAAATTATTTTTCTAGAAAAGAAAAAAGAGAAGCTGGAATCTTTTGAATTTCAATTGATTTTTTTGATCAACAATCAAATTATTAATGATTTGTATATATAGAAGGAACTTAAATAAAATTGATACTTCATTTATAAAAAAATGAATAAATAAATGTTTTAAAATGATGGCTAGTGGCAATGACAACTTACCCTCATTAACTTAGGAAAGGCTAGCCGTCACTAATACATTTTAGCAATAGCTAATCGTCACTAAATTATAGTTAGAGTTAGCGATGATCTGCCCTCACTAAATGGTCATAAGCTAGAAACGGCCAACCGTCACTAAAATAAAGTGGAAAAGAGTATAGTATAGGTGTAAATCGATTTATGTTGGTAAGTGTGTTAGTTATCTTTTACAAATTTAATATATTCACTTAAAAAAAATTGATCAGATTTAGTGAAGGCAAGCCATTACTAATTTTTATCAGAGGTAGCGATTGTCAACCTTCACTAGGTGGCCATCTGTAAGTGACACCAAACAACTAGCACTAGTTAAAAAAATTTGGATCGCTGGCTTTAGTTTCATTTTTTACTGCAAACCATATTCTCCTTCCTTATTTCACACACAAATCTTCACAAAAAATAGAGGGTTCGTCCATTTTTGCCCTAAATGCAAGGGCTTGATCTACCATTTGTTGTCCCGGTCTTTTCGCTTGCCGTACCAATCTTGCTGCCAGTTCACCGGAAATCGGAGCAAATGAACAGAAGGCCTCCACCATCCATTATTCTTACTTGTTTCTTTTTTTGTTGTCATGGTTGACAGACACGAAGCCTCCGTCCTCTAGACACGAAGCCTTCATTGTCCATTATTCTCACAGGAATCACATTGAAAATCTTCCCTACCTGAGGTAAAGTCCTGAGTCTTTGATTTAACTCGGACTTGGGTTTGCAACTTTGTTAGTATTTAGTGTTTTATTTTGGTTTGAAAGTGGATTACGACTTTATTCCATGTAAATTTTAGGCTGGATTTAGTATGTTCGAAGGCCTTTGCACCTTGTTTGGAGCTATTTTCCACAATTCATCTATGGTGGTATTCTTCTCTTGGCCGAGTGTGTAATCAGCCTTGGCAACCCCATCAAATTTGCTATTCTTCTTCCCGAAAAATTGGCAAGCCTCCCTTTTCTTTGCACCTAGATCTGCACCTAGAGACTACCCATGGGCCATCATTGGTGCCCTGCTTGGTCCCCTTTATTGCCCTGTCCATCTTTGCTTTTGGCTTTGATTAGTTTTATCAAAATAGATAGGTGTAAAAATTGATTCGCATTATAATTTAGGTGTACTATATTTTATTAGTTGATATTTGCTTGCACTTGTTGTTTTTTGTAGGAAAGAAACGCTGGTTGGGTTTAGGGTTTGAAAGCATAAAAAACATTTAGTTTCATCGGAGCTTCACACTGAATGATCGTGTGGTGAGTTTTAAACCATGTATTTGTTATTTTTATTTTTTCTTTGTATATTATTCATTCTAGCCTTTTGAACCTTTATTTAATACAATTTATTTATATAATTTTACATTTGAATAAGAATGATTATTTGAACCTTCTATGCATAGGTTGTGTGTTAAGTTTAAGCAGGTTATAAGGGTCACATTTATGTTTGCTCCATTTAACAAACAATTTGAGTTCTATTTGGGAATTCAATCAAACCTTAGATATATAAGATAAGGTCAGATGTGATGAATTACCAAGCATAAAATAGCAAAATTATCACTTGGGGTGACACACATTTACGTAAGCTTATGGTTGCATTTGAGTCCTCTGTTTTATAAGGATAACATAACCCATATTTTTTTTGTTTCATGCTCTAACTTTCAATTACTTTTTGATTGTTTGGTGAAACATTGATTATGTGAAGGAATTCATGTCTAATAGAATTCAACTTATGGAGAATGATAACTATGTTTTCAAGCCATGGGAATCTGTAATCAAAAAATTGTATCTATAATATTTTGGAGTATTGGTAGCTATTGGCTTATCTATGATAACTTCCTTGTACCTAACTAGTTAGAAGAATTGACTAGTCATGGGCGGTTTAGCGCCTGACTTCTTTCTGTTTGTGTTGTCCTAACATTAGGCCCTAGTATCCATTCTTACTCCTTACATTGCCTTCAAAGATGGAAAGTTTGAATAACTATTAGTTGTGAAAGTATGTTATGTTCTTAACTGTTTTGTTTTCATGAATAATGTTAAAGATTTACTGTGGAAATTTGTTAAACAATTCATAATGTCATTGCTCTATATTGACCTGTAAACATGCATTTGTTTTGTTCTCTATTAGTTTGGCGTCTCTCTCTTTTGGTAATAAGAGACAACACTTTCTTTGCTTATTTTTTTTTTGTTTCCTAAAAGTAGCTTTTTGCTTATTGCTTATTTCTGTCATCCTCTTGGTTAAATGAGTCTTGACCATTTTTTGGTTACAAAGGTTTATTGTAGTTATAAATTACTGTTCCTACAGAATGAGGCTTTTTTTAAAAAAATGGTTTCCTTATAGGCTTAGCTGGGTATGTTATATTTTCTTGTTGGAGTGACAAAAAAAGTTGAACATATGTGACTTGACCTGGAGACTCTATTTTGAAGTTTAGCTTTTGGTAATCTCTTCTGTACCTATATTTTTTTTCTTAATAAATTCCTCCTTGTTTTTCATGCTAAAAAAAGGGCCTAATTTTGGTGATATAAACTAGATTTATGTTAAGATTTGGATGTGTTCAGTTAAGTAACGTATCTGGACAAAGACAAATATTTGTGCACAAGATTTTAGTGATGCCAAGGGCAAGGGTTTTTTATCTCTAAGTGCTTGTGTTTCACTACTATAGGTTGCTCAATATTTCATCTTTCTTAGCCAACAAAAGTGATTCTTAACTAATTATATTACCACAGACAAAAAAAAACTATACTTTTACATGCACATGGATCTATTGTTGATCCTGCCTCTTGTGTTAACACCAATACTCTATTCATCATTGTTAATAAAATATGGATCCAGTAGTTTTATAGCCTCATTTTTCTATTAGTGAATCATGCAGGCCATTAATTTGATTTTATATTGAATTTTATTTTATATTCAACCATCAACAGGGTCATCCACTTGGCACAGTCTAGCTTGAAGAAAATACTTGCAGCACAGATGGAGCAATACTACCAAGATCAGTTGTCTAGTAATGTTGCACAGATGGTGTCGCGGAACGGGGCCCTAGTGCCCCAAATTTCTTGGCATGTAGGCCTTTAAGGACTATGAATCCCACATAATTACTATTGGCTAACAATTACTCGTCAGTAAAATTTAAAATAATTTACGTGCAAGTAGTTTCCTAGCCTACCTTGTAAAAAGATATGCTTGCTTTTGTCTTGGCAATGCAACGAATAAGTAAACTATTTGTTAAAAACATTTCTCAAGCATTTCATTTAAAACATACTTAAACCGTGCCAAGACAATGAAATGCTAGTTACTTCGGCTTCAAGTAAAAGTCTGTGCACCTTTAACACCACTAGTATGCACCCAAAAGTAACTCAATGGTTTTACACCATAATGTATCCTAATAGAGACAGCACCTTAGTACACAAGGTACTGTATACATGAGACAAAAACCTAACTAAGATCCTTTACTTGAGCCCCACCTTTGAGCTATCAAAGCTCCAAGTGCAAGTCTTTTCTTAATCCTTGTGCACCACTTAGCCTCTACATTGTAAAGGCATAGAACTTAGTCAGTACGTAGCTTAGTCCACAAGTAAATTTAGAATCACAAGGATTCTCGAGAAAGAATATCTGCAAAAAGAGAAAGCTTAGCCCACAACTATCTACTAGTTGTTAGGCCCGATGTTAGAACCTATACAACAAACTTAAGGAAGTGAGTACATGAATGTACTCAGTACCTTGGGGTACTTGCAAAGAATATAGCAGCAAGCCAGCATGCAACCATGATAAACAAACAATCAAGTAGCGAACCAACAAGCAACTCAAGACAATCAACATGGAAGATATGCAATGTATGAATGTATGGTATATAATTTACATAATCCTTGGGACTTCTTGCACACTAAGTACCTTATATTTACTGTAAGCCCAAACGGTGGAGGTACTTGAGATATTGGCCCTCGTATCCTGAATACTTTACCTCCTTTAAGTCTCATTTATGGGTCCTAGAGTAGGTCATCACCTCTTCTCAAACTTACTCGCCTTACCATTAATTTATTGTACAGGGTAGCCATCTTATGTGGTTTAACTAGCCAAACCCTTAGAGTTTGGCTTAAAGCTCCTTTGTGGCTCACTTACCAAACCAAATGGTTCGGTTGGGATCTTCTTAGGTTTCTTATTCAATTCTCTTAGGTTTAAAACCTTTTTCTTCTAGGCCAATGTAGCCTCTGAAACTAACTTAATCCCTTTTAGTGCCCACTTGACAACTTGGGCACTTTTAGCCCTTAGCTACACTACTTAGCTCTAACTTAACCATTATATTTAGCTACATTTTAAATAATGCATAATTCTTAACTTAGGAATGAGTCCAAGACCTAACCAAGGCTACGAGATGTCTTAAATTAGCCTAGAGATGATAATCAAGAGTTTGAGACATTCTTAGGATGCCCAAGCTTGAGGGACTAATGCCTTGGTAGTGTCATCGATGACGCACCGCCAAAGGCATCGACGCTCTAGAATCCAAACGTCTAACGGCGACGCATCTCCAGTCGCCAATGCATTTACAGCATTGCGCGACAGCGTGCAAACTTGCACGAAACCTGCTCAAACTTTCTCATCCTAAGTCCAATTCACATGGGTCTTGTTTCTACTTCATTCCCATATATAATACTACATTTCTATGCATTATTTAAGCTAAATTAACTTGAACCCTTACCTTAAACTCAGCCACGTAGCAAGAATCGAAGCACATGCTCACTTTAGCTCAACCAAGGTCTCTTGAGTTCCAATCCTAAAACCAACATGATATGGCACCAAGAACCTCAAATCAAGACCCTATCTAGTTATGAAAACAACTTAGAACCAGTCCATATAAAACCAAAAAGCTTACCTAAGGTTTCAAATCCAAAACAAGCATCAAAGAGCTAGATTGAAGCAAGAACACCAAAATGGAGCTTGAGGATTCTTGTAATCACCTTGGGGCCTTCAAATTCAATGGAAATTTGTAGAATTGGGGAGCTTTGGAGTAGAAATTCTGGTCGAGAGATGAAGCTACGAATTTTAGGAAAGAAAGCAAATGGTAAATGAAGGCATACTTCTTGTTTTCTTGCTCCTTGACCCTCAAGTTCTCAATTGTTTTACTTTGGTCACCAAATACTCACCCAAAACCATCTTTCCTTTGTCCTAAAGGATGCCCAAGAGCCTGTTACACTTAGCCTCTTGGACACTTAAACTACTTAAGACATAAATGGCTCAATTAAACACTTAATGCAACTTTTTACTCTTTCCCTTCAAAGACGGTTCTAATAGCTAGGATAACTAATGGTCTTGACTTAACTAGGCCAAATTCCTTACATGACCCTAATTTCATCAAAATTATAGTCATGCTATTCACTTGGGTCAAAATCACCATTTTCTCCCTTTTTGACTTTTAGGTGCCAAACCACATTTAAGAACTCACTTACTTAGCTAAGCTTGTCTTTCTTGCTTAACAAGGTGTTAACTTGAGGTACTTAATTTAAAAACACTTAAATAAAATAAAAAATACTTACTTGGTTAAGACCCGTCATTAACTAAAAGAGTCATCACAGATGGCGTGTAAACACCCAGAATAGGTGGCATGTTTATGGTAGGCGCTTGGGAAGACTTCACCGGTTGCATCAAGTCCGATGGTTAGGCTCTATTCCTTACCAAACTGGGTGGCATTAGGCTAGTATTGCCTTATATGTATTTGGACTATTATAGTTAACAGTAGGTTTTGACAAACTACATTTTGGGACCTTATGTGTTTTAATTGTCAAATAACATTTCATTGTGTAAACCATATTTTGGATTAATGGAAACTACTTTTGCGTATGGTTGTTGCAATTGTGTGGAATGTATGTAGGATTAATGGAAATCACAATATTGGAATGTATGTAGGATGACTAGGAAATGGATAGGGCGAACTATTGGGAATCGTAGGCATAAACTAGTGAAGGCCAACTGTCATAAATTTGGCCACGACTAACTTTCACTAAATTAGTGACGACTTATTCTCATTAAATTATCAAAGGCAAGCCTTCACTAAATTAGTGATGGCTGACCATCACTAACTTAGTGACAGCCAAATATCACTAATTTGTGATACTCAGTCCTTATTAATTAGCAACTGACAACCTTCCCTAAATTAAGAACACCAAATGATCACCAAAAACCTAAAATTAATGACAACATGTCAATGCTAATCCAAACAAATTAGCGGCAATTAACCATTGCTAACTTAGCACAATCAACTGTCACTAAAACTAATGATAATCAACCTTCACTGATCTATTAACGGTAAACCGTTGCTAAAGCTCCGGTAACACACTGATACTGGCAATTAAGTGACCGTCAATTTGGCGAAGGTTAACTGTCATTAAATAGCAACGACAACCGTCACTAATAATTTAGTGGCATGTAAATTAGATGCAAACAAATTAGCTACAGCTAGTAGAATTTAGCGAAGACAGGCTATTGCTAATGGCCATCACTAAAACCATTTTTTTTAGCAGTGAATGCATTATGAGTTGTTGAGGTTTGCTTGTACTTTTATATTTTATAGAAACAGTGGAGTAGGTTCGAACAATACATTTTCCACTTACAATTTAAACAGAACAGTTATTAGACTTTTAAAAAATTTTCTATAATACTGGTTTTCAAATTTTAAAATTAAAATTTTAAATCTTAACGTCAACAACTTACAAATATACTGTAGAAGAAAATCTCATATTCAGGAAGTCAAGTTTTGCAATATAGGACAGGCAAGTTGAATTTTTTACCACAACTCAAGGGGTTATTTTTCCAATATTTTATATCTTATCAGTCTCGATTTATCTTATCCTCGCTATTGAAGAGAAGACAACGATTAGGATCATCTGGGGCTTCCCTATAAGAAGAGGTGGACGCCATGCAAATCAGAGCACATAAAGCCAGCAATCCTTTACTAACTGTGGTATCGAACGATGAGCACGAACGTGTACGGAAGTTCGGTGACAGAGATGACGGTGGGGGAGCTACCGGGATACGACCGTCCCAGCAAAGTGATAACCCACCTCGACTTGGCCACCATAGCTTTGAACATGATCAATAACGAGAACAAGCTTGAGAGGGCTCGAGCCTACTTGAACAACTTGGCAGATAAGTACGGCAGCTTCGATGGCGTCGGCACTAAGGGTCTTATCTACAATGCCACAAGCGTGACCATGACGTACATCAAGCACCACGACTATGCAGGCCAGTTCGTGGATTCAATGCCCTCGACGGAGATCAAGAATGGCCGATGGTTGCATTTTTTTTCACCGGAAACCATCGTTTGTGCCTGGAGCTTCTGAGGGGGCTGTTGTGTACTGCCTCAGCTCCGTAGATTGCATGATGAGCTAGTGGACCAGATGGGCAGGACAGAACCACTGCTACACCGAGATTCGCGAGAGGAATCACTACGACGACACTAGTTGGGGGTGATTAATTGAGGACAAGATGTGGGGGGTTGTGGACAACAAGTGGACGGAAAACGGCAACCTTTATGGGGCGAAAGTTAATATCGGTGATACCAGCATTTGTGAGTATAGGGCCGTTGTCAAACTCCACCAGTAATTTGGTTGGTGTCCAATAAATTAGTCTATGATGCTTTCTTGAGTTTAATGGAGTGTTGTTTTTTGTTTGAACATGGTCCTATATATATTGTGAGAAATAAATGAGATTCCGTGTTATTTATATAGAAAAATATGAGCAATCTCAATTTCAAAATGTCAGAAATTGTTGTGGAGAGGATGTGTACAATTGTTTTACATGCCAACAAAGTAATAACGGGCTACGACTTAGCCAGCGTGGCTCTAGACTTGATCGATGCTGAGAAGAAGCGAGAGGGAGAGGACTTCCGCCTACGGGTACAACAATTGCCATGGTCACCATCAAGTGGCAGGACACCCAAACCCAAATGGAGATGAGAAGGAATAATAAGATAATGGATCATGCAATGAGCCCAAGAATACGTTAAGGGGAAATCAGCCCTACAGCCCATCTTACTGGGTATCAACTTCAGCTATGGCCTATATGACATTAATGTTACTGATTAACGATATACTCCCTTTGTCCCATGAAGAATGAAACTTTTCGTTAGGTGTGGAGATTAAGGTGTTTGTGCAGTAAGAATTTAAATAATAATTAAAAAAAGAGATTTTTTTTTTGTTTTGTTCAATGAGAGTACAAACAAAGATTAAAAAAATATTTTTTATTGGGTTTTATGTAGTGAGAGTTTAATTAAGGGTAATAAGATAAATTAGAAGTTGAAAAGTTTTTAAAATGGAAAATATATATTTTTTTTGACATCAAAAAAATGAATACATTTCATTTTTTTTTAGATGAGAGGAGTATTTCGAAAAAAGAGATCTAATAGTGTTTTTGGTTTTTGGTTTCAGCTTTTAAACCTCCAATGCTAATAAACCATCAAAAACTCGAATGATATTCCTAAAAATATCTTCCGAAACGGGCACGATATGAAAAAAACAAAAATTTTATCATCCTATTTTTATTATACCATATGATTTAAATCTTTTTTTTATCTTCCACATAATTTAATTACCTATATTTATTAGTTAATGAATATTTTAATGCAAATGTTCAGCCAATGCTGAATTTATGGGCTGTACCTTTCCAGTTTTACGTTGGCCACACACTTAAAATATAGAGGACCGATAAAGATCTTGATAAATTTTCAAGTTGGTCACTAAAGTTTAAAAAGTATTGGTTCAGTCGATGGTGATAACAACAACTGACAATAAAAAGCAAAAGTCTTACGACTGACTTTGCAAAAAGGCCAAAATATTTAGGACCAATAAAAATTTTAAGTTTTAAGTTGTCTTTGACTAATTGGGGAGTTATAGGACTGGTTTAGAAAAATTGACAAATTTTAGGACTTAGATTTTACTTTCCCCGCTTAATTCAATTGAAAGTTTACACGCGAGAATTCAATTTAATTCTATAGGGCGCAATGAATATCTGTAAGAGTTTTAATGGAAGTCAGGTAGGTTATACTCTAGGTTATACTCTACCACATTATGTTTGGTTGCAATTGTTCTATGAATTTGTGCACCTTGATTAAGAGGGAGTTTGTTGTTGCATGATAATCATGCATGAGAACTTCCATGATTTATTTAATAATGTATATTCTTTTTTATTATGACAAAAACAGAGAGATAGAATTGCAATGGGAAGAACCAATGGTTATGCCTAATTGTTTGCTTGTTATATATGATTTTTGGAAAGTAGTTTTGTCCTCGTTAAAAATGGGAACTACTAGATTTGTTCCAACCAATTAACTTAGGTTTGATGATAAAAAAAAATTCATTGGACTAATATATTTATTTTAGTGTGCAAGACAATTAGAAGAGTTTATATATTTTCTAGATGTTGTTTAATTAGAGTCGGCAAAATAAGTTAGAAAGTGCATATGGAATAAAGGTGTTGTTCTTGGAATGGATTGGTTAAGTAGGTATAAGGCCTAGATCAACTATGCAGGTTGTAAGGTCACCATTAAGGATGCCTCGGGGGTAAGTGTGACTTGCTTGGGTGGTTTGCCAAGCAGTGCCAAAAGTTTACACCTTAAGTTGATGGAGTCCATTCCTATTGTGAGCGATGAACTATTTTACTAACTGAATGGGTTGACAAATGATGAGCAACTTAAGAAAATTTCAATAGTTAATCTATTTCCAAAAGTTTTGCCTATAGACCTCTCAGGATTACCTCCAATTAGGGAGATTGAATTCTCTATACACTTACAGCTTGAGGCAGAACCGATTTCTATACCCCTATATTGGATATCAGCACTTGAAATGGATGAATTGAAAAAGCAGTTTGAAGAACTGCTTGAGAAAGGCTTTATAAGGCTAGTTATTTTCCCATGGGGTGCTTTGGTATTGTTTGTGAAGAAAAAGGATGGAACCTTTAGGTTGTGTATAGATTACAGGAAACTAAATGCAATAACTTTGAAAAACAAATATCCATTACCCAAGATGGATGACTTATTTGATAGGTTATGAGAGACAAAGGTCTTTTCCAAAATAGACCTAAGGTCTGGATATTTCCATATAAGAGTAAGGGTTGAAGATATCTCGAAGCATTCAGGACTAGGTATGGGCATTATGAATACACGGTTATGCCTTTTGGAGTGATTAATGCTTTGGTAGTTTTCATGGATGCCATAAATCAGATTTTTAGGCCCTAGCTAGGTCAGTCTGTTGAGGTGTTTATTGATGATATATTGGTGTACTCTAAGACTCCCCACGAACATGAAGAATATTTAAAGATAGCTTTGCAAGTGCTTAAGGATAACCAACATTATGCAAAACTATCTAAGTGCCAATTATGGGCAAATGAAATTCCTTTCCTTGGGCACATCATAAATGCTCAATGTAAATCCAGAAAAGGTAAAGGCAGTGGTGGGTGGAACGGCCAACAACTATAACTGAAATTTGAAGTTTCTTAGGTTTGGCGGGCTATTAATGAAGGTTTAATGGGAAATTTTCTGTGATAGCTTCGTTATTGACTGCCTTGACAAAGAAAGCACAGAAGTTCATCTAGACTACTAAGTGTGAGAAAAGTTTTCAGGAGCTTAAGAGGAGATCAATTTCTACTCCCATCTTGATCCTACTAGATCTGCATAAAACTTTTGTTATGTATACCAATGCATCTAGGACAGGATTAGGATGTGTTTTGATGCAGGATAAGTAAGTGATTGCATATGGGTCTAGGCAGTTAAGGCCTAATGAATTGAAATACCCGGTGCATGATCATCAGTTGGCAGCTGTTGTGTTTACCTTAAAGCTCTGGGGACACTACCTTATGAGACTGTCCTTTAAGATTTTTATGGACCCTAAAACTCTAAAGTATTTGTTTACTTAAAAGGACCTAAACATAAGGCAAATAAGGTAGATTGAGTATATTAAGGATTATGATCGCTCAATAGACTATTGTTCTGGTAAGGGCAATGATCGGCCTTGAGCCGTAAGTATTTTGGGGCAATTCTTTCTAAGGATCAAGTGGTTACTACCTCAAAAAGTTCCAATGTAGAATGGTTCTTGGTCTTATTTAAAGCATGGCAAGACTGTGAAATGAGTAAAGTTACAGCCCTTGAGATTTAGTCAGTGTGGCTGGCTAAGGGTAAGGAAGCTCAGGACAATGACCCAAACTTGAAAAGAGTCTCTGGGGAGGAAAGGCATAGTACCCAACTAAAGGAATTTTAGTACAATGATGAGTTGCTCTACTATGGTGACCAGCTGTTTGTGCCATGTGACTTAAGGCAACAAGTGTTGCAAGAGGCACATACGAGTAAGCTTAATGTTTACCCTAGTATGGATAAGATGTACCATGACCTTAGGACTCATTTTTTTGTGGTCGAAGTTTAAGAAAGACATATATGAATATGTGTCTAAGTGCCTCACTTGTCAAATGGTGAAGGCAAAGCACCAAAAGTCATTAGGAATGCTGGAAAGTTTACCCCTCCCAGAAAAAAAGTGGGGATCCATTACCATAGAATTTTGTGTTATGTTACCAAACACAAAAAGTCAGCATGACTAAAATTGGGTGGTGGTGGATAGGCTAACAAAGGCGGCACACTTTATCCCCATTAAGATTATTTATACCATGGAAAAGTTGGCCTAGTTGTATATCCGAAAAGTGGTGAGACTCCATGGAATCCCTGATCAGATTATATCTGATAAAGTTCCTTATTTTGTCTCAAGGTTTTGGAATGCCTTTCAAAAGGCTATGGATTCCATAATGAGCCTAAATACTACTTATCACCCTTAAATTGATAGGCAAACTGAACAAATGATCCAAACCTTAGAAGACATGTTGCGAAGTTGTGTGTTAGATTTTAGAGGCGATTGGGGCCAACACCTTCCTTTGATAGAATTTGCTTATAATAATAGCTATAAAAAAGCTCTTAAGATGGCAGCCTACGAAGATTTGTATGGGGCATAAGTGTGTGATGCCTCATTGTTGGGCAGATAAAGCAGATGAAGTGGTTGTTGGTCCGAAAATCATTATTGAGGCCATGGCAAAGATTAAAATGATCCAAGAAAGGATTAATGCTACCTCAAAATGGCAAGCCAAGTACGTTAGTGTGCAAATGAAGGATTTGAAGTTTGATGTGGGAGACAAGGTTTTTCTTAAGGTTTCCCCGATAAAGGGTGTGGCTAGGTTTGGCTAAAGGGGTAAGTTGGCTCCAAGATACATTGGCCCATTTGAAGTTCTCGAAAAGGTAGGGAAAATAGCTTATCAGTTGGCTTTACAACCAAGTTTGGCCCATGTTCACAATGTTTTTCATGTCATGAGTTCCTTAAAGAAATGCATTCTGAATCCCGAGCAAGTGTTAACCCTACCCGCTAATCCAATAAAAGAAGACCTAAGTTATGAAGAATACCTCATTAAGTTTTTTTACCACCAAGTTCGAAAACTAAGAACAAAATGAAAACCAAAGGTCAAGATAGTATGGTCTAACCATAAGGAAGAAGAGGCCACTTGGGAGATTGAGTAGGATATGCAAAGGCAATATCCAAGTCATTTCATCCCATTTGAATCAGAATTTAGGGGACTAAATTTTTGAATGAGGGAAGGATGTGACCACTCTCCTAGTCAACGACTTTCTTTGATCGGATAAGTATATTTTATTTTAGCAATTTCACTTAAGTACGTCAAGTTAATATCTTATTAAGTAAGAAAGACAAGCTAATTTTAAGTAGGGGTGAGTTCCTAAGTGTGATTTGGCACCTAAAAGTAAAGACAAGACTATAATTTTAAGAAAATTAGAGTCATATAAGGAGTTTTGACTAGTTAAGTTAAGACCATAAGTTAATCTAGATATTAGAATCATCTTTTGAAGGAAAAGTACAAGAATTTTACAAAGTGCTCAAATGAGTCGTTTATGTCTTAAGTGGCTTAAGTGTCTAAAAAGCTAAGTGTAAGAGGCTTTAGAACTTTATTTAGGACCAAGGAGAGATAATTTTGGGTGGGTGTTTAGTGACCAAAGTGAAACAAATGAAAACTTGAGGGTTAAGAGACAAGAAAACAATAGGTAAGCTTAGTCGAGTTGGTAGGATAATTCTACCATTTTGTTGACTTCCATGTCCATTCTTTTGCTTGCCATTTTCATAGCTCCCTCTCCCCACCAGAAATACTACTTCAAACCTTCCCAATTCTTCAAGTTTCCATCAAATTTGAAGGCCCTAAAGTGATTACAAGAAGCCTCAAACTCATTTTTGGTGTTCTTGCTTCAATCTAGCTCTTTGATGCTTATTTTGGGTCTAAAGCCTAAGGTAAGCTTTCTAGTTTAGTTTGATATGGCCCTAACTTGTTTGAGTAAAGAGGAATGGTCTTGATTTGAAGTTTTTGGTGCCATATCATATTGGTTTTAGGTTTGGAACTCAAGAGAGCTAAGTTGGGCTCAAGTGTACTTGTGCTTTGTTCTTACTTTGTGGCTAATTTGAGGTAAGGGTTAAAGTTAATTTAGCTCAAATAATGCATAGAAATATAGCATTACATGTGCGAATGGAGTAGAAACAAAAACCATGTGATTTGGTTTTAAGAATTGTGTGGTTGAACAAGTTTTGTGTAAGTTCGTGCCTAGTCACGCAATGCTGGAGAAGCATTGGCGACATATCAGTGTTCACGATGCTGATTGGTGACGGTGACATGAGTTGGCAATGCTTCACCAGTGATTTTCCAGGAAACCTAAGGACTGATGCCGTTGGCGACGCATCACTAAAGGCATCGCCAGGGCATAAGTCCCTCAACCTCGGGGCATCCTATATATGTCTTAATCTCTTGGTTATCATCCCTAGGCTATTCTAAAATGTTCTATAGCCTCGGTTAGGTCTAAGACTCATTCTTAAGTTACAAATTATGCATTATTTAAGTGGCAGCTAAGTGATATGGTTAAAGTAGAGCTAAGTAGAATGGCAAGGATGTATAAATGCTCAAGTTGCCAATGAGGCCCTAAAGGCATGAGTCCTTCAAGCTCAAGGCAAGAATAAGGCACTTAAGGTGTAAGAAGTCCTAAAGATTATGTATGTTGCATATCATACATTTATGCATTACATATCTTTTATATGGTTGTCTTTTGTTGATTATTGATTGGTTGTTTGTTTGTTTCTCATATTTGCATGCTTGCTTGTTGTTTTCTTTATATGTACCCCAAGCGACCCTTATTGAGTACATTCATGTACTTACTCCCTTAGGTTTATTGTGCAGGTTCTAACATCGAGCCTAACAACTAGTGGATAGTTGTGGGCTAAATTTTCTCTTTTACAGGTATTTATTCTCTAGAATCCTTAAGATTCTAAGTTTTCTTATAAGATAAACTTTTTACTAACTAAATTTTGTGCCTTTTGCAATATAAAGGCTAAATGGTTCACAAGGATAAGGAAGAGACTTGTGCTTAAAGCTTGATAGCTCAAGGTGGGGCTCAAGTAATGGATCTAAGCTAAGGATTTTCCTGTTGTAAATTTAAAGTATCTTGTATGCTAAGATGTTGCCTCTATTAGGATACATTATGGTGTTAAACCACTGAGTTACTTTCGAGTGCATACTAGTATTTTAGAGTGTGCACAAACTATTACTTAAAGTAAAGTAACTAGTATTTCAATGTCTTGGCAAAGTTTAAGTATGTTTTAAATGAATGCTTGAGTGATGTTTTCGTAAATGGTTTACTTATTTATTGCATCACTAGGACAAACACATGTATATGTTCTAGCATAGTAGGCTAAGGAACTAGTTGCATGTAAATTGTTTTAATTTACCTATAGGTAATGGTTAGCCAATAGTAACTAAGTGGGATCATAGTCCCAAAACACCCGAGAACTTGAGTATTTCGGGGTACTGGAAGCCCGCTCCATGATAGTTTTCTTTTGTTGAGATTGAACACAGAGTCTCTTGTCCATAAACATATCAACAAAACAACTCAGTTGAACGAAAACACTGCCACATTGTTGAAACAAGCGATTCTTTTATGGGTTAGGCATCAATGCCATTAAAGTTTTGGGATGATGTTTTCAATCAGCCGTATATCCCATAAATAGAATGACTAGCCGAGTTACTCATAATCTCTCTCCATTAGAATGTCTTTTCCATAGGAAGCCAGATTACAGATTTCTGAAAACCTTCTGATGTGTTTGTTGGCCACATTTATGCCCTTACACCTCACACAAATTTGATTTCCATTTTACCAAGTATGTGTTTATCGGGTATAGTGGTCTTCACAAGGGTTATAAATGTCTTGACGTTTCTACTGGTAGAGTCTATATTTCTGGAGATGTTATTTTTTACAAACTTGTTTTTCAATTTGCACACATGATGCCTAGTGTAGGTCTAAATTGCTCCAACTGTAATTTTGTACCCATCCAACTACTAATCATTTCACCTTCAACTCCTGAGACTGGGCTTACACCACTTATGTCCAATAATTCATCCCCACCTAATAATATTGATCATTTCAACTATTCTTATTCGGAATCCTTGCCAATTTTGGAACCTACATCCTCTACCCTACTCATTCATCTTATGTAGACACAGCTTTGTAACAATATTAGTCAACCAAGGCAGTTTGCGGATGGAATTATTCAATATCCTTTATCTCATGCATTGATGGCCACTAGTGAAAATGAGTTAATGTGCTTTTTTACTGCTAAAGCTTATCCTTCATGGTGCTAAGCAATGCAATCTGAATTTGATGCACTCCTTAAAAATAACACTTGGACTTTTGTGCCTTCTACATGGGACATAAACATTATAAATTGCCAATGGGTTTTTAAGCTTAAAAAGAAGGCCTATGGTAGTACTAAGCAACACAAAGCTTGATTTGTAGCTAAGGGTTTCAAACAATAATGGCATCAATTATCATTATACTTACGACTTGGTTGTCAAGTCGACTACTATTCAACTTATTCTCTCTTTTGCAATATCTTGGGGATTGAACTTATGTCAACTAGATGTTCAAAATGCATTCTTACATGGGTTTCTTAATGAAGATGTTTGTATGTCACAACCACTAGGCTATGTGCATCCTAAATATCCTCATTATGTATGTAAACTCCATATGGCTTTGTATGACCTAAAATGAAGACCCCGAGCTTGGTATTCATGGTTGAGCTATTGTTTACTTGAACTTGGATTTGTGGCATCCAAAGTAGATACGTCTTTTTTTATCTTTAACAAGTCAAGCACTATTATTTATATGCTCATTTATGCTGATTATATATTAGTTGCAAGTCCTTCTCACTATGCAGTTGATTGACTCCTCTTGGTATTACAAACAGAGTTTCCTATCAAGGACTTAGAATGCCTTAATTATTTCCTTGGCATCGAGGCTGTCTTGGCACCTCATGGTTTGGTTCTCTCCCAACAAAATATATTTTGGAGCTTCACCTAGACAAATATGGCTACATCGAAGCTTGTTTCCACTCCTATGTCAGCCACGGAGAAATTGTCCAAAATTGAAGGCACTCCCATGATGGACCCGGCACTATATATGAGCATAGTTGGTGCACTACAATATATTACTCTCATAAGGCCTGATATTTCATTTGCTGTCAATTAGGTATGTTAATACATCCAAGCTCCCACCAACCTTCACTGGATTGCAGTAAAACGTATACGTTGCTTCTTGAAGCAAATATTGAATCTTGGTCTCTATGTTTGACGGTCGACCTCACCTGTTCTATATGCTTTCTCAGATGCGGACTAGGTAAGATGTCCAGATGATAGATGTTCAACAAGTGGTTTTGCTATTTTCCTCGAAAACAATCTCATTTTTTAGAATTCCCGTAATCAAAACACTGTTTCCCTATCAAGTACAGAGGCAAAATACCTAATGCTACTGCCAAACTTGTATGGATACAAAGCTTGCTTGGAGAACTTGGTGTTTATCTCTCTCAGCTACTGGTTTTGTGGTGTGACAACATTGGGGCCACCTATCTCATTGCAAATCCTATGTTTCATGGTCACACAAAGCATATTGAGGTGGACTTCAATTTTGTTCATGACAAAGTTGCTCGAAAAGACCTCATTGTTTGGTTTATTTTGACTCAAGACTGGGTTGCAAACATTCTTACTAAGCCATTATCTCTTCAGCTTCATCATCTTCAGGACAGTCTCAACGTCTACCTAAGGCCATTGAGATTTCTACCGAAGGCCGTTGAGATTGCAAGGCAAGTTAGCAATAATAATAGCTTGAGATGGAAGTTATCTCATGTTGTTATCACCTATATAATTATCACTTATATTATCACTTCACTTGTTTTTATCGCTATTATTATGTTGTAACTCAGACAATATAAATTAACAAAAGTAGCCTGAGAGTCTTTCGTGTGGCAATACTTCTTTATCCAGTATTCTTCCATATAGAAAGGTTGCGTTAAACTAGACAAATTCTCATAGCTGTTGCATTACCTATTCTTTCTTCAAGACAACCCATTTATTTCTTGTCTTTGTTTGGTTCTCATGGTATTCTTGTTTTTTTTTTTTTTGTCTCTTTGTTTGGTTCTGTGGTCATTAGTCCACATTTGTTCTTGTTTGGCAAAAAAATTACATTTGTTCTTATGAAATACAATAGCAATTAATATGCCATTTAAGATGATTTATACACCATACACAATCAAGGTTGTTTAATTAGATAATTATATGAATTGCATGTTTGGTCAAGTTTTTTACTCACATTTAAGCAGTTAGATATAAGTTTCTAAAGTGGATTAGTAAATTGTACTTTCAATCAAACTTTAAGATCAAATGTATTTATGTTTTTTTTTGTACACAAAATTTAATATAATTTACTATAAGAGTATGGATAAAAGTAAAAAATCATAAACTTATAGGTGAATGGGCTTGTTGTACAAACCCTAGGCTATAATTAGTTCGCTTCTTGATGCCTGTTTTGTGTAGAGTACGACGCCACTTCTTAAATCCTGGTCTTATCTGAGAGTGCCCCTTTGTGTTACTATTTTACCAACCAACACAGAACCTAATTATCAAGTTAGTATCCTCCGATCAATTATAAAACTAATAAACGTTACATGACCACTTGAATTTAGATTTATAAATAAGACTTTCCTATGGTTTGAAAAGATTAAAGAACTTGAGGTGGCAAATTATGATAAGCTTTTAACTGAAAAAAATAACTATTAAAAAAAAAGAAATTTAGGAAAAGCATCCTATGCAACAAATTGTTATTTTTTTGTATTCCTCAATGTCCCAGTCTAGGTGGCAGCTGAAGGCATTTGCTTTGGCTTTGGCGAAGTAAAAATCTTCCCTTCCCCCACTTGTATTAAAATGGCTAGACATACTCAAGATTTTGGATATAGGTAAGCCAACCCTTAACTATTAAGAAGTGTAAAATAGAAGCATTGTATCTAACTTTGCATCTTTTTTCTTTTGCTTCGTATTGGTTATTGTATTTATTTTTTACTCAATCTCAAAATTGTAACTTTATCTATTTGAGTTAATATTCTACGCACTACCAGTGCAATTTTTTTCCCTCCACTAGCAGTTTATTTAGGTAACTTTTATTAATTCTAGTTTTTGTTCTAATGCTAAACATTTTCTTTCCTCGTTAGTATTAGTGTTAACTTGAGTCGACAGACTCGGATAGAATAATTTCTTCAACGCAAGTAACCATCGACATAACAACAAACCTTATCTTCCACAGTGGTTGAACACAGACAACAACCATCATCTTTTACCCACCCTCATCTCCTGTCCAGTAGCTTAAATTCTCAGTTACCAGCCAGTCTAACATGCTTCTGCCTCTAGGATTTTTCATTAATTTTTGTAGGATTTTGCAACAGAATTGCAATTATAAGATATACTAAATTTCTATACATAGAAAAAAATAGAAACAAGGAATCGGCAAAGGAAGGATGAAATAATTCTGGTAAGTCTTTTTCTATTTTTCCCCCCTTCTTTCATTGATTTGTGTTGTATAATTTTATCTTTTCCTTATAGGACCCTACATCAATTTTCTCTCAAATTTAAGGAGGCAATGATTGTGAACAAAGGTAGCCGTGATAGTCTCTTGTATCATTGATCAGTAGAAAAAGCTTTATGGAGTAGGTGTTTGTTTGGATTAAGATTAATTTTTTCACCTGGTATCGTGAAACTCAAGGTACCTTTCTTCATATTCTATATAGAAATTCCATTTAGGGCTAGAAAGTATAACATAATAAATTAGTAACAAGAAAAACATGGAATTTGAAATCAAACTTGTTAAGTTTTTAATTGACTGTCAACTTATACGATTTATTCTCATTCTTCTTTTTCTCAAACTTTTCATGGTGTAAGGTATTTCGGTTGTTTGTTGGAAGCATGTGCAAATTAATTATTTTTTTTTTTTATACCATTCAGTATTAATAATTCAGTTGACTCTGTTGATAGTATGGACCTCTCAGAAATGACATTTGAAGGTGAGTTCCAAGTAGAAGATTGTGTAATTGAAGAAAATGATGATACACATGAAGAATTTACCAAGGAAGAGAAGGCAGTAATGGAGATATCAAAGCCTTTTATTGGTATGGAATTTGAATTAGTAGATGATGCTGGATCATTACAATAAATATCCTAGATGGGTTGGTTTTAATATTAGAAAATTTGAGGTCATGAAATCGAGCTCCAACAAAAAGATTATTGGTCGAGAATTTGTTTGTTCAAAAGAAGGCATCCATGTGAAGAAGCATCTTAAGAAAGACCATGTTTATGGAACACCAGATCAAACTAGAGAAGGCTGTAAAGTAATGCTTAGAGTATCAAAAAAACAAGACCGATGGCTTGTTACATGATTCATTGCAGAGCACAATCATGAATTGGCAACTTTGAACAACACACAATTTCTTCGATCACATAAGCAGTCCACAAAAGCTCAGCAGGATTTCATGGATGTTCTAGATGACTCAGGTGCTTGTCCAAGTAAGACAGTTTCTGTTTTGTCTCATGAATCTAGTGGAGTTGATAATCTTAACCTAACTGAACATGATATATATAATTATTTAAAAAGAAAAAAGGAAAAACATATTAACAAGGGGGATGCCCAAATGATGCTAGATTATCCAAGAAATTGTTAGATAAAGGATCCAAGATTTTTTATACAATTCAATCAGATATTGATAGGTGTTTTGTAAATTGCTTTTGGGTTGATTCATGTTCAAGAATGGCATACAAATACTTTGGTGATGTTGTGCCACTTGATCCTACTTATTTGACAAATAAATATAAAATACCATTTGTATTAATTGCTGGAGTAAACCACCAAGTTTTTGTCTATTTTGTTTGGTTGTGGTCTCTTATGGCATGAGACGGAAGAGACTTTCATTTGGTTATTTAGGACTTGGCTTGAAGCTATGTCTAAGAAGGCTCCATTAATGATCATGACAGACCAAGATTCAGCCATCAGTGATGCAATTGACAAAATTCTTCCAAATACTAATCATCATTAATGTATATGACACATAAATAAAAAATTTCAGAAAATTTGAGCCATATCTATCATCAAAATGAAGATTTCAAGAAAGACTTCAACAGTTGTATTCATGGGTCAATTTCACCTGAAGACTTTGAAGATGCTTGGATGGATGTCACATTAAAGTATAACTTATAAGATAATTCTTGGCTTGATAAGATATCCTCTGTTCGAGAAAAGTGGATTCCTGCATTTTCACATAGGATTTTTTGTGTCGGTATGTCAACAACACAAAAGAGTGAAAGTTTGAATAAGTTCTTTAAGGATTATGTAAATGCTAGCACTCCTGTGAGTAAGTTTGTGAAGCAATTTGAAAAAGCATTAGATGTTCAGTATAATAAAGAACGACAACAGAACTTCAAGTCTGTGAATCAAGACCCGTTTTGACAACTTTATATCTCATAGAAGCTGAAGCATCTCAAGCCTACACCAAGAAAATATTCAAGTTATTTCAAGATAAGATGATTGATGCCCAAAAGTTTGTTTCAAATGAAGTTGAGATATTTGGTGAGACTAAACTTTACAAAGTACATGAGATTAGTAAGTAAAAGCTTACATGGTTTCTTTTAAGCTTGCATCTTGCCAAGCCTCTTGTAGTTGTAAAAAATTTGAGTTCGTGGGCATAGTGTGTAAGCATATCTTGACTATTTTTTTGAAGAAAAAAGTTCATTCATTGCCTCAAAGATACATACTGAGGAGATGGACAAAAGATGCTAAGAAGTATGTTACTTCAAAAATTGTTCAAAATCCATCACCAAACAATTCATCTGATTCCCCTATTCTATGGTATGATAGTGTAATGCTGCATTCTCTTGAGCTTTGTAAATTAGCATCAAGATCCAAGAAGCATTATGATCATACTCTCCATGCTATTAGCAAACTAGTTGATGAACATTGTAACTTGAGCTGTGATGATATTAACATTGAAAAAGGAAATCACGATGATAATTTAATTTCTCATGGGAACAGTTTTCAAGATCCTATACAAGTAGTTACAAAAGGGCGTCCTAGAGTTGTTAGAAAAAATAGCAGTGTAGAAAAGAGTTATAAGAAGAGCACGAGTGCTTTAATTCACAAAAGAAATAGTGACTCTAAAGGGACTTATGCAAAACACCAAAAAAAGAAGTAAGCATTTTTTTAGTCATTTTATATGAACAAAATATCAGATTTAGCATTACTAATATGTTTCCTTAATATTATCCAAATTATATTTAACATTATAATAAAGCAATGATTAACTTTTCCCAGGATGTTTAATGAGGCACAAACAAATCCACATGTTGCCGTGATGAACTTTGAGGCGGTAATAAATGTTTTGGTATGATTTTCTATTTTTCTATTTTTCTATTGTTACATTTTAACCTAATTCTTATAAGCTGAATATAGGGACCATGTGTAAATAGTTTATCGCATCATCAGGAAAGCATTCAGTCTTTCCATTTAGTAGGCATGCTCCTTTAGGATTTTTGGTACATTAATAAGTAAAAGGTGTATGGGAAAACTATCTAAATAGAAGTAAAAGGGATATGGGAAAACTTGAACTTTGCAAATAGCTTAAAATCAATGACGTTTTTTGTTTGTTGCCAAGAAAACCAAGACCCCTAAATTACAACAGGTTTTTTTAAGTATAAGTTGGATTTATTCAAGTGGGCTTTTTTCCGTTATTCAATATTGTCAATTCATTTTCTGTAGATTACTAGTTCAGGACTTTCGTCAACACCTGGTAGACGCCAAAACTCGACTCCCAAAATCAGCCTTGATTGTTGTGGTTTCTACTAAGGATAAGCTAGAATTGTGACTAACAATGTACCTTCTTTCTGTTTCAGATCATGGACAAGAGACGAGGCCGGGTAAAAGACAATGGATGTTGTCTCTATTCAGCCACTGTGGAAGAGAAGGTTTGTTGCTGCATCAATGGTTACTTGCATTGAAGAAGTTGTTCCGTCCAAGTCCGTTGACTCAAGTTAATGCTAATATTGATAGGGGAAGAAAACATTTAGCATTAGAACTAAAACTAGAATTAATCAAAGTTGGCAAAATAAACTACCGGTAGAGGAAAAAAATTACACCGACGGTGCATAGAACATTAACTCTATCTATTTTACCGATGAATTTTACTTAATTCTGGTTTAGCTATACGCGTGTAGCTAGTCCTTGGATTTAGATTAACAAAATAGTTTTGGCATCATGTATATATTGTAGTTAAATTAGTTACTTCCTAAATTTTCATCAATATTTATGAATTCATTATGTTTGGTATAGATTGCTCGGTTAATTAATTGTAATAAACATTTTTGTACTGCTTGATGAAACTTCTTTTCCATCATTACACTTTACAAGGTCCGTAGGTTGCTCTTTTGTTTTGCGGTCCATTACACAAGGACTAATATGATTTTCTAGTGCCTAGGATGCAATGTTTAAGGACATTAAATTATACTCTCACCGTTTTAAAAAGATCATGCGTAATTTTCTTTTTGGTCTTCTTTTAATGGATGAAGCGTTTTCTTTTTTGAAAAATTTTTAATATCCAATTTAGTTTACTTCATTCATTTAAATTTTCACTATACAAAACTCAAAAAGGAATTTCTTTTCTTTTCTTTTCCCTTCATTAGAAATCTCATTATTCAAAACGCCTAAATGCACTATTGGTCCCTAACTTTATAAACTCACATGAGTTAGTCCTTTAACTTTAACTCGTAATGATTTAGTTCTCAAACGTTTTCATCTTTTCATCTGATTTTTAACCTTGTAAATATTATTTAGAATTATCAATGCTAATTCGTCATAACTATCAAAAGATAGCACAAAAGAATTAGACGATCGTTCCATAAAAAAAAAGGGGGAATTAGAAGATCCTAAATTTGCTAGCAAAGAAAGAACTTCACTAATTTACTCGAATCAACCTCACGCGTCGATGTAATAATTACTAGGACGTACGGACATCACTGAATAATCACGCCTAACGTTGAATTTAAAAGAACTAAGATCAATTTACTCAAATGTTAGGTTTGGTAAATCTTACGCTCCTCAACATTAACATTGCATACATGGAATAAATATTATGTTAAATTGGCAAATTAATTTTTTTTTTAAAAAAATTTATATAAACTATGCTAGTCTATTTTTTTTATTAATTTAAAAATCTCGTTGATTTTTCATTTAATGATACGACATCTTTAGGAAAAACATATAAATACTTACCGACTTAATAGAAGTAAAAATTTCAAGGTATATACTTATGAATAAGTTTTGTGTGACCTGGTGCACAGCATGTATCATGCATTCATTTATCAGTTTGTAAGGTATATAATTTTTTTAAAAAAAATTGATATAAACTATGGTAGTCTATTTTGTTTTATTAATTTAAAAACCTCGGTGATTGTTCATTTAATGATACGACATCTTTAGGAAAAACATATAAATACTTACCGACTTAATAGAAGTAAAACTTTCAAGGTATATACTTATGAATAAGTTTTGTGTGACCTGGTGCACAGCATGTATCATGCATTCATTTATCAGTTTGTATTTGTTGTTTTATTATATAAGTTTTTTTTATATAAAAGCTGTTTGGTTATCCCATTGTACACAAAGTTTTCAAGCGTTTGATGAAAATTGTTTATGTTTTTAAACAATTCAAAAATAATGATTTAAAGCCATAAAAGAAAAGTAGATTACATCTTTCAATGAAATCCCCTATCTTTTGTTTTTTGAATAGCAAATGAAGAATTTTATTAAATAAAAGGATGGAAATATAAAATTACTCCTCCCAACAACTAGCAAGATGCTAGTTGCTATACCTAAGACATGAACTCCTGGACATACATTACAGCAAATTCACCACCACTAACACGACCTTTCCTCAAATAAAAAGGCTCATAACAACAGAAACCAAGTTACAGAACCAGAAAAAATAGCCAAAATCAGTTGCTACCATTTTTAACACCCTGCAATGGATTAATTAACCATTCCATCCACGAGCATTTGAGCTTTAAGCATCTATTTTGCAACCACAATTGAGACAAGACTTGAATATTGTTCAGCACTTGCATTACCAAAGCCTGTTTTGCTCCAAGTACCACCTATTTCTGCATTTCCAAATTGTCGACAAAGTAATAAAACAAATAGCCTCCCAACCCTTTTTACCATCTTTGTCTAATTAGCTTCGATCACAACCAGTAAAAATATCCATAGTCTCTACAAAAGTACCTCCATCCAGCTGCCACCAAAATGAATCTTTTCCCACAAGTCTGAAGCAAATTTACACCTAATAAACTGAAGGTCTATTGTTTCCTCTGCCTTCGAACACAAACAGATTAATCCCCCTATATCGTTTTGCTTGCATCTATACTTGACCTGATCATTAAAATAATGGGTACGCAGTTATCACTTGAGGCGTTTCTTAATTAGAAATGGAGCATATAAGTGTTTTAGCTCTTTTTACTATAGTTGACGAATACTTGCTTGAGTTATATGTACAAAGTGTATTTTGTCCACCATAAGGATAAGGCAGCGACCAATGGTTTCCAACCAGTTCGCGCTTTATCATCATCCTCATCAGCACCATTCAATCTTGTGGCCCAACTTTTGAAACATCCATGACTGACATCCTCGGGCTTGTTTGAAGTGGATGATTACCTTCACACCATATTTGAGCAAAGTGAGAATGATGTATTGGAATAGTGGTAATGAAAAAAAAAATAAATTTTTTAATGCTGTTTTCTAACTGTGCTAGCCTTAAATCGTATCTCAATTTGCTTTCAATGTAGGTAAATGGGTAATGTCAAAGAAATGGGCAAGGCTAACACTAGATATATTGAAGGTTTGTGTAAGCAACGGTGATTAGGGTATTGCTATTTTACAAAAGTAATACAAAAAGAGTTCGGATGATGAAGTCCCATCTAATGGGGTCTCATCCGATAATGAGGCACAAGCATAGATCCTAGGTTTCTTCTTTTTATTCTTAGTTTATATTTTATATGATTGTGCTATTAATACAGATCCTATGTTTTTCGGTTATTTTTGGAACATTTTGTCATCATTTCTTGTAAGGCTGTTGCCAATTTTTATAAGTGCCATATGGCTTTTCAATTAATGAAATTTAGACAGGTAGTGGTGTTTCCCAATAAAGAAACTTATAGCCAATTTGTTTTATAACTTAAGTTAAATTAATCCAAAAATGATTTATTTTTAAGTTTATATTTTTTTCCCGAATCTAATTTCATTTCAAAGCCAATATTATTTAGATAAAATAAACCATTGGTCGTAAAATTTTTATGATACTAGGAATTTTTTTAGAAACTTTTCATTTTATAGGCATCCAAAAAAAGAAATTTATAGAAATTTAATAACATCATAAAAAATTTATTTTGAATGAATTATTACCCTAATATAATATTGACTTTTAAATGAAATTAATTATAAGTAAAAAATAAATAAAAAAATAAGCAATTTTAGTTTAAGTTAACTTAGGTTAAAATGAATTGACTCTTAATCTTAGAAATTGATTATATTGATTCTTGTTGTTTATCTTATTTTTTTTAGAAAGACCCAGACCAAGTCCAAACCCGCACCAACCCGACCAAGCTCCGACTTGCATATCCCGACCCTGACCAAACCAAGCCTGGCTAGGTCGGTTCATTCCCTCAAGGTCTAACCATCTTGATAGTCAATGGGTTAACGTAGCCTAGCCCAAGGACTTGATAGATGGTGAACGAAGATCCTACGCATAAAAACAACGTTAGAAGCCAAAAATGTTTTCCCGGAGAAAACCTTTTAACAATCAAGCCAGTTTTAAGTAAGTGAAGAGAAGTAGCATAGTATGTAGTGAAATCTTGTACCTTAAGAATGATGAATGGAGCTGGTTTATATAACTAAGAGGAGGTTCACAAGATTCGCTTCTAGGTAGAAATCCTTCTATCTCTCACATAATTTTGGGGTTCTGTTTCCACCCTTGATGGGTTTCTTTTTTACCCTGTTAGGCCTCTTATCTTTGATCTGTCCATTGTGAATCTGTTCGTTGTGGGTTTCTATTGGGCCTATGGCCAATCACATTTTTTCTTTGTTTTACTTATTAGCTTAGTGCCAACAGTAGATGTGGGAACCGGGTCGGCCCGGCCCGGGCCTGGCCGGTCCTGGGCCTGGGAACTGAGGCCCGAGCACGGACCAGTTCCCGGCGGGGCGGTCCCGAGCCGGTCCTGGGGCGGGGCGGTCTCGAGCCGGGCCTGGGGCGGGGTGGGACGGGGCGAGCGAGGTGGGTCGGGTTTGGAGTTTTTTTTTTAAAAAAAATTAAAAACATAATTAATTATATATGTCATAAATATTTTTAAGAAAAAACATTACATCCGGTGTAAGTTTTATTAAGTTAAAAAACCAAACGGCACGTACAAATAATCGGAATGGACCTTACATTTTGAAATGGCAAAAACGTTTCGGAAATGATGAATAATAGAAACCTGTGATCTGTGCTGAACAACATAATCAGATCAAATACAAACTACATGTATAATAGAAACCTACGGGGCGGGGTGGTCTTGCGGGGCGGATCCTGGTCCGGGGCGGTCCGTTTTGCACCACCATCTCCTTTCGGGCCCATATTCTGCCCATATCTTAGCGGGCTTTTGCGGGGGCGGGTTTGACCGAGGCAGGCCGGGTTTGACTTCCGGGCCGGTCCGGTTCAGGCCGGGTTGACCCGGCCCAGGTCCCACCTCTAGCCAACAGTACTGCCTTAATTTCATGGCGGTTACATGAAAAATTATTAATAATCTTAAAGAAGGTAGTTCTCGTTCCCATGATTCTGGTATAAGTTGTCCCCCCCTCTCTCTCTCCTCTCTCTTCTCTTCTTCTGTTTTTTATTTCATATAAGCTTTATCTCAAAATTTGAAATATTTTTACAACTAGAAGCTTCGAAGTAAATGCAAGATGTGTATAATTAACAGATATTGACCATGGAAGACAAGATTAGGATTGGGATTATCTGGGGATCCGCTATATATAAGAACATGGAATTAACAGGTGGCCGTCATGCAGATGATCAAAGCCCATATATACAGACAGCAATCCTAAACTAATCGCCGCATCCAACGATGAGCACGAACGTATACGGAAGTCCGGTGACGGAGATGACGGTGAGGGAGCTACCAGGATACGACGCTCCCAACAAGTTGATAACCCGCTTCGACTTGGCCACTGTGGTTATGAATATGATTACCACCAAAGTGTTAAACACTGTTATCACTAGGTATATCACACTCCGAATTTTTAACATATATCTCAAGGTATAATGCACCATATACTATTACCTTTTTTGTAAAAAAAATAAATATTAGAATATTATTTTAAGATGACATAATTTGTTTAATAATTTATTTTTACATATTTTATTTGTATTCTAATTTTTTTCATCATAATTTATCAAATATAAATAAAATATATATGATAGAAGATATTCAGTTGGAGTAGCATGCACCAAAAATCTAATTGGGGGATATTATTCAACACAACAGGGAATTTCAAGCTGCTATCATCCATTAAATTTTTATAATATTAATTAAGAAAAGTAAAAATAAAAATAAAAGTAAATGTTTATTTTATGATATGTGTCTTATTTATATTTTAATGTTTTATATATTTATGATATTTTTTATGTAAAATGAAAAAAAATACTCACGAAAAATAAAATATTGCGGTATGTACTACGAAGTATTTGTGATATACCGTGATTTTTTGACAAAATATATACAAAAGATGAGCAGTATGCAATATATACCATGCTGTAAAATGAAAAACAAAAAAATATTTATATCATGTACCACATACCCGTGATAAATGGTATACTATATGGTATAATGTGGTATTTAATACTATGATAAAAGCCGAGAACAAGCTGGATAGGGCTTGTGCCTACTTGAATGATTTGGCAGATAAGTACGGTAGCTTCAAGGGCGTCGCCACTAAGGTCTACAACTCAACAGGGGAGACTATGACATACATCAAGCACCACGACTATGTAGGCCACTTCAGAGATTTGATGCCCCCGACTGAGATCAAGAATGGTCAGAGGGGTGTCTTCTTTCACCAGAAACCAGCGTTCGTGATGACGGCTTCCAAGGGGGCCGTCGTCTACCGCCTCAACTCCGCAGATTGGATGATGAGCCGGTGGACCAGATGGGCAGGACAGAACCACTACTACGCGGAGATCCGCAAGAGAGATCACTTTGACGACACTGTGTGGGGGGTGATTGCGGACAAAATGTGGCAGGTCGAGAACAACCAGTGGACAGAAAGCCGCTACCCTCATGAGGCAAAAATTAATATAGGTGATACCAGCATTTGCGAGTATAGCGCCATCGTCAAACTCCTCCAGTAGTTTGGTTGGTGCCCAATAAATTTGTCTGTGGTGTTTTTATTTTTTAAATTTGATTTTATCGAGTGTCGTTTTCTGTTTGAAAATGGTCCTATCTTTGGTACCAAACGCGTGTCTGTTTGCTCTTGGACATCGTGATTACGATGAATAAATGAGGTTGTGTGATATTTTCATAAAAAAAATATAAGCAATCTCAATTTCGAAATGTCAAGACATTTGTTGTAGAAAGGATGCGTACAATTATTTTCCAAGAAAGTAATAACGCGCTTCGACCTAGTCAACATTGAAGGCATGATCGATGCTTAGAACAAGGGAGAGGGCTTTCGCTCACGTCGGGTACTACATTTGCCATGCTCATAATCAAGTGGGAGGACACCCATACCCGATGGAGATAAAAAGAACAGATAAAATAATAGATCATGTAGTGAGCCCAAGAACACGGTTGGGGAAACTGAGCCTGGATAGGCCATGTCATTAGGAATCAACTTCAACTATGGTCTCGATTAATATTAACATTATTGATTAACGATATATTTTAGAAAAAGTGATCTAATGGTATCTTTTAATTTTTAGTTTTAGCTATTTAATCTATAACATTAATAAATTATCAAAAAACTCTAGCAATATTTCTAAAAAATCTCTTCCAAAACGAGCACAGTATGAAATAAAATAAACTTTTATCATCCTATTTTTTCTGTACTGTATGATTTAAATCTGTTGTTTTTGTCTTCAACACAATTTAATTACCTATATTTGTTAGTTAATAAATATTTTATTGCGAATGTTTAGCCAATGCTGAATTTACTGGTTGTACCATTCCAGTTATACGCTGGCCACACACTTTAAACATTTAGGACCAATAAAGATTTTGATAAATTTTCAAGTAGGTCACTAATATTCAAAAAGTGTCAGTTTAGATTTTGGTGAAAACAACATTAAGCGTTACGTCTGATTGACTTGGCAAAATGCCAAAACATTGAGGACTAAAAAGGATAAGTTTTAGGACATCTTTGTTAACTGGGGAGTTTTAGGACTTATTCAGAAAAAATGAAAATTTTTAGGACTTAGATTGTACTTTCCCCTCTTTATTCGATTGAGAGTTTACACGCGAGAAATTCAATTCTACATGACGCAATGAATATCTGTAAGAGTTTTAATGGAAAATTAGGCGAGTTACACTCTCCCACATTATGTTTGGTTGCAAATACGCTAGGAATTTAATTTGTTGCATGTTGTGGTAATCATACCTAAGAACTTATATGATTTATTTTAATAGTCTATATGTATTTCATTATTACAAGAACAGGGAGATAGAATTGAAGAATCTTCAGTGAAAGGGGAAGAATCAATGCTTATGCCTAATTGTTTGCTTGTTATATTTGTTTTTTGAAAAATTGCTTTATCATCATAAAAAAGGTGAAGGTTGTCAGATTTGTTCTAATCAAGATGATAACAAAACAATTTTATTTGACTAATGTGTTGTGTTTATTTTAGTGTGCAAAACAATTAGAAATATTTAGGGCAACAAGCACCTATAGTCCTCAAATGTTCATCTTATAACTATAAAAATGTTACATTGTTCATCTTGCCGTTAATTGCAATTACTAAAATGGACTGAAAAAACGTGAAAAAGTAGTTTTAACCCTTAAAAACTTTCCATTTACCTTAAAAATCTCAAACTTTTACATCTCACAATTGAACCACCTTCTCCATTGTAAATGAATGAATCTATTCAATTGTGGATGAATGAATCTGTCCATGAACAAAATTTTGGATTTTTCCAAATCAAAGACACATACATATGTAAGTAGCTAGTATTTCATCTATGAAGCACAAAAAAAAAATTACTTTGTTAATAACATCAGGAGGAAGATTTATTACTATCAGAAAATAGCAAATCAATGTAAAAGACATTGGGGGCCACTAGAGGAAGATCAGTTCTTACATCAGGGAATGATATAGGAGTTAAAGTTATGAAAATTTAATTGGAATCATGAAAATAAAATAGAAATAAAATTTTTGAAAACATAAAAGTTAAATTAAAAAATGACAATATTACATTATATATTTCTTTCAAATATTTATTCTAATAATTATTAGCTACATGGAATCGATCCTCGATAAAAAAAAATAAGAAATAAAAATTAATAGAAGGAGGGAGAGCGGTTAAGAGAAGGTAGTTTGATTGTAAGATGTAAAAGTTTAGAGATTTCTAAGATAAATGAAAATTTTTCAGGGGTTAAAACTACTTTTTCATATTTTTTCCGTCTATTTTAATAGTTCTAGTTGATGGCAGGATGAATAGTGTAACATTTTCATAGTTAGAGGATGAATAATACAACATTCTATGGTTTTCATGATGAATGCTCAACATAGGCATTAGTTCAAGGACGATAAATGCCATTTACACAAGAATTTATATATTTTGTTGATGTTGTTTAAAGTCATCATATAAGTTAAAAAGTGCACTTGGAAGGTGATATTTGGCCAAGAACTAAGGTAAGTTCTAAGGAAGAAAAAATAGCAGGGAAAAAAACTTTAACGGATTGAAATTAGGAGCATCTCTTAAACACAAAAGCATGTTGGCTGATGGACAAGAAAAAAATACTAGAGTAAAATTTTTCAACCGGTTGAAAACTCAGCCAGAAGCATGCGTGAAAGTCTGGCTGAAAACTTCTTTCAAATTTCAAATTAAATTCATTAGATTGCCACGTAGACTGGGACCCAACATATTTTTGTTGAGTTATTCTTGCCATTGGATAAGGAATTTGAAATTTTATTTCAAGACTCAATTTTTCACAAATGGAAGTTTTTCACTTAATTGAAATAAGGCAAAAAAGGTATTTCCCTTATCAAATTTGATAATGATAGTTACCAATTTTCTTGGAGCTTTTTTTGATCTTTTGAACGGTTTTCAATGTCTCTCTTGCTCCTAAAAGGCTATAAAAACATCAAGAAACACTATAAAAACAACTCTTGGTCATTAGAAGTGAGAATATATCTTAAAGGTCAAATCAAATATGCTTAGGTTGGGATATGCCAAGAGATATCGTGCTTTCACTTGCTTATCAAGCAACTAGTGCTTCAATTGTGTGTAGAACCTTGTAAACACAAATTTGGTGAGATTATCTAGTGTGATTGATCTATTTTATTATTAGTGAAAGAGTGTTGATGAGGTTTGTAGTTAGCCTATATTTGGTGATCAAGAGAGTTATTAAATAGTGAAAGGCCTTATGTACTATTGAATTGTTACGGAAGGAAAAACTCTCAAATCATGAACTTTAAGAGAAGAGTAATCGCTTAATAGGAGACACTAAACCTCAAAAATTCCTATATCTGAGCTTTTCTCTTGCTCCTTCCTTATTGCTTGAGTTCTTTTTACTGCTTAAAGTTAGGTGAATTGTTGTTAATTTTTCAAAATCTTTTCAAGGCAAATTTTTAAAGAAAAACTTAATGTTGGGCCAAGGAGTAACCAAGAGGGGAGATGAATTGGTTGGTTTCAAAATTTTTCCCAAAACAATTCTTTGTTGCCTTTAGTTAAGAAGCAAATAAAAGAATGTATGTAAACTTGCACCGCTCAAAAAACTGTGCCACAAATGACCTATAAGTTGCTTTGAAACAAACTATAGAAAGGGCAACAAAGATTTGATAATCAAAAAACCGAAAAACACAAAGTAGACAAGAAAAGAAAGAAGATAGTGGAGGAGCTTAAATACCAAAATTTTTAAAGAGGTTCGGTCTTTCCTCTTGAAAGCCTACTCTTTTTCTCAAACTTACCACTTGAGAGTTTCCTCTTCACTAAACAATTGCAATTGTATAAGACCTTGCACTCTTTGGTAGCTATCTCTACCATAAACTCTCACTAGTTTTCTTAGAGGCTAATTATAAACCTTTTAACTCTCTTTCCCTTACAAGGAAAATACTCAAACACTCAAGATAAACTCAGTAAATTCATGGTTATAAGGTGGTAAGAACAATAGAAGCACTTAAAACTAGATAAGCAAGTAAAAGGTTAATCTCTTGACAATTCTTAAACTCAATTTCTTTGTAGATGAAATCTCTTTTCTTATTACCAAAAGTTCTTCCCAAGATGTTTTTCCATGTTTTTATTTTCATTTGAGTGCAAAAGAAACATTGAAATCTTGCAAAAAATGTCTGGAGACATTCCTAGAATTATGATAACTGTTGCCACCGAATTTGATAGCTTTTAGCCTCTGTCTATTAATTCTATCTAGTTAGACGATTTCAACTTGTTAAAAAATGTGTCTCAGACCAAAAATCTTCTTTGAGCTCTAATGGCTAGAATTCTAACTAGGCTAGTGTGAAATCCACGTGGTAAGCTGAGCTGGAATACATCAGATTTGAATTTTCAAAGAATTCTCGTGCGGAAGATATTTTGACTTCCAGGAGCTAAAAATGACTTTGCCTCCAGAAATCAATCTACTGGTTCATTTCAATCTATTTCTTTTGTAGCTTCCTAGAGCTAAACTGTTTCGGGTGCAAAAATAAAGATACAAAGCAATTTGTTGGACATTTTCAACTTATTGTTTTTGCTTTCCTCGCACCTTATTGCACTAGCTTGCGAATTTTCACACCTTACTTACACATTTTAACACCAAAGCAATTCACTACAAGCATTTGATATAAAACTCTTGGGAAATCAAATTTTAGTGAAATACTAGATCAAAATACATTTTTCCTTTCTTAAAGAAAGCCCAAACCAATTTGACCCAAGGATTAAGACATTTAAGAAGACAAATTAACTTTGTTTTGTAATCATCAAAATTAACCACTTGATCAAAGGAACAAATCCAACACTTAAGATTCTCATGGAAGACTTTCTAGTTAGAATGGATTTATTTGTGTTCTTTGATTTGTTACTTAAAGGTTTGAAAAGCTCATTTTCAATTATTTTTAAAAAACCAAGCAATTCACCTTCTTTTAACCGCATTTTGGCAAACATGTTTAATGAGCTCTTTTTATATGTTTCAGCTCAAGTTTGAGTTGGAATTTATCTTAACTTCTCAACTTTAGGACAGGAATATTTGCCTAATCTGTTGAGTTACAATAGGAGGTACTAAAATAATTTGTAGTCAATTTTTGAATGTTGGCTATTCTTAGCTTGTGGAGCATAGACTCCAAATTGGTTCGTAAGAATTTGGATGAAGACTTTTCCGTTTCCACCTTGTCTCTTACATCATTCATAACATGACAAGTAATTCAGTTTCGGTCCAACAAAATTGGATAGATCTTCAAACACCCGAATTCTGTTTAACTTATTGTTAACCTTGACATTAATAATTTTATGAATAAAATCTGATTATCATCTTTCTCAGTAGTTGCTTCATCCACTTTTAACACCTTTCCCCATAAATAAGGAGCCAAGCTGCTGTCAGTCGAGTGAGTCATAAGCCAATTGAATAAAAGTCCAAATTTCATTATTCACTCTATTTTATTGTTGAGAGTTTAGGTAACAGAAGCAACAATAAACAGCAGCCGAAACCAATTTATGAGAGAGCAATTTGACGAGCCAACTTCTCACCGTCGGGCATGGGCGCAATATAGATGCGAACTTCATTCTTGTTCGGCATGTGCGAGCCGCCAGAGTGAAAGATGGCATCAAGTACAAGCCCACCAAGTAAGGACAAGACCATACCTATGGCAACACCTATAACAAATCCAGCCACCGCGATAAGCGTCTCTGCGCCCGCCATCAACGCCAGGTCTGTGTCTAGCAAGGCCGTTTCGACCATGTGGCCCAGTGTGGAGCCACCTATGCTGGCCGCTATGTCCTTCACATTGCGCGTCGCTCGCTCGACCAGTTTGGTCTTGGGGTCCATGTAAATGTCCCAGACAGTAACTGCCGCGACGAAAGCGAAGAGCAGGAACCCTCCTCGCAACTCCTTCCTGGCGGCAGCAAACGCTTCATCTATCATTGACCCTCGACCCGATTTCTTGATGATGTCGTTGTACACTAGGAACTTCTCTTCTGGGCTTAGGTCCTTGAACGGCCCCGTTAGTCCCCGCCTCACCTTGTACCTAAATTAAACAAATAAATTAGACATGATAATTCTTTCACTAATACACGATCGACTGGCTTATCTTATAGACTTTTAATGTTGAAATGAAGGTTTTAAGACATGACCCAATTGCACACGTTGAATCTTGGACTGATTACAAAAACCGTTTTGAGTAGGTAGATAAGCTATTCTCCCATTATATTTCAGAAACATTCACTTTATCTTTGAATGTGAAATTCTTTTTTACTGTGTGTGACATTAATCTTTCAATTTCTACTTCAAATTGTTCCTTAATATTTAATTCGATAGCCAGCTAACAGTTTAAACTATTAATTTTCGTTTGATTTAATTGTAAAATAGCATGTTTTTTCCCACTTCAGGGACAAAATGTAAATTTTTTAAACAAGAGGGGTTAAGCTGTAATTTCAGCTAAACCTAAGGGGCGTTAAATTTTTTATTTTCTGCACTGTAAAAATGCCTTTTATAGTTAGCCCTTAATTAGCCAATAAATATTTGATTACCAAGAAAAAAAAGATTATTGGAATATTAGTAACGGGATAAAAAAAATGGAACCTTGTCACAAGCTGCTCAAAGGAGATGCCTTCCTGGTTGATCTGTTCGGAGAAGACCCTAGAGAGCATGCTACGGTGCTTGGCCATAAAGTTGCGGATGCCCTGCTTGAACTGCTCTGCGTCCTTGGCGAGCCGGCGAAGGGCGGCCTCGTCCGTGGAGGCTATCGCCCGCGCCTGTTCCATGGTCTCTTCAGCGTGAGCTATGACCTTGTTGAGGAACTCCTTGCGCACGGAGTAGTTGCGGATGGCTTGGATGCCGAAGTTGACCAGGCTCTTCTCCAGCTCCCAGATCAGGTGCGCGACCTCGTACTTGCCTTCCTCGCTCTGGAGGTCCTTCAACAGATCACGCCCTTTGTCGAGGAGGCTCTGGATGGTGTCGTGGTTCTGCTTGCAGATCCGGATGTGCTCGACGCGCTCGTACTCAGAACCGAAAGGGACGCTCTGCATCTGGTGGAGCTCTTGGTCGCGGACGACCCTCGCCAGTCGGCGAAGTTGCTCCTCGTTCAGCTCCACTAGGCCTCCACTCATGTTTTGCTCTAACTGCTACTACTACTTAAACGTCAGAATCTACTCGAGCCATATTGGTTTTATAGGCCAAGATGATATATTGAGATGTGAAGAGGAAGCCTCGCCCAAGTTAACTTTTTATGCTTTTTTCTTCTGGAGAGTTCTATGGTAGAGAAGCATAAAACTGATGCACTTATGAAGAAGCATTAAAATGGTGCCATTTGGTTCATACTTAAACAGGAAAAGATATATAAAATACTTTAAAAATTTTAAAAATAAATTGAAAAATGCAGAAAAAATTAATAAAATATAATAAAATGAGGAAAAATTAGTAGCATAAATAAATTAGAAAATTTCATATATATATGTGTAATTTTTTTTTAAAAAAAAATAAAACACGGAGAAGCTATAAGAAAAAATGGTAGATTACTTGATTATATTGTTACATATCTTAGTATTTTGAATGCTAATAAAACATAGATAAAAAATATAAAGCATGGAGATCATTGCAAAATAAAACATATATTGAAAAACGAGATTAAGAAGATGATGAAAATTTTATTAATTTGTAAGAAACTACAACATAAGTATGAATTATCTTATAATAAGGTATAAATGAAAAAAGTAACACATGAGAACAACAAAACTATAGATTAGTTAAAGAATGTGTGAGTAATATGTATAAGCCACCATATAACTACTTTAGTTGCAATTTTAGGCAACATATATAGTTTCTAATGTCATAGTTTCTAATGCGAACACAATGCAACCATAATTTAAATTTTGGATTCCACATGATTCCAAGGTAAAAGGAATTCAAAGGTATGAGAATTAGAATCATTAGTGAACATAGAAGAGACAAGTGCATAACATCCTTTAGTTTGAGTTATAAATAATGGAAATATGAAATAAAGAAGAAAATTAACATCTAATATGTTGAAAAAGAAAAGTAAAAATGAGAGAAGAAGCACCTAGAACAGTAAAAAAAAATTTAATTTAGGATTTAGTGAAAAAAAAATTAGAGATTACCATTATTAAATGAAAGTGTCACATTCATGGTAGATAACACTATAATCGCCCACAAAAACATCAAAAATTAATAAATAATATCATCATTCTTGAATATGAAAATGTCATACTGATGGTGAGAATTGTCACTATTGTGCACGTAAACGTCATTTTATCTTAAGAAAATATCTTATATTTAATAGTGGCTAGTATGCTATTTTTGAAAATTAATGATAGATTTGCATATTTTACAAAAGCTTAATGGCTAATTGTGTAATTTTGGAGGACCATTTTTAAATTTTTGAAAAGTTTAGGAACTAAATATGTAATTTTTCAGATACAATTTTGTCAACTTATAAAAATTTAGGAACTAAATATGTAATTTTTAGAGACAATTCTATAAGCTTTGAAAAGTTTAGGGACCAGTATATAATTTTTAAAAAACTTTCCTTTTAAGAGCCTCATGTTACATACCGATAAACTTAGATTTTATACCAGCTATTTCTTTACATACAAGTAACTTTGAAATGTCAAGAATACTTTTGGTAAGTAAAAATACATTACTCGAAATATGATAAGGTCTAGCTCTTGTTATGTGTCTATTTTCATTCTATTATCTCATTTTATATTTTAGAAATATATCAAATTATGTACCAATTATTTTTCCATATATAAAAAATTTACATATGAGTACTCACATTTTTAGATATTGGGAGACTTCAATTACATACCAGATATTTTTTTATATATTAATTATTTTCATTTTAGTACCCTCATTTTATATATCGGAGACCTCAAGCAACATATTTGTTATTTCTTTACGTACCATTAATGACATTTTGACATTACTCTAAGCAAGATTGTTGACGTTACTCAAGCAAGGTTCATTCTATCTTTGTCCCTAATCCAGCCACCACTGATGGGCTCCTTCTTAGTAGCTGCCCTTGAAACCAAGCTCTCTAACTCTTTCTCTCTCTCTCTCTCATTTGCCTGGTTTAGTCAAGCATTTGCTAATGTTAATTATATATATAAATATATAAATATGTATATAGGGATGTATTAGTAATTGAACAATGTTATAGCTCGAATTGGCATTATATTTTCTTAGAAAAGTTTGCACTGTCTATTAATGTTCTCTTTTGTATAATACTTATCCTTCTTCTGGATTTCTACACTATAAGATGGATGCAATACTTCGATTGACTGTCTAATCTTGATTCAGTCATAATTTACAAAAATAGTGATTGGCAATCAATTGAAAAGAGCAGTTAAAACTATCCTGGTCGCTCAAAAATAGTGACCGAAGCTTGAATGTAAAAAGCAACTAATAGCCTCAATCAAGATTCAGTTGCGAGGTTTGGGGAATGCAACAAATGTCGCGAGTGAGTGTTTTAGCCGCTGAGATAGTGGCCGAAAGCTTTAATCGTCCCCTCTACTTTTTCTTTAAATTTAATTGTTACTATTACTTTAATTAGTTTGAATTGGCATTGATATTAGTTTTGGTATTAATATTAAATTATTTTAATTAGTTTAATATTATTTCATTTAATTTCAATATAAAATTCAACTTGTCATCTTCAAACTTCCTTTTTCCACCTCCTGTTGAACCTCAATCCCATTTTTTCATCAAAATAATTCTTCCCATAGTAGCTTGTTCTAGAATTAATGAGAAATATATCCATTTTCACAAAATTTGTATGTAAGACAAATAAAAGGAATAAAAACACGTAACAAATAAGGAGTGAATTGCCTTGGAGGCCTATGAAGAAATCATTGCCACCGACAAATAGTGGACAGCCACCTCAGGAGGTAAAGTTCTATTTTCCGAAATTCAGCGATCATGGAAAAAGTTGAATTTGAATCAGTGGGTGTTGTTGGGTTACCAGGGTGATTGATTGGAGAAGAAGAAAAAAAGAGAGAAAATGGAGAAAGATAGGAAGAGATAGCGAGATAGCTGATCCAAGTAGGTGTTGCTAGTGGGTGTTGGTGAGTTACTAGAAGAAGAAGGGAAGAACATTGAATTTATCATAGAAGAAAAGAGAAAATGGAAAAAGAGAAAGAGCAAAAGTAGGGCGGGTTACCAGAGTGATGGATTATAAGCTGTAAAGGCCCTTCAAGTATTTTTCCCATAACTTAGATGCAAAGATAAGTAAATTCCAAGTTAATTTCCTCAAATAAGAATTTTATTAAACAAGTCAGGCAACTAAAGTAAGCTCCATAAGGATTCCTAAATGTTAATTAGCACCTACGAGTTGTAAGGACAAAATAGTAGTTTTGAACCAAGTTAGTAACATGGCGACAATTTCAGTGAAATTATTATCATGTAAGTGAAAGTGACTAAAACTCTCAAGACCATAAGTGTTGTGACTCATTATAACCAATAAGTGATGAGAAAAGGCTTAAGTGCACCAAGTTGCAAAGTTGAGGGCTTAAGTGTTTTAATTTCTTTAAGTGTGTGATTAGCTTACAGGCTAGGTGGAGAGATTAGTACTCTTTCATTGGAGGTTAAATAGAGTTTATTAGAGCCTAAGTGAGGAGCTTAGCCAAGCTAATTAAGGAGCTAAGCAAGATTAAGGGTAAATGGAGGTTGGGTTGTTGGAGATATTTTGGGAGGAAGGAAGATACTATTCATCTTCTCCTTCCTTGAGCCAAACCCATAGCCCTCTCCTCGCCCACACCATCCCACCCCAAATCTTCACTTTAGCATAAGATGTTCATGAAAATGAAGCCCCTAAAGCTATCACAACAAGCCCTTAGCAAGTTCTTGAAGGATTTGGTGCATTTGGAGGTATTCTTGAAAGGTTTTGTTAGTTGAGCTAAAAACCTAAGGTAAGCCATTTCCTATGCTTTGAGTTGGTTTTAAAGGTGTCAATGAGTTAGAAATGGTCTTGATAAGCTAAATGTGGTGCCCGATTTCAAAGGAACCAAGCTTGGAAGGCATTAGAGCTAGTTACAGCTTTTGGTGAATAATTGCTTAGATTTATGCAAATCTTCAATTGAGGTAAGAGATTTATGTTATGGCATGATTAAATGATGCATAAGTAATGTTAGAACACTTGGGAGTAAGTTGGGATGAGCCAAAAGTGATTGAAACTGGTTTTGGTAAGATTTGGAGTGAGATTGGCTGAGAAAAAAATGAAGAAATGTAGCACCAAGGGTTAATGAATGTGGTCATACTAAATATTTGATGTGATCACATCAAACTTAAAAGAAACAACTAGTCACCTAAATATGCAATATAATTACACAAACTATGTTGGTGTTATCACATCATTTCTAACAACTTCCATAAAATCATGATATTGGCGCACCATAATATGCAATGCTATAGCATTGTGCCTGAATTATGTGAACCTTATTTCTAAGTGTTCTAAATCAATTTTTAAGGCTTGGGTGGCATCCTAACATGGCTCAAAAGTGCTAAGATTTAAGTATGCATCAATAAATGGGTAATAAGTGGGTTGTTAAGAGGGCTAAGGAAAAGTGGATAAGTAGGATACCTTAAATAAAAAATAGGGTACTAAGGAAGCACCTAGTATTGTATGAGTCCTCCAATGACTAATAGGTGCAGTCATGAACCTCCAGCATTCGAGAGAGACCCGAGAAGGGTGCAAGACCCTTGATGACTTAGGGGTAGGGCCAAGTACCTCTAGGCATCGAGCGGTGCACAAAAGGTCCCAGCCAAGTCGACGGACTTAGTAAGTGAATCCACTAAATTGCCCGAGTCAAGTTTAGGGGAACTTAAAGAAGTTTGGCCACGAAGTTAAATTACCCGGAACATTAACAAAAGAGAAGCTATAAGTAAGAGTTGAGTGAGTGATAACTTACTTTAAATAGCCTGTAAAAGATGGGTAAGGTCAAGTAAGTGATGCCTTACTTAAGGAGCCTGTAAAAAGGACTTCATAGGATTTAATTAAGTGTTACCATAAAATATGGGGGCCAGTATCCAAGTACCCCAGCTATATAAGCTCACGGAAGTTAAGAACACTTTCAAATGTAAGAAAGTCCAAAATGCATAAACATGTGCATTCACTCATCCATCAATAAATTACATTGCATTATTATTGTTGTTTATTAATTGCTAATGCTTATTGTTTGTTGTGTTGTTTGTTTGTATGGTCTGTTTGTTGTTGTGAAATACAAGAGTTTACAAATATATAACCCTTTATCATTTGCATGCATATGATTAATTTCGTTATATTCAATCATCCCAAGGGATAGTGTGATCCTACTAGGAGGTAGGCATTGGTTACCTAAATTATTTGAACTACTAAAGTAAAAGTGATAAGTAAAACCTAAAACAAAATGAATGAATGAGTGGCTAAGGTGTAGAGGACAAGAACAATAGGCCCCACTAGTGCCTAGTCAACTCTAAGGTAAGTAGCTAGATAAAAACACAAGTTACTAAACTAATTTAAACTAAAGAGGTTAAAGGGGAACAATTATCTCTCTAGGAATCCACCCAATTACTTGCTATCCAAGTTAGTTACACCTTAAAACGTTTTATCCCCTTATGTGGTGTAAATACATAAAACTCAAAACCTCACTTTCTCAAGTTAAGTCTTTGCTCACCTAGAATCAAACAAAACATTTCTCAATCCCATGATTAATCCTAGACGGGTTAACCTATTTATCCTTTTTCAACACCTAATGGGATTGTAGATTATCTCTAATCAACCATACCCATTATATCCTATTCCGATTTTCTATCCCCTTTCTTTCTCTCTCAAGAAACTAAGTGGGACTAGTGAATGTTTGAAGAGGCCAATCAATCACACAAGTATTAGGCTCAAGAATAGGAAACACAAAAGATAAACATCCATGAAAGAGCATCAAATAACCAGTAGATATCAAGTAATAGAGGTTTGATCCTAAAGAGATACAAAGATCTACTCAAAATCCATGCTTTCTCCTACATTAAACACATAAACATATAATCTATGAAATTACACAAATAAAGCAAAGGAAAAAAGGAAACCCAAGATGGATCCTAGTGGCCTAAGTCTCCTTGGCTTTTAGTTTCCTCCTTCAAGATTCAAACCTTGCTCCCATGGTGGTTCTCATAAGAAGAGGTCAAAAGAAGAGCATCTAAAGTTCCCATATCGGCTCCCCCTTACCTCTTGCTATTTATACCCAAGGCCTCTTTTCTTGGTTTGGTTAACTTTCCAACCCTAAAAGGATAAAAACCCCTCCTTCAAGGATAACTCATCAAGTGGTAAGATGTGGGGGACTAGCAAAAAATGAGTTTCGAGGTGAAACAGGGGGATGACTTGCGACGCATCACCGGATGAGAAAAAATGGCAGAGCGCTTGTAACATTGGCGACATGTCACCAACGCCTCTCACTTCAATTGGAATTCTCCCACGCCCAAATTCAGTCTCGCTTAATCCTGCTCCAAACCGTTACAACTACAATGTGCTTCCACCTATAGAAGCAAAGCAAGAAACACTAAGACAAAAAGGAAGAAATAAAATAAATTAGAGGTCAAAGTTACCAAAAAGTCAACCACTTTGACCGCTAAATTATGTGCTTAATAAACTCCCCTGAACTTAAACCAAAGCTAGTCCCTAGCATGCCTACCCTAGAAAAAAAAAACTAAACACCACAAAACATAGAATCTACAATTTCAACCAATCATTACACTTGAACTTTGATGATCCACTAACTTTACTTCAAAAGAAGAAATGGTGATTGAGGAAAGAAGAGCTTTGCTACTTAAGGTGGGACCTTGGAGGGGTCACACCCTTACCATTTACGTTCAATTTCTTCTAGAGGAGTTATGCTATGTAACTTAAAACTTATACCATGTTTCTTTCCATATGTTTGCAAAAGGATCCAACCTCCTCTACCATATTCCTCTAAGGGAGTTTTATAAAACTCAAAGCTCAAATGATTTTTCCAAAAGTTACAATGGGGCTGGGTTAGGAAAGGAAGAGGAGTCGGATGAAGGCTTTCTAAGTAGAGCTAAAGACATGAGTAAATTTAAACCAAGGGCTCTAAAAAGTGAATTGAACAAGCATTCAACGCAAAGTCCACCAGCACAATACACCCTTTAACCAACTCAGAAGGCCCCAAATTTTTTTTAATAATAAATCCTCTTCATATATTTTGCCATTTAGCAAGTGTACAAACAGGAGCTCTATTTATACCTAAGCTACTAACTCAATACAATCCAAGGTGATTTTTCTTAATTTTTTTTAATAATCATACTCATGTTTCGTGTATCTTTTCAAGCAGTTATCAACTTTTGCCTTAGGAGAAAACCCCAACCTACTTCGATACTACAAAACAACAGAGTAGTTTCTTTTATATTTTTTTTTAGCATGAAAGTAACGAAAACAAGACGCCCCCCAAACTTGCTCTTATTTCATGACCTCATTTAACCCAATGTATCCTCTTCTAAGCCCATGATTTACACTTACCACCTTAGGTAGAGGATAGGATATAAAGACAATGAAAGCTCAAAGTATGGGTGAAACAAAAAAATAGGCACTTAGGCACAAAGGGGCTTGTTGAAGAAAAGTATAATAGGGTTAGCCATTTGGGGAAGTCGTTCATCCTAAGAAACCAAATGAGCTTCAAATTTCATACAACCACTGTGGGTTTGAACGGGTCCTCAGGCAAGTTCTAGTTTGAAACATAATATAAGTATCTTAAGAAAGAACAAGTCCATAGCATAATAAGTCAATGGTCAAAACATCACACTAGATAGGTCCCACCATAAGTTTCAAAACTAATTTTCCAAATTCACTAAAACTTCAAAAGAGTAAAGCTAGCAATCACGTCCATTCACATGTAACGATGGTTTCCATTGGGTCCTTAGAAAAAGAAGGAAAACAAAACAATCTACCTATCCAAATTCACTAAAACTTCAAGAGAGTAAAACTAGCAATCACGTTCGTCCACATGCAATGATGGTTTCTATTGGGTCCTTAGAAAAAGAAAGAAAACAAAGCAATCTACCTATATGCTACTACATGCATCCTAAATGACCTAGATGAATGATCTACAATAAAAAATAGAGCTACCAAGGATGAACTAAAGTATGAGCGTGCTAGCAAAAACAACCTAAGCTAATTCAAACAACGCACACTTTAAAGCAAAGAATGAAGACATAGACAAAAGACAAAACTTAACGGGCATGACTATCAAACAAGACCCCCTAAACTTAAACAAAAACTTTCTCCTCAATGAAAAGGAAGAACGGAAAAAGGGCGGCCAAGAATCATACCTGGGGGCTATATGGTCCCACCCTTAACTAATCCACGCCTATGTTATCGTGGCCAGATGTGCTGCCGACCGGAGGGAAAGATGATGGACCTTCAGAAGGGTCACAAGGAGCACCAAAATGTGGGTAGAATAGAGGGAGATGACTGGAGGGATGTGGTGTGTACCATGGGTAAGATGATGGGTGGAAGTGGGGAGGTATGGGATAGAAGGGGGGTACTCCTGGGTAAGCTTTGTTGTTACTCCTTCCACTGATGGCCCCAGCAAACCTGATTAGAGAGAAATTATTGATTTCTGGAGATAAGGGCTATGCCTTCATACATCTCCCTCACAAATGATGTAAAGCTACCACAAACTGACTCGAACCAGGCTATCCATTTATTGCGCTGCTCTTTCATTATGATGTACATCTTGTTTAGCGCCAAAGCCAAGGATGCTGGAATGGTAGTGGCTGGGTCGATTAGTTGTTTATATGTTCCTCCTTGCTCATCCCCTCCTAGTTTTTGCTCTAGATAATGCTTTTATTCTTTTTATTCTTCTTGGTCTTGCGATTGCTCATATGCATACTGTTCTTTTTCTTCTTCTAAGGTGGCTTCCTTAATGCCCACTGGCGCTCCATCTAGTTTGTTCACCGAAATAGGCCTCATGACCAAAGACACTTGTAGAGGATCCTCCAAGTCGACCCTGGCCCTTGACATCATGGCCGTAATCAATTGCGGGAATGGTAGATTATCCCGCTTTGACTATGCAGCACGAACCATAATCTGGAAGATGAAACATCCTATGTTCACTCGGAAATCACATGTAATGCAATACAGAACCCGAAATGGTCTAGGGTGACCTCCCAAATGTGAGTCATCAGGATAAGGCAAGAGGAGATGAAGTAGTTCCATGCCCTCATCTTAGGAGCAAGAGCTGAAGAATTGAAGTACAACTTTTTGTTTACATCATTTTTTACTTATTGTCCAGTCAACGGGGTGCCTGCATACTATCTAAGCCATATAATCAAGCAATGCCTCTTTGAATGATCCTGCAATAAGCAGGTTGATCTGAAAAAAGTCGTTAATAGTTGTTTCGTCATAATGTACACTAGGGGTCCTCACCCAACAAAATTTTTGTCGATGATCTAGATGGTACGTCCCCATGAGGTTGGCATAGAATTGTGAAACGAGACTGTTGGGCACCCTTACTTGAGGGTGGACAACCTAGTGATGTCATCCTTTCCTCTCCACCACTCTCAAAACACCCTCGTTCTCCATTTTGGAGAAGTCAAAGCCTCGCTCAGGTGTGAATTTACGGTTCATAAAACCCTTAAAGTAGTTGCACGCCTGAGCAGAGACAAAACAGTTTTTGTCATAGAGAGGTTCTTGAGGCTCTTCCTCACAGACCCTTTTGCCTTTTTCCTTTTCTTTAAGAAAGTGAACTGGCACAGACTTGCGAGGCATGTTTCCTACAAAGCCACGCAAAAAATTTAATGCCAAATTTCTTTGCATGAAAACAAGCATTCACAAACAAGGATACAAACTTTAAATTGGAGAAATACACAAGAAATACTCATGCAAGGTTAAGGTGTTTCACCATCCTGTTCATGTTTATTGCATAGCATTTTCGACCACTCTATGACAATTTTTCTAAGTGTGATAAAGCAAAGGCAAGTTGAAATGGGGCATATGTACAATACATACTTACTAATTGAGCAATTAGGCGTGAACAACAAAGCCTATACACAAAGTTATGTGCCCATGAATATGCTATCACAAGAATTCCCAAAATAATTTATAACATAAATTTTCCCTTACTTTAAATGGAAATCATCCTTCTGGTAGCAAATCAATGATACAAACTTGTAATATACTATACCAAGATGCAACTCAAACAAAGAATTGAGATAAACAAGAAGCATATGAGGCCACATTGTTGCACAAAGTACCTAAGATAATACTTGAGCGACACGTTTCCAAAAACATTCAAGAGTTAAATTCAAGCAATGTAGAGCAAATTAGCATGAATTCCAACTTAAGCCACTCCTAATTCATGTGAATAAAAACTCTTGGGGTCCATAAACCAACAAGAATAAGCATCATCAAAAAATTGACATGAAAATTTCGTGTCTCTCTTTGTGGGCAATTTTCTAACTATGATTCTCAAGCCAAATCCATAATCCAAGCCATAAAATACTCATAATACATAAATATACTCAAGGTTAACCAAAAACAAGCAAGAAATCCATAAAACTAAATCTTAATCCAACAAACTCACAACCCCCACAAGTAAGCATGATTTACACACAGTCAACCAAAGAAAAGAAAAAGAGAAGAAGAAGAAAAAGAAAAAGAAAAAGAAGAAGGAGAATGACTTACTTGTTTCAAATTTGAGAGGAAAATCAACAAGAAAATCAAACTGTGAAGCTTACGGAAGTGCTAAGGTCTATAACTTGAGAGGTTTTTTAGGGTACGGGTGAGATTAAAAGTGAGAAGAGGTGAAAAGAGATGAGTTAAAAACAACAGTTTCTGCTATCGGTGACGCGTCGCCACTGAGGTTGAATTGTTGGCAATACATCGCCGACGTTGGGAATGCACTATCATTGTTTCTCATCTGGCGACGCATCTCCAGCATTGGCGATATGTTGCCGATATGTGTAAGCACTGCTTCAATTTTCATTTGTTTTACAAATTAAGCCCTAAGCTTCTACACTTACTTACTTAGACCTTGAATTATATAGGAGTTACATTTCCCAATGTTGAGCTTATATTGTCTATAGCATCCTTTCTCCTACCTTTGGCTCTTCCAACCTTACATAAAGACACCAAAACACAAAATAAACATAACGTAACAAGGAAAGACAAACAAATCATAGAAAAACTCATGAAATGAAAAGAAAAGGAATTGGAAATTGGGTTGCCTCTAGACTAGCGCTTGGTTTTATGCCTCTAGCTAGGTGCCTTTGAATACACCTTTAAAGCTTCGGTTCAACCAAGATTAATTGGCCAATGTGATGGAGTTCATCACTGTAATAAGCCTTCACTCATTGCCTATTGACTTGAAATATGGATCCATCTTTGCCCTTGAGCTCCACCACTTTATATGGCATCACCTGAACCACCTCGAACGAGCCAGACCACTTGAATTTTAACTTGCCCAGAAAAAGTCTTAAGCTTGAATTAAAAAGAAACACTTTTTGACCCGATTGGAAATCTTTTTTCACAAACAGCTTATCATGCCAAAGCTTTGTTTGCTCATTGTAAATTCTTGCATTCTCATAAGCATCAAGGCAGATATCATCCAACTCATCTAATTAAAGGGCTCTCTTTTCTTGGGCACTCTTCAAATCAAAATTCATCTTGTTCACCGCCCTATATGACTTGTGCTCCAATTCTACCAGACAATGGCAAGCCTTCCCAAACATAAATTGATACAGAAATAATCCAATTGGTGTCTTGAATGCCGTTCAATATGCACAGAGTGCATCACTTAACTTTTGTGACCAATCTTTTCGGTTAATGCCTACTGTCTTCTCCAATATTTTCTTGATCTCCCGGTTTGAAATTTCGGCTTGGTCATTTTTTTTGTGGATGATAAGGGATAGATACTTTATGCCGCACACCATACCTCACCAAAGCTTGAGCCAAAGTCTTATTGATGAAGTGTGAACCTTCGTTGGAGATAATAGCTCGAGGTATTCCAAATCTTGCAAAAATATTTCTTTGAAGGAACTTGACAACCACATTAACATCACAAGAAGGGGTGGCAATTGCCTTTACCTATTTAGAGACATAATTAACCACAAGCAAAACATAATCTTTCTTAGAAATGTTTCCCAACTATTGGCATCTATCACATGTTAGCATAAAGGTATATGCACCCTTAAATAAAGTTGGCAAAGAATAATCAGTTTGCAATACCTTATTTACCATTTTAGAGACTCCAAAGTGACCACCATATGGTGAGAAGTGACAATGGTGGAGAATGTCCTTGGCTTCCTTATGTGATATGCATCTCCATATAATTTGATCAGCCTATCGATGAAAGAGAAAAGGTTCATCCCAAAGATAATGTTTGATATTGGCATGAAACTTCTTCTTTTCTTGATAGGACAAATTTGGAGGCAGAACTCCACCAGCTAGATAATTCACATAATCCACATACCACGGCAATTTATCCTTGACTTTGAATAAACTTTCATTTGAAAAGTGCTATTGAATAGGTCTTTCTAAATGTTGCTCTTGGCCTTCCAATTTAGATAAATGGTTGGCCACAAGATTCTCATATCCTTTCTTGTCCTTTACCTCTAAATCAAACTTTTGTGGCAAGAGAATCCACCTTATAAGTCTTGGTTTGGCATCCTTCTTAGTGAACAAATATCTAATTGCCGCTTGATCGGTATAAACCACAACTTTAGAACCTACAATGTAAGACCGAAACTTGTCCACCACAAAGACCACTGCCAAGAACTCCTTCTCCATTGTAGTATAGTGGTGGGTATTCCTGCCTGTCATGCAGGCGACCCGGGTTCGATGCCCCGACAACAGCACCAAAGACTTTATTGTGAAATACAATAGTTTACAAAAATATAACCTTTTGTCACCTGCAAGCATACGATTAATTTCGTTGTGTGCAAAGATAAGGAAATGTATCGTCCCAAGGGATAGTGTGATTGTACCAAAAAGTGAACATTGGTTACCTAAATTACTTGAACTACTAAAGTAAAAGTGACAAGTAAAACCTAAAACAAAATGAATGAATGAGTGGCTAAGGTGTAGAGGACAAGAACAATATGCCCCACTAGTGCCTAGTCAACTCTAAGGTAGATAGCTAAATAAAAAAAAATGAGTTATTAAAGGAATTTAAACTAAAGAGGTTAAAGGGGAACAATTATCTCTCTAGGAATCCACCCGATTACTTGCTATCCAAGTTAGTTACACCTTAAAATGTCTATCCCCTTGTGTGGTGTAAAGACATAAAACTCAAAAACTCATTTTCTTAAGTTAAGTCTTTGCTTACCTAGAATCAAACAAAACATTTCTCAATCCCATGATTAATCCTAGACGGGTTAAGCTATTTATCCTTTTTTAACACCTAATGGGATTGTAGATTATCTCTAATCAACCATACCCATTATATCTTATTCTGATTTTCTATCCCCCTTCTTTTTCTCTCAAGAAACTAAGTAGGACAAATGAATGTATGGAAAGGCAAATCAATCACACAAGTATTAGGTTTAAGAATAGGAAACATAAGAGATAAACATCCATGAAAGAGCATCAAATAACTAGTAGATATCAAGTAATAAAGGTTTCATCCTAGAGAGATACAAAGATCTACTCAAAATCTATGTTTTCTTCCCAAGTTAAACCCATAAACAAATAATCCATGAAAATACACAAATAAAGCAGAGGAGAAGAGGAAACCCAAGATGGATCCTAGTGGCCTAAGTCTCCTTGGCTCCTAGTTTCCTTCTTCAAGCTTCAAACCTTGCTCCTATGATGGTTCTTACAAAAAGATATCAAAAGAAGAGCATCCAAAGTTCCTATATAGGCTCCTCATTTTCTCTTGCTATTTATACGCAAGGGTCCTTCTATTGGTTTGGTTAACTTTCCAACCCTAAAAGGATATAAACCCTACCTTCAAGGACAGCTCATTAGGTGGGAAGATGTAAGGGACCAGCAAAAAATGAGGTTTTGGGCAAAATAGGGGGATGACTAGCAACGCGTCGCCAGTAGGTGGAGTTGGCGGTAACGTGTTGCCGAATGAGAAAAAATGGCATAGCACTTGTAACTTTAGTGACACACCGCCAGCATTGACACCTCTTACTTTAGTTGGAATTCTTGCATGCCCTAATTCCGTCTTGCTCGATCCTGCTCCAAATCGTCATAACCGCAATGTGATCTCACCTATAGAAAGCAAAGCAAAGCAAGAAACACTAAGATGAAAAGGTGGAAATGAAAGAAATTGGCGATCAAAGTTGCCAATAAGTCAACCACTTTGACCGTTAAATTATGCGCTTAGCATTTGTATTTATATATATTTATATATATTGCTTTGCTTGTTTGCATATTTTTTTCTTACAGGTACCAAATCCCTTACTGAATACTTTCGAGTACATACCCCTTAAGTGTTGTGCAGGTATTTTGAGTGCTAGCCAAGCCTAACAGTTGGTAAGAGGTGATTGTTAGTGCTAAGTTTTATTCATTTTAAATGTGCTCTCTAAGTATGAACCTTTTGGTTAATGAATACTTATAATGTAAGTTTGTATTGACTAAAGTGTTATCCTTTCAGCTTTTAAAGCTAAGTATGCATAAGAAAAGTGACACTTGCATGCTACTTGAAGCTAGGTTGCTCGAGTGGAAAGCTAAGGGTGGATCTTAGTAGATAATGTTTTCACTATTGTATGTATGACATTTTCATGCTAAGCATTGCATGTACTAGTGTCTATTGGTGTGTATAACACTAGGGTTACAATTAGGTGCATATTATGTTAAAATATATGCCCACAATTGTTACTTGAAGTTAAAGCAACTACAATTTTCTCATCTTGGCTTGTTTTAACTTATGTTTTATTAATTGATGCACCATGGTTTCCTTTATAGTTTTATCTACATGTTATTGCATAGCCAGGATGACACATGCATATTTTCTATGAATGGTAGGCTAAGTAACTAGTTGCAAGTAAAGATTTAAGTTACTTTTCGAGTAATAACTACCAAATTATAACCTAAGTGGGATTATAGTTCCGTAATAGCCTACTAGTGGATCTAAATTTTAGGTACTAGGGCCTTGTTCTACCACAAAAGTAATAGAAAAGTGAAAATTATGATGTGGGCAAGAGAAGAGAAGAGAGGAGCAGTTTAAGTGAGGTGTTTAAAATTGCATTATGACCATTGGATTGGTAGAAATTTGTAGGACCAAATGAAGGCCAACACCTAAGTCTGATATCTTAACAGCATAGCAACTACAGTGAAATTTTACATTTGCGATCTCAAATTGAAAACCAATTGAAGTGTGGGCTAGTAACACTTTCAGTTGCTAGTAAAAAAAAAATTTTCTCGACTGACTAGCGATTGAAATGACCGATGACTAGCTTTCAGTTGCCATCTTGCATTTCTCTTATAGTATTATGCGGGCAAACATAGGGAATTTTAGCTTTGATCAGTGGTGTTTGAAACCTATGCTATGATTTTTAGTTTTTTGGACAGGTTATCAGGAGCTATTTGTCTATAATTTTTCATGTAAATGCTCATTGTTGTCTCTCACCAGCTGCTTGTTGGTTGCATTAATAATATTCTCTTTTTGTTGTCAATTAAAAAAAATATAATGCTAATAGATAAATTAAAACTCCAACATTTATAACTAAAGCTAAACTCTAGTGCTTTTCTCAAAAAAGTCTTAATCTCTATCGCTAATAAATCCTCAAAAACTCTAAGGGTAATCCTAAAAAGCTCTTCCTGGACGGGTAGATAAGGCATGTGAGGTTTTTATATAGAAAGGCCTTGAATATAGACTTTCTCTTTCCCCCCATCTCCCTTCTCAAAACAAATTCAAGCATGAATGTAATTACTAGAATGGTGTCAAAGCCAATGGTTTGGGAAACCTTTTTTCCAACAAGTGATATTAGAGTTAATGGTTTGGTCCTACCATGATGGAGTGTATGATACAATGCTCAGCAAGGTGAAGCATTTGGAGTTGTGAGGCCAAGGAGTTAATAATGATTTGAAGTTTTTGAAAATTGATCGCAATGTGGTGAAACCTAGGAAATTGTCCTAGGCAGATCGGTTTGATTGTTTTTGTTGCAATGAGATGTTGGATGTTTGCAGTTCAATGTAGTCTTAAAAATCATCCTAGGAATGTATGGTAATGGTAGCGGAGTGACACTAACAGTTTGGTGTGTGTTATGATGTAGTAGCGACAGTTCCATACTACTTTGAACCCACACTTTCACCTCTAAATTAATGCCAGGTTCGACCATAGTTTTTTGATTGGGTAATGTAGGAAACTGAAATAAACTGTTTCGAGTTGGGACCGCGCAGAAATGCGAAGACATTTCTTAGTACATCTGGTATATTTGCGAAGTCGACAAATATTGACTAGTGACTGTCGAATATGGATAAAGGAATCTAAAATAAATTCTTTTGAGTTGGGACCGCCCAAATGTGTGAAGACAATTCGTAATACACCTGGTTTATAATTGTGAAGTGGAAAAATTGAATAGTTACTGTCGAATATGGATAAACGATCCGAAATAAATTCTTTTAATAAGTTGGAACCTCTCAAAAGTGCGAATAAATATCGTAATCCATCTCGTATATTTGCGAAGTCGGCAAAAATTGATTCGCAGCTGTCGAATGTGGATGAGAGAATCTGAAATAAATTATTTTTTATACTCAAAAAATTATTTTTTATACCCAAAAGTGCGAATAAATATCGTAATCCATCTGGTATATTTGCGAAGTCGGAAAAAATTGATTCGTTACTGTCGAAAGTGGATAAAAGAATCTGAAATAAATTATTTTTTATACTAACAAAATTATTTTTTACACTCAAAAGTTCGAATAAATATCGTAATCCATCTGGTATATTTGCGAAGTTGGAAAAAATTGATTCGTTACTGTCGAATGTGGATGAAAGAATCTGAAATAAATTATTTTTTATACTCGAAATTATATTAGAAGAGAGAGTTACAAGAGAAATTTTTATTGATAAGTTGCCTTTATCTAGGTCCATCTTTCTGCTACAAAGAGGATAAAATTTAATTCATTTTAATTTAAGTCAATTAACTATAAAATAACTTATTTTTATTCTTTACATCTTTTTTATTTGTGATTAATTTTAATTAAAAATTAATATTCTGTAACTGCAATAATCTACTAAAAATGTAATTTTTGTAATCTTACTGAATTTTTATGAATTTTTCTAGTTTAAGACATTAAAAAAAATTCATAAAAATTTAACAACATTATAAAAATTTACTTTCAAATAGATTATTGTATCTACATAATATTGACTTTTAAATAAAATTGGTTTTAGATAAAAAAATATATAAAAATTAAAATAAATTAATTGACTTAAGTTAAAATGAATTGACTTTAAACTCTTTTTGGAGGATTTAAATCCTAACCAGAAAAAAAAAATTATAAATATCATGTCAATTAACTAATCGCTACTGCCAGAATAAATTGTTTCGAGTTGGGACCGCGCAGAAGTGCGAAGGCATTTCGCATCACACCTGGCATATTTTCGAAGTTGACAAAAATTGATTCGTTACTGTCCAATATGGACGATTTGGATATATCTGGAATCATGATGGATATATCAGGGCAATGTTCTTATCTTGATGTCTTTCATCGCCAATTCGAATAACTTTGGATGATGCCATTAATCTGAAATGATTACTTGGCAGTAAATTAGAGGAACCCGATGAAGTTAAGTTATGTGACCTGTCTAGAAAAGCCGGTGTTTAGAATGGAAAGTATTATAACAAGCACTTATATAGTTTGGAATAAAGGTTAAGTGATAATCAATTAAAAAAGCGATAAGAATGTTATCCACTGCAGCAATGATTTTAGAATTAAAAGAACGAAAATGCTATGCACACAACAGTACGTACCGTCTAAAGTCCCACGTCAAGAAATTTACAAGTTTATCCCTACCAAAAGTGATAAATCTTCTAATTCTACACAAGACTCACAAACACTAAAAAGTCTCAACCCTCTTGTATAATTGTATCCCCCATAGGATTTTTTTCACACTTCTAACTCACCTGCTAAAAGGATAAATTATTCCTAGTAAATTGCATAAAATGGTTTTAAGTCTATTAAAATTGTTTCATTTCAATCTCTCATAAGATGAAATTAATTTGGAATAACTATTTAATACAAATTTTTAAAATTTTAATTTAACTATTAGACAAATGTCTTCTAGTGAGTTTAAACATTTTAATATTTTTTGATAGCAAACAAATAATTTAAATTAGTAATTTTTTTTCTTCCAGAATGAAAAAAGTTCAATTTACAAGGACAAAAAAATGATTTAAATTTAAAGGACAAAGGGCAAAACAATAGCCAAAACAAGGAGAGAGAGAGAGAGAGAGAGAGGAGCGGAATGACAACCACATTCAGTGACCGATTCTAAAATGGTTATCAGTTCAATGAGCATCTCCCCTTTGAAAGTTATGTCACCTTTTTTGTAACCAATTTGGGAACGGAATATCTGGTGATCGGTTTTTCGGTCATCCCTTCCTGTTCAATTGTTATAACCTCATTTTCTTGTATTTTTGGTAAATGATATTAGAAAAAATAGCAGTTTACATTAATGCCTTAAATATTGTATCAAAAATCATATTTTATTTTTTACTAGATAATTTCAATCTCGGCACTAGTATTCTACCGTATCAATACGACAATTAGCAATATTTCTTATAATATTTTAGTATCATATAGTTTTTTCCCTAAATATACTTTATAAACTAGTTAAGACTTCTCCCTCCTTCACGTATATGTGCATACATGCACAAACAAACACACACACAAATATACGCACAAACACACACAGCACTACAACAAAAAGGTAAATTAAAGCCATAACAATTAAACCAGATAGTTCAGGCCAGTTCAATTATCTGCAAATAGGTGGAGCCCTAAACCGGTTTTTATTCATGGTTCATATAGTGGTTCTAAATCTACTTAAACCGTTTAGTACATTGGCTCACATGTAATTAGTCACTTTTGTCGTCTCCCGAATAAGCAGCTTGTTCTTTCTCCTCTCATTATATTCTTTCTCCTTGTTCCAATTAGCGTGCCTTTCCATTCTTCTGCCTCTCCAATTTCATTATTGACTCATCAATGGCTTTGAATCGCTCCGCAAGTTATGATCCAACGTGAACTAGCTACTGAGATGCGATTGCCTCAAAGAATTTCGACCATCAACTCTCCAATCTCGAAGTCCTCTTTCGCCACCCGACATCGAGCTTGATTTTCTGGTTACACGATTCTAATCCTCCGCTCATCCTTGTTAACTACAGCTTGATTTTCCCCTTGCGGAGCTTGCTCTGATTATTTTTGATATTTTGAGCTGCCATTGCAAATTAACTGTACTACGCTAATCAAAACTGAGTTTTTAATGTACGATTCATGAGTAATTTATGAAGTATAATGCTTAGTTTCTCTTTATGTTTCGCTTTCTCACTGATTGCCTGTTATAATTATAGACCTGCGATAATTACCATTAATATTCTGAAATTAATAATAGAGCAATATATGTTTATGAAAATCAGTGTCCAAAATTTGATTATTTTGTTTGTTTGTTTTTTTTTTTTGTAGTTTGGTGATGTTGCAAGTGGTGCAAGGGAAGTGCGTTTTCGTTCCCCACAATCAAGTCGATAGGATGAAGATGAGGATGTGTAGTTTGTTAGTGTTAATTTAGACTTGCTACTATAATTGCTTATTTCTATAACTTCCATTGTAACGAGAATAGTTGAATTTTTTTGTAAGTGATGACTTATTAGTTCTTGTAGAACTTGATTGTTGGTAACAAGGGGCTACTCAATTATGCGAAAACAACAATATAACATTAATACTAATAGAATGGAAAAGTTATGCACTAATTATTTGGTTTATATGTTTGGTTTTAGATTATAATTATGTTCAGTTTGTGTTCTATAAAACAGGTTCTCAAAAATTGAAGTAGAGCTACAAAAAAGAAAAGATAAGAACCAATAAATAGAAATCGGTTAATTGGTCCTAACATAGAAAAACATAACCAAAAAATTTGAATCAGTTAACTGTTCCTAGCACAAAAACTATAAATAATAAATTTGAAACGGTTACCTGATTCTAATAAAAAATAATCAAAACCAGCCAATCATTTTTGTGCACCAATTAATGATTGGTTCAAAAAATTTAGAACCAGTCAAAAACTAGTTCTGATTGCCTTTTTTGCTGTAGTGCACATAGTCAAACCATATTTTTAAGACTTAAAAAATAAAAATTATAAAACTCTTTTAAATGTAAAGAAACTTTTGTTGTACATTCAAATTCATTTCCTGCAGAATTGGCAAATTGTACGAGAAAATGTTGGTTTTGACGGATCTGTGGAAATTGTTGAACACATCAACCTAGGAGGAGACAATGATAGTGTACATTAACATATTGTTAGATCTAAGCTTTTTTTTTTCTTTGGTAACTCCGTACCAGCGAGACTTCCTTCATTTCATAATGTTAGGTTCATGTGAAATCATTAATAATCTTAAAGGAGGTGGCTCTCCTTTTCATTGATTCTGATATAAGTGGTCCCCAGGCCCATCGCCCCCCCGCCCCCCCCCCCAAAAAAAACACTGTGTTTCCTCTCTCTCTCTCTCTCTCTCTCTCCTTGTTATTTCAAACATCAAAGTCCCGACATTTGATTTTTTTAGGTTAAATTACAAAAGATTCCCTCATAGTTTGCTCTATCCTACATTTTATCTACTCTATTTTTAGATCTATATTTTACCGCTGTTGTGTTTATATTATGTGATAACAACTTATGAAATCTTAATTAAATTATCTAATAATTATGTTCCAATAATTTTAAGATTTTTTATAATTTTTTCATAGCTAACAAACCTTTAAAAAAAATACTAATATGTATTTATAAAAAGAAAATTGTATTTACAAAAAGGAAAAATTGATAATTTAAAATGTTTATTAAGTAAAATAAAAAATTGGAAGAACTAACATTACTAGAAGTTAATTATCATACAGTTTAAGTTACAGTTTTGGAAATTGTTATTGGGCAACATAAAAGAATTAGAGGACAAAATGTAGATTTTGAAAAATAATAGGGGCAAATTATAGGTCAATATAAACCCAAGGGTATTTGTAATTTTTCATATTTTTTACAGCTAGAACTAGAAGCTTCGAAGTAAATGGAAGAAGTGGATAATTAACATATGTTGACCATACAAGAGAATATTAGGATCGGAATTATCTGGGAATTCGCTATATATAGGAGCATGAAAATGAAAAGGTGGCCATCGTGCAGACCAAAGCCATTAATATACACAGCCTGTAGCAATCCAAAACTAGTCGCGGCATCCAACGATGAGCACGAACGTGTACGGAAGTCCGGTGACGGAGATGACGGTGAAGGAGCTACCGGACCACGATCCCAGCAAGGTGGTAACCCGCTTCGAAATGGCCACGGTGGCTGTAGACATGATCCACGCCGAGAATAAGCTGGAGAGGGCTCGCGCCTACTTGAACGATCTAGCAGATAAGTATGGCAGCATCAACGGCGTGGCCACTAAGGGCCTTATCTACAACTCCACCGGGGAGACCATGATATACATCACGCACCATGACTATGCAGGCCACTTCGGCGATTCGATGCCCCCAACGGAGATCAAGAACGGCCAGTGGGGCGTCTTCTTCCACGAGAAACCGCCGATCGTGACGACAGCTTCTGAGGGAGCCATCGTCTACCGCCTCAGCTCTGCAGATTGCATGATGAGCTGGTGGACCAGGTGGGCAGGGCAGAACCACTGCTACGCCGAGATCCGCGAGAGGGATCACTTTGACAACACTAGGTGGGGGGTGATTGAGGACAAGATGTGGGGGGTCGAGGACAACCAGTGGACGGAAAAAGCCTATTCTTATGAGGCGAAAGTTAATATCGGTGATACCAGCATTTGCGAGTATAGCGCCGTCGTCAAACTCCTCCAGTAATTTGGCTGGTGTCCAATAAATTTGCCTGTGATGTTTTTTTGAGTTTGATCGAGTGTTATTTTATATTTGAACATGGCCCTATGTATGGCACCAAGCGTATGTCTCCTTGCTTTTGCACTTCCCGTTGTGAAATATTGTGCTGAATAAATGAGGTTGTGTATTAATTATATAGAAAACTATGAGCAATCTCAAATTTAAAATGTCAGATATTGTTGTAGAGAGGTGTTGAGATGGATTCGAAAAATTCACTGCCAAACTCACAAAATAAAATTGACAAACGCATAAACCAATAAATCACAATGAAGCAAAAATAAATAGAAAAATAGAAAAAAGTAAAATAATTATGCCACAAGATATACGTGAAAAACCCTCTAGTACAGAGAGAAAAAAACACAGGGCAAATCGGCAACAAAATCTATTATCAAGAAAAATAGTACAACGTCTAAGATTCAAATTAGGGTAAAATAATAAAAAAAGTAACTTTATTTTTAGTAATGGACACATTTGATCACTATTCTTTTAGGTGGTCCCAAATGTATCACTAAAGATAACATTTGGTGTCAAATCAAGTATTAATATTTTGAAATAGGCCAAATAGGTTATCAATATAACTGACAGTGAAAAGATTTTGTCAAATATTAGAATATTCCATCAGGAGAAGATTATATGGCAATTCAAGGATGATTGTGTGGCAATCAATGATGAAATAGCATGATATGGATGCAGAAGGGGAAATGACATTTTTGGTCTTCTAATTTTATCAACTTTTTCACTTCAGTCCTGTTTTTTGTCAGTGATGCCAACCTAGAGTAATTGATGAGCCGAGTCTCTTTTTTTGATGAGAATCTCGCTTGACACTCATCGACAAGCTTTTCCGACTCTGGGTTTAGGATATCTTATGTTGGAGATGGTGTGCGACCAATTGGCGGTGCTTAAGGTGCCGGTTCAATTAATGGTGTAGGTCCAATTAAGGTGCATTGATTAAGATGCGAGTTCGATTAAAGATGCATGACTGATTGAAGGTGATGTGGGTTTGATTAAGGGTGCGACGATGTCCCGATTGATTAAGGTTGGCAGTGGTGTTGGGTTTGATGATTAAGGGTGGCCGTGACATCAGGTCGGGCGATTAAAGGTGATAGCAAATCTAGGGTAACTATTTTGAGAGGATTATGTAGCTAAATGAGAAAAATGAAATATTAGAGGCTAATATGAAATATTTGGGTCAAATTGGGAACCAATGGAGCAGTTTAAATGTCTTGTTTAACACGTCATTAATCACCCACTAGCCCCTTTGTTAAGACATCATGAAAACTAATAGCCCAATCATGAAATTGAGTCTAACTTTAAACTCCAATAATGCATTTGGTACTATTTGAAAAAATTGCAACCAAATGTGTCAATGACCAAAAGTACAATCAAAAGTACAATCACGTTTTTGGTACTTTTGTCATTCAAATTATTACCAAAACTTGAATCCTATCACAGTAATTTGAAAAAAACCTGAAATTCAACACTCTATGATTCCAGTTTAGAATAGCAGTGTTTAGATTGTATTATAACAATCACTTAAATTGTTTAGAATAGAAAATATTGTAACAATTATCAAAAAATTTGGAACGAAAATTATTGTATCAATTGCCTAAAGGTTGGAATAAAGGTCAAGTGATAATCAATTAAAAAATCGATAAGAATGTTATCCACTGCAGTGATGATTTTAGAATTCAAAGAACGAAAATGCTATATGCACACCAACAGTAAGCACTGTCTAAAGCCCCACATGAAGAAATTTACAAGTTTATCCCAACCAAAAGTGTAAATCTTTTAATTCCACACAAGACTCATGAACACTAAAAAATTTCAATCCTTTTTGTATAATTGTATGTCCCGTATAATTTTTTTGACACTTCTGACTCATCTGCTCAGATGAATAAATTCTTATATTGAATAACCTCATTTTCTCTTGCTATTTATACGCAAGGGTTCTTCTATTGGTTTGGTTAACTTTCCAACCCTAAAAGGATATAAACCCCGCCTTCAAGGATAGCTCATTAGGTGTGAAGACATAGGGGACCAGCAAAAAATGAGGTTCAGGAAAAAAATAGGGGTATGACTAGCAACGCGTCGCCAGTGGGTGGAGTTGGCGGTGACGTGTTGCCGGATGAGAAAAAATGGCATAGCACTTTGTAACTTTGGCGGCGCACACCTAGCATTGACGCCTCTTACTTTAGTTGGAATTCTTGCATGCCTTAATTCCGTCTCGCTCGATCCTGCTCCAAATCATCATAACCGCAATGTGCTATCACCTGTAGAAAGCAAAGCAAAGCGAGAAACACTAAAATAAAAATGAAGAAATGAAAGAAATTGGCAATCAAAGTTGCCAAAAAGTCAACCACTTTGGTCGCTAAATTATGCGCTTAACATTTGTATTTATATATATTTATATATATTGCTTTGCTTGCTTGAATATGTTTTTCTTGCAGGTACCAAATCCCTTCCTGAGTACTTTCGAGTACATACCCCTTAAGTGTTGTGCAAGTATTTTGAGTGCTAGCCAGGCCTAACAGTTGGTAAGAGGTGATTGTTAGTGCTAAGTTTTATTCATTTTAAAGGTGCTATCTAAGTATGAACCTTTTGGTTAATGAATACTTATAATGTAAGTTTGTATTGACTAAAGTGTTGTCCTTTAAGCTTTTAAAGCTAAGTATGCATAAGAAAAGTGACACTTGTATGCTACTTGAAGCTAGGTTGCTCGGGTAGAAAGCTAAGGATGGATCTTAGTAGATAATGTTGTCACTATTGTATGTATGACATTTTTCATGCTAAGCATTGCATGTATTAGTGTCTATTGGTATGTATAACACTAGGGTTACAATTAGGTGCATATTAGGTTAAAATATATGCCCACAATTGTTACTTGAAGTTAAAACAACTACAATTTTCACATCTTGGCTTCTTTTAACTTATGTTTTATTAATTGACACACCATGGTTTCCTTTATAGTTTTATTTACATGTTATGGCATAGCCAGGATGACACATGCATATTTTCTATGAATGGTAGGCTAAGTAACTAGTTGCAAGTAAAGTTTTAAGTTACTTTTCGAGTAATAACTACCAAATTATAACCTAAGTGGGATTATAGTTCCGTAATAGCCTACTAGTGGATCTAAATTTTAGGTACTAGGGCCCTGTTCCACCATAGGAGTAATAGAAAAGAGAAATTTATAATGTGGGCAAGAGAAGAGAAGAGAGGGGCAGTTTAAGTGAGGTGTTTAAAATTACATTATGACCATTGGATTGATAGAAATTTGTAGGACCGAATGAAGGCCAACACCTAAATCTGGTATCTTAACAGCACAGCAACTACAGTGAAATTTTACATCTGCTAACTCAAATTGAAAACCAATTGAAGTGTGGGCTAGTAACACTTTCAGTCGCTAGTAAAAAAAAATTTTTCTCGACTGACTGGTGATTGAAATGGCCGATGACTAGCTTTCAGTTGCCATCTTGCATTTCTCTTATAGTATTATGTTGGAAAACATAGGGAATTTTAGCTTTGATCAGTGGTGTTTGAAACCTATGCTATGATTTTTAGTTTTTTGGATAGGTTATCAGGAGCTATTTGTCTATAATTTTTCATGTAAACGCTCATTGTTGTCTCTCACCAGCTGCTTGCTGGTTGCATTAATAATATTCTCTTTTTGTTGCCAATTAAAAAAAATATAATGCTAATAGATAAATTAAAACTCCAACATTTATAACTAAAGCTAAACTCTAGTGCTTTTCTCAAAAAAGTCTTAATCTCTATTACTAATAAATCCTCAAAAACTCTAAGGGTAATCCTAAAAAGCTCTTCCTGGATGGGTAGATAAGGCATGTGAGGTTTTTATATAGAAAGGCCTTGAATATAGGCTTTCTCTTTCCCCCCATCTCCCTTCTCAAAACAAATTCAAGCATGAATGTAATTACTAGAATGGTGTCAAAGCCAATGGTTTGGGGAACCTTTTTCCCAACAAGTGGTATTAGAGTTAATGGTTTGGTCCTACCACGATGGAGTGTATGATACAATGCTCAGCAAGGTGAAGCATTTGGAGTGGTGAGGCCAAGGAGTTGATGATGATTTGAAGTTTTTGAAAATTGATCGCAATGTGGTGAAACCTAGGAAATTGTCCTAGGCAGATCAGTTTGACTGTTTTTGTTGCAATGAGATGTTGGATGTTTGCAGTTCAGTGCAGTCTTAAAAATCATCCTAGGAATGTATGGCAATGGTGGCGGAGTGACACCAGCAGTTTGGTGTGTGTTATGATGTAGTAGTTAGGGGTGTGCACTATTTGACCGAAACCGAAAAAACCGTCAAACCGAATTAATTCGGTTTTTCGGTTTGACTTATTCGGTTTTTTGGTTCGGTTTCGGTTTGAGGGATCAGTTAATTCGGTTACCGAATTAACCGAAATTTTTAAAAACCATTTTTTTGCTCTTAATGACCCGCTTTCTATTATCGCTTGTAGGCTATCGAAACTTATTGTTCTGGGCTAGATGACCCAACCCTTACTCCTCCTTTGTGCGTGAGGATGATGAGATTACTTAGGGAAATAAGAGCAAAACGTAATGAAAATGTAACTTCTATCAAAAAGACATTTATAAATTCGGTTATTTCAGTTTCAAATCGAACCGAATTGAAATATTTCGGTTCGGTTTTAATCGGTTTTTCTAGATGGTTCGGTTAATTCGGTTTGTCATTATTAGAAACCGAAAACCGACTTAACTGACCAATTCGGTTCGATCCAAACCGAAATAACCAAATACCCACCCCTAGTAGTAGCAATGTGGTAACGACAGTTCCATACTACTTTGAACCCACACTTTCACCTCTAAATTAATGCCAGGTTCGACCATAATTTTTTAATTGTGTAATGTAGGAATCTGAAATAAACTGTTTAGAGTTGGGACGCGCAGAAATGCGAAGACATTTCTTAGTACATATGGTATATTTGCGAATTCGACAAATATTGACTAGTGACTGTTGAATATGGATAAAGGAACCTGAAATAAATTCTTTTGAGTTGGGACCGCGCAAATGTGTAAAGACAATTCGTAATACACCTGGTTTATAATTGTGAAGTGGAAAAATTGAATAGTTACTGTCGAATATGGATAAACGATCCGAAATAAATTCTTTTAATAAGTTGGAACCTCTCAAAAGTGCGAATAAATATCATAATTCATCTGGTATATTTGCGAAGTCGGCAAAAATTGATTCGTAACTGTCGAATGTGGATGAGAGAATCTGAAATAAATTATTTTTTACACTCAAAAAATTATTTTTTATACCCAAAAGTGCGAATAAATATCGTAATCCATCTGGTATATTTGCGAAGTTGGCAAAAATTGATTGGTTACTATCGAATGTGGATGAAAGAATCTGAAATAAATTATTTTTTATACTCGAAATTATATTAGAAGAGGGAGTTACAAGATGTTAAAGCGTCCAACCTAAAACCAATTGGCAATAGGTGGAGAGGCCTCATCACTATATAAAGCATTGACTTAACCCATTTTCTTGGCCATGTGGGATTTTCCCAATTAACAACAAAATAACTTATTTTTATTCTTTACATTTTTTTTATCTGTGATTAATTTTAATTAAAAATTAATATTATGTAGCTACAATAATCTATTAAAAATATAATTTTTTTAATTTTTATGAATTTTTATGAATTTTTCTAGTTTAAGGCATTAAAAAAATTCATAAAAATTTAATAATATTATAAAAATTTACTTTCAAATAGATTATTGTATCTACATAATATTAACTTTTAAATGAAATTGGTTTTAGATAAAAAAAATATAAAAATTAAAATAAATTAATTAACTTAAATTAAAATGAATTGACTTTAAACCATTTTTTGAGGATTTAAATCCTAACCAGAAAAAAAAATATAAATATCATGTCAATTAACTAATCGCTACTGCCAGAATAAATTGTTTCGAGTTGGGACCGCACAGAAGTGCAGTGCATTTCGTATCACAACTGGCATATTTTCGAAGGTGATAAAAATTGATTAGTTACTGTCGAATATGGACGATTTGGATATATCTGGAATCATGATGGATATATGAGGGCAAAGTTCTTATCTTGATGTCTTTCATCGCCAATTCGAATAACTTTGGTAGATGCCATTAATCTGAAATGATAGTTGGCAGTAAATTAGAGAAACCCGATGAAGTTAAGTTATGTGACTTGTTTAGAAAAGCCGGTGTTTAGAATGGAAAATATTATAATAAGCACTTATATAGTTTCGAACAGAAAATATTGTAACAATTATTAAAAAATTTGTAACAGAAAAAATTGTATCAATTACCTAAAGTTCGGAATAAAGGTAAAGTGATAATCAATTAAAAAAGCGATAAGAATGTTATCCACTGCAGCAATGATTTTAGAATTAAAAGAACGAAAATGCTATGCACACAACAGTACGCAGCGTCTAAAGTCCACGTTAAGAAATTTACAAGTTTATCCCTACCAAAAGTGTAAATCTTCTAATTCTACACAAGACTCAAACACTAAAAAGTCTCAACCCTTTTGTATAATTGTATCCCCCATAGAATTTTTCTCACACTTCTGACTCATCTGCTAAAAAGGATAAATTATTCTGGAGTGAACTATATAAAATGATCTTAAGTCTATTAAAATTATTTCAATTCAATCTCTCATTAGATGAAATTTATTAATTTAGAATAATCGTTTAACACAAAATTTTAAAATTTTAATTTAAATATTAGACAATTGTCTTCTAGTGAATTTAAACAATTTAATATTTTTTTATAGCAAATAAATAATTTAAGCTAGTAATTTTTTTCTTCTGAAATGAAATAAGTTCAATTTACAGAGATAAGAAAATAATTTAAATTTAAGGGAAAAAGGGCAAAACAATAGTTGTTGACACCCAATTTCGTCCGGCCATTAAAATAATTTTAAAAAAATTAAATAAAAAAAATTAAATAAAAAAATGTATTATTATTATTATTGTTATTATTATTACTAATTTTTTTTTAATTAGTTTAAAATATATATATTTTTTTTGTTTTGTTTTGTGAAGATTTGATATATGTGTGTATATGTGTATGTTTGAAAGAAAAAAAAGAAAACTCCATAAAAATGACAAAATTTAAAAGTTTGAGGTAAAAATGACAAAATTAAGAAGTTTCAGGCAAAATTGACAAATTCTGAAAGTTCCAGGAGCATTTGGCAGTTTGTCACATAAAATTTTGAGCCTGCCAACGTTTTTGGCTCAAATTGACAGAAAACGACAAAATTGTCAAAATCAGAAGCTTCAGGAACTTATCCAGAGGCTGAGAGACGTAAAGGACTAAAATTGTCATTTTACCAATTTAAGAGATAAGTTTGAAATTTTTTATTAATTTATCCATCAACAGTTCAGCTAAACTTCCTCTATAAATAGCCCCCCAAATTTTGTGCTGAACACAGAAAAAAATAGCAAAAAAACTTAGAGCTCCGTTTTAAAAAAAGAGAAAATTACAGCCCTTAGCCCCAGCCCTCTTCCCTTCTTCCCCAGAAAGCCAATTTTTTTTTCACTGCTGTTCCCTCTCTCTCTCTCTCTCTCTCTCTCTCCGCCGTGCCCCTCGCTGCCCGCCGCCGCCGCCCTACGCCGTTCGCCGCCGCCGTCCCTCTCCCTCGCGCCGCCGCCGTCCTTCCACCTTGCCGTCCCGCCGCCCATCTCGCCGTGACGCCGCCGTCCTCCTCCGCCGTTCGTTTCCTCTCCCCAGCCGCCAAGCCGCCCCGTCGCCTCGCCGCCCCGCCGCTCACACCGCCCCGCCGTAGCGCCGCCGTCGCCCCTGCCCCGTGCCGCCACGCCAGTAGCCCCACCCCCCTGCCCCTCTCTGCCGCGTCGCGCCTGCGTACCCAGGAAATTCAAAATTTTCAACTTCTAGGTAAAATTCAAATTTAATCTTTCATCTTTTCAACTTCTTTCACTTTGGTCACTAACTTTTTCTTTTGTTCTTGCAGAATTAATTACTAACCTTTTTAATTTTTACTTGTTTGTTTATTATTTGTTTATTACTAACCCTTTCTTTATTGTTGTTTTTAACAACTAACAACTAACAACTAACTTACTAACTTTTATTATTGATATTATTATTAATTTAATTAACTTTGTTAATTAACAATTAATTAATTTGACTAACTTTTTATTATTGTTGTTAATTAATTAATTTAATTAACTTGGCTAACTTTTTATTGTTGTTAATTAATTAATTTAATTAACTTGGCTAACTTTTTATTATTGTTGTTAATTAATTAATTTAATTAACTTGACTAACTTTTTATTATTGTTGTTAATAATTAATTTAATTAACTTGGCTAACTTTTTATTGTTGTTAATTAATTAATTTAATTAACTTGGTTAATTAACAATTAATTAATTTGGCTAACTTTTATTATTGTTAACAATTAATTAACTTGACTAACTTTTTATTATTGTAATTAATTAATTAATTCAATTAACTTGGTTAATTAACAATTAATTAATTTGGTTAACTTTTATTATTGTTGTTAATTAATTAACTTCTAACTTTTTATTATTGTTGTTAATTAATTTGGTTAATTAACAATTAATTAATTTGGCTAACTTTTATTATTGTTATTAATTAATTAACTTGGCTAACTTTTTATTATTGTTGTTAATTAATTAACTTGACTAACTTTTTATTATTGTTGTTAACAATTAATTAAACTTGGCTAATTTCTATTATTGTTGTTAATTACTTTAATCAACTTTGCTAACCTTTATTATTATTTATTTTTAAAATGGATGGCCAAAAAGCCCCACTTTATTTTATTTAATTCACCTTTACCCTTTACTAATAAATAAATAAATGAAAATTAAAAGAAGATTATTTTGTAATTAATTATTAAGGCTAATAAAAAAATCATTTTTAAAAGCCAATTATTTTTATTTTTTTTATTTTATTATTTCTTTAAAAATAACAAAGTTGACTTTTTATTCCTTTTTTTAAATTAATAAATAGAAATAATTAAATAATTCCAAAAATACAAATCAATTCTGTTTTTAAATATATCTTTAAAGTAATAATAATTAAAAATTCAAGAAAAATTCAATAAAATTATAATTAAAATTAATAATTAATTAAATAATTAAATTTAAAAAAAAAAAAATTAAAAATCCATGACCAAATGATCCGTCAGGATCCATGGCTTGGAATTATTTTTAAATAAAATATATAAATAAATTTTTCTTTATTAAAAATAAAAACTTTGGACTAATATATTAATTATTAAAATATAACTTTTTAATTTTCTTTATTAATAAAAAGAATAAAGGAGTAAAAATTTTCTTGGGCTAATATTTTACTTATTTCTTTCAAAATAATAAAAACAAGATATAACATTTTTTTTTTGTTGTTTTTTTTGTTTCCTTTATTAAATAAAATTTTATTCAAATGATTTCAAATAAAGGTAATAATAAAAATCTTTTAGCAAACAAAAAGAACATAAAAAAAAAAATCATATAAATATCAAAAACTTTTTATACATATAAATCTTTGATTTCTTTAATCTTTTTTTAAAATAAATTAAATAAATATCAAAACTTTTCTTCTTTTGTTTAAAATTTTTGATTCTCTTAATAAAAAAAATAATAAAAAAATAATAAAAAATAATAAAAAAAAATAAAAATTTTTAGTTCATGGTATATTGGCTGGAAACTGTCTCGTGCCCGCTTTTGAGCTGCTTCACCTGGTGAAGAGGGTCTGGCTGAGTAACAACGCCCCGTACCATGATCAAAATTTTTATTTTTAAACTCTTTAATTCTTTTAAATTAACTTCTTATTAAATAAAAATTAATTATTTTTTTTTAATTCTTTTATAAATTGAGTAATCCTTTAAAATAATAAATATCTTTCATTAAACAAGAAAACAAAAAAAGTAAACAAGAAAAAAAAAGAAAGATAAGAAAAATAAAAGAAAGATAAGAAAGAAAAATAAAAGAAAGATAAGAAAGAAAAGAAAGATAAAAAAAATAAAAGAAAAGATAAGAAAAAGAAAAGAAAGAAAGAAAAGACAAGAAAAATAAAAGAAAGATAAGAAAGAAAAATAAAAGAAAGATAAGATAAAGAAAAGAAAGGAAAGATAAGAAAAAGAAAAGAAAGATAAAAGAAAGAAAAAAGAAAAAGAAAAGAAAGAAAGAAAAGAATAAAAAAAGAAAGAAAAGAAAAGAAATTAAAAGAAATTTAAAAAAAAGAAGTAAAAATAAGTAAAAAAGAAGAAAAAGAAAGAAAGTAAAAAAAGAAGTAAAAATATAAAGATAAATTTTTTTAGTTAGTATTAAAAATCATTCATAAACAAAAAGAATTACCATTTAAAAATTAATTTCATAATAATAAGAATTAAATAATTACGATAAATCAATTTCCATATCCGGATGATCCGGCAGGATCTACGGTTTGGAAAATATCAAACTTTTTAAAATAAATAAATTAAATAAATACAAAGATAAAAATCCATGTTTACAATATGGATTAAATTATTTAAAATTTCACCAAATTCCGTGTCCAAATGACTCGGCAGAGTCCATGGTTCGGAATCAAATCTTCCGTGTCCAAATGACTCGGCAGAGTCCATGGTTCGGAAGTATAAAATTTCATACAAATTAATTAATTTAAAAATCCACATTTCGACTAATCCAGTTAAAATTTCTAATTTTGAAAATTAACTGAGAATTATTTAAAAGCAAAGCAAAACAAAATTAAAATCAACTAAGGTGCCAATTTTTGGGCGTTTTAACAAAGTTGTTTTAACGTAACCGTACTCCCGATCCCCGAACTCTCGCAGACCAATTTTAAGGTGACCAATCGACCTAAGAAAACTGATTGGTGGCGACTCCCGAAAACGATCCGCACGTTGCCACAGCTTGGCGACTCCACTGGGGACTCGACGTTAGTGAGTCGAGCCTAAAGTTGATTTGTTTTTATTTACTTTGCTTTACTATTATGTGGATTTATATATTATATTTACTTAAGTAAACATGCATAATGCATTCACAAAATGAAGCTCTATACCCGAGCTTCCTTAAATCAAACACGATTCTTTCTAAGCGGAATTGGTGTTGCTGTCCTTGTGAGGCCACGGTCTCCAAGCCTTCACCGGTTTCAAAGTAGCAAAGTAGTGTATTGCCTTCTGAGACGGTTAGTCTCTGCATGGGCCCACGAAAAGCTACGACTCGAATTAATCCATTCCTTACATAAACCCTAGAGGGTAAGGAATCGGGCCGTCACTATGATTCAGTGACGGGATTCGGGAACTATCCCTTGCCTTTTTGATAAACCACCTTCTGCATGTAGAATTCCTTACTCCACCTTAGAACCAGCCATTAAGAATTTCCCATACCTCGGTTCCCATTTCCATAGGTTTTGTTTTATCTATATGTTTGTATGATCCTATGTGTTATTTTTTTTACTAACTCTATTTTTCCTTATTTTTCCGGCATATACATTTCATCATTAAAGATAAGTATTTGGTGAAAGAACTATTATCATGGATATTCTCGATTATCTTCCCACGGCTGTTACTGGATCATGGAATGACACGGTAATCGAAACTCAGCCTGAAGCTATGGAATATTCCGAAACGGCTCAAAAGCTTCACGGAGATGCTCTGACATCCCATTCTCACGTACAGCTTAAGGACCAGGTATCGGTCCGGATAAATCAGAACGACACCACGGAATTATTGCAAGTCTGGAATAGTTGGAATTCTACTGATCGGGAAGCTTTTACGGCAAAATATGGTCACATCACTTGCCTACTAAAGGTTACCGTTGATGCATCACTTGTCCGGGCTCTAATACAATTTTGGGATCCATTTTATCGATGCTTTTCTTTCGATAAGATGGATCTGGTTCCAACCATTGAAGAATACAACAGCCTCTTGGGTTGGTCCTCCGACTATCCAATCGAGACTTATCAACATGATAGAAGAACGGAGCCTCATCGAGCCCTAGCAAAATTATTGGATATGCCAGCTTCCAGTCTTCAAACCAAGTTTGCAACAAAGGGATCTCAAAAATTTATCAGTTGGATCGACTTAAAACAATTAAGTCACGTTCTCCCTCAGAAAAATCAACGACGCAAGCTTTTCGCCTTGGCGATATATGGCCTGGTAGTCTTCCCAAGAATCGTCGGATTCATTGAAGGAGACATCATTACACTATTTGAGCAAATCTGCAATGCTCAAATAAATCCGACCTCAGTAATATTATGTGAAACTATCAGGGCATTAAACTTTTGTCGCCAAAGAGGGGGCAAATTCATAGGATGTTCACATCTCCTCAACATTTGGATCAAAAGCCACCTTCCTTGTGAGAAGCAACATTTTGGAAATCGCTTTTCAAAGGACTTCATCCCAATCGAAGCCTTTTTGAAAAGTGAAACCATTCATCACGACAGCAAGGAAGCATGGGTTGATTATTTCAAGAACATCACCGAATTCCAAATTGAATGGAGAGCCCCCTGGTCTACCTCCACCCGCGTTGTCTACCGTTGCGGCAATTGCCCGTGGGTTCCTCTCTTAGGTATATGGGGAGGAACAAGTTATGCCCCAGCTCAAGTACGAAAACAATTTGGGTCTATGCAATTTATACCCATGACGCATAATCTGAGTAAGTTGGAATTTTCACACGAAGATCCAAATTCAAATAAGCTCGCAATGGGTATTTCAGTTGCGTGGAAAAGAATTTTCATATTGAAGTCGGGGCCTATTATTTCTCCCACTGCTTATCATGAATGGAGAAATAACCGGAAGGAAGGAATAGTTCTATCTGAAGAGGTCATCAGAAAATTGGCGAAAAGAGAGTTGGAGAAAGAACTAGAGGAAGAAAAGGAGAAGAACAAGAGGATGCTCCTTGACATGCAACAGCTCGGTCACAAAACACAACTCCTCGAAGAGAAAGTTGAATACCAAAAACAAGTCATCTCCCAATTGGTTGATGAAACCGATCAAAAAGAGATGAGAGTCAGATACTGGGAAGATCAATACAGATTTTCTCAAGATCAATTGCAAACATTTTTTGTAGAAGTCAGAAAAGTTACAGAACAAGCCCAACTAATGGGCGAAGAAGCCAAGGAGTTAGAAGAACTGAGCTGTCCTACTCCATCAGTAAATGTTCAAAGAATGATGGAGTTCATATCTAAGGCCAGAAAGCAGTATTGTACTTTGGGTCGTTTCTTTTAAACAAACCTTTTGCTGAATGTAATTGAGAAATTCCATTATAGTTCTTCTTTCACCAAGTATTTACAATATTCATGCATGCATCCATCACATCAATCATACACACATAGAATCTAATAAAATAAATATTCCTTTAAAAGGGTAAAATTGGACCTCAACACCGATATTCAACTCGACTCCAAACAAGATTAATGGCAGAACAAGCCGAAGGACGTCTCATGGAGATGGAGTCCAAGATTGAAAGTATGTCAGAACAGATGAGACAATTGATGGAATTAATCAAAGGGAAAGCAACTCAAGTCCCCATCAAAGAAGTGCAAGATCCCACTTATCCCCCGGGATTCACCCCGCAACGAGTCTCAGTCCAAGAAAACCTGTTTCAAGAATCAGGACCGTCTGCTAGTGTTCACCTGAAACAAGACACTGTACAGGAAGAGAAGAAGACATTACCAAAAGAAGAAGCAGAATCTCAAAAACTCGAAACAATAGAAAAGCGACTGCGAGCCATTGAAGGAGGCACTATATTCGGATCTCTCTCGGTAGATGACCTCTGCTTAGTGCCAGATGTCGTAATCTCTTCAGATTTTAAGGTGCCAGATTTCATGAAATACGATGGAACGAGTGATCCCATCACTCACATCACATTGTTCCTAAGGAGACTACAACCACTTACAAAAGATGAAAAGGTGTGGATCGCACTTTTTCAGGAAAGTCTCACAAAATCAGCATTACAGTGGTATCTAAGCCAAGGTCCAAGGAACATAAAAACTTGGAATGACCTTGCTCAGGCCTTCATCGGCAACTATAAACACGTTATGGACTTGGCTCCGGATCGCCAAACTCTCCAAAACATGGAGAAGAAAAAGCTAGAAACTTTCAAGGAATATGCGCAGCGGTGGAGGGACTTAGCTGCACAGGTTCAGCCACCCATGACAGAAAGAGAAATGGTCACTTTGTTTGTCCAGACACTGAAATACCCATATTATGACAAACTTATTGGCAATGCGGCAACTAACTTCTCCGACGTAGTAATGTCTGGAGAAAGGATCGAGCATGGTATCAGGACTGGGAAGATTACTGAATCCTTTAGCGATCCTATGAAAAGAGGAGGACCTTCCAGAAGAAAAGATGAAGAAATACAACAAATAGGAAGAGGAAGAGGGATTCCCTTCGTGGGCACTGTGGCCACCGGACCTCGCCTATCCTATTCTGCCAATAAGCCCAATTATTATCCTACCAATAGGCCCAATGATTATCCTCTCAATAGGCCCAATGATTATCTTCCCAATAGACCCAACAATTATCCTCCCAACAGACCTAATCAGTTACGGCCACCTGTTCCAACTCCTCCAGTACCTGCACCAAGACCAAGAGAAATCTTCGCACCAATTCCCATGACTTACACTGAGCTGTATCCAAAACTCATCGAAAGTCAACTTATTCGCCCAATCCCTACAAGGCCATTGGAACCCCCGTATCCAAGGTGGTATGACCCTAACATAAATTGCCCATATCATGATGGTACCGTGGGCCACGGACTGGAAAATTGCATAGCATTGAAGCGTATAGTCCAACAATTAATTGAGTCAAAGTGGTTGGACTTTTCCGATGAACCAAACGTCACTCATAATCCATTGCCTCCTCATCAAGCCAAACCAGTCAATATGATGGAAGAATACTGGCCGATGAAGAAAACAGTCAATGATATCATAACCCCTCTTAAGCATGTATATTCATGCCTTGTGAAAGAAGGGATTATCATAGGAAAGTCTTCTGGAAATAAAGAAGTCGAGGATGAGGAGTGGTGCAACTTTCATAACAGTAAGAGTCATTCTATCCAAGAATGCCCAGAATTCCGTAAAAGTCTACAAAGTCTTATGGACTCCTCACAAATCATCGTTTTTATGTCAGATAAAGAGGATGACGTGAATGTGATAATTAAAGAACAAGAAGTCAATATCATGCCAAGACCACTAGTCATTCCAATATCAAAATCTGCTCTCAAGCCTTTAAGAATTCAAGTTCCAAAGCCATTCCCGTACAAATCAGACAAAACTGTTCCATGGAACTATGGCTATACTTCTAACATCACATCAACTCCGTTAGAAGTTGGGGGCATGACTAGAAGCGGTCGGTGTTATTCTCCCGAGCAAATGAACAAGCTCCAACAAGAGAAGAATGTTACGGATCCAGCAAATGGACCTATTAACACATCTAAAGAGCAAGAGATGCCTCGAGCAGTAACAGATGAACAAGCTACTGAGTTTCTCAAACTCATAAAGCAAAGTGAATACAGTATCGTGGAGCAGTTGAACCGTCTGCCAGCAAAGATCTCCATACTTTCATTACTCTTAAGTTCTGATGCCCATCGAGAAGCTCTTCTCAAAGTCCTGAATAAGGCTTATGTTGAACAAGATATCTCCGTGAACAACTTTGACCACCTTGTCAACAACATCACGGCACAAAATCTCATCACATTCACTGACGATGAGATACCAGCAGAAGGAAGGGGTCACTCTAAGGCTCTGCATATTTCGATTAAATACAAAGATCGGATTATGGCCAGAGTTCTTATCGACAATGGGTCAGCTCTAAATGTAATGCCACTCGAAACCTTACATAAGATTGGTTTAGACCCATCATACCTCAACAACAGTCATATTGTTGTTCGAGCATTTGACGGAACGAAGAGAGATGTTGTTGGAGAAATAGAGCTACCAATAGGGATTGGTCCCTGTCTTTTCCACATCACATTCCAAGTCATGGATATTTGTCCATCTTATACCTGCCTGCTGGGAAGACCATGGATCCATATGGCCGGAGCAATTCCTTCTTCATTACACCAGAAAATGAAATTCATTATTGAAGGAAAGATAATCACGGTCTTCGCTGAAGAAGACATCCTGCTATCAAGACCTGCGGATGCTCAATATGTCGAAGTCAATGAAAATATACCTGATTGCTCCTTCAGGTCTTTTGAGATTGTCAATGCTGCTTATGTCAGCGAATATGGAGAAGAACCCATTCCTAGCATCTCTAAAACAAGTCGCATGGTTGCCAAACTCATGATAAAAGGAGGATACTCACCGGGGTTAGGACTGGGACAAGATTTACAAGGAATCACAGAACCATTGAAAATCACCACAAATGAAGGGAAATACGGCCTAGGCTTCACACCGACAAGACATGATAAAATGAAGGCAATAGCTGAAAAGAGAGAAAAGAGGATTGCACGATTAACGGGGCATCCTCTCCAGGAAAGAAATCTGGATATCCCTGAAATCACCGAAACGTTCGTGAGTGGTGGTCTCATTCCAAAAAATGACAATGAAGGCAAGCTGACTATCAACATCAACAAGTCTTTTGAAAGTCTTTCTATTCAGGCAATCATCAGCGATTCACCTGAAGAGGAGGAGCTTGTTCAACCTTGTGGCCCACGGGATGTGCTGAACAATTGGGAGGCGATAGAACTGCCTGTTATAATCGAAAGCTTTCCAAAGTAATCTAATAGTAAAAACCTCCTAAAGAAAGGTTCAATCAATAGGGTGTAGTCTTTGTTTAAGTGAACCTTTTAGTTATTGCTTTTTATTCCAATAAAGTTGTGATTTATGCACATTGTAAATAAAGTACCAGTTTGCATCCATCTCATTCGTGCCATTTTTTTTTTTTCTTCTCTTTCTTTTCTCTCTGGATAATGCAGACCCAAAACTCTCTTTGATGACAATGAAAGAATGAACTTTGATAATCCTGTAAACACTACCGACTCGGATGACGAAGATCTTCAAGTATCTCCTGAGCTATTAAAAATGATTGAGCGAGATGAAAAAGAAAGAGCAACAAGTCAAGAACCAACTGAGGTATTCAACCTGGGAGACAGTCAGGATGTAAAAGAAGTCAAGATTGGCACTTTATTCCCTCCTGAAGAAAAAGAAGAATTAGTCCATTTATTGAAAGAATATGTGGATGTGTTTGCTTGGTCATACCAAGATATGCCTGGCTTAAGCTCAGACATAGTACTACACAAAATACCCTTGAAACCTGGGGCGAAGCCTGTCAGACAAAAGTTACGAAGATTAAAGCCGGATCTAATCTTAAGAGTGAAAGATGAGATTCGAAAGCTGTGGGATGCAGGATTCCTTGGGGTCGCTGAATATACAGAATGGGTGGTTAACATTGTTCCAGTCGAAAAGAAAGAAAGCGGGAAACTAAGAGTTTGTCAGGACTACCGGCCATTGAACGAAGCCAGTCCTAAAGATAACTTCCCACTTCCTCACATTGATACGCTGGTGGATAATACCGCAGGAAACTCCTATTTTTCCTTCATGGATGGCTTCTCTGGATACAATCAAATCAAACTTGATCCAGATGATATGATAAAAACTGCCTTTATAACCCTTTGGGGTACCTTCTACTACAAGGTGATGCCTTTTGGGTTAAAGAATGCTGGTGCTACATATCAAAGAGCCATGGTTGCATTATTCCATGACATGATGCATAAAGAAATTGAAGTATATGTAGACGACATGATCGCCAAAACTTTCACTGCTAAGGGGCATCTAAAAGTGCTAAGAAAACTATTCGATAGACTTCGCAAATATCAACTGAAGTTGAATCCTGCCAAATGTATTTTTGGAGCCTCTTCAGGAAAGTTATTGGGTTTCATGGTCAGCAAGGATGGGATTCGAGTTGACCCGAGTAAAGTCAAAGCAATACAAGAAATGCAACCCCCGAAGACTCCAAAACAAGTAAGAAGTTTTCTGGGCAGAATCAACTTCATAGCAAGGTTCATTTCACAATTGACATCCAAGTGTGAACCTCTTTTCAAATCACTGAAGAAGAACAATCCGATCGAGTGGAATAACGAATGCCAAGAAGCATTCGAGAAAATCAAGCAATATCTATCAAATCCACCAGTCTTGGTACCACCCCGATCTGGAGAATCGTTGATTCTATATTTATCCATACAGGATTCTTCATTAGGATCCGTATTGGGTCAACGTGATGAGACAGGCAAGAAAGAGCACGCAATTTACTATTTGAGCAAGAAGCTTACCACATATGAAGCGAAATACTCAATAGTAGAAAAGTCCTGTTGTGCCCTTGCATGGGTAGCACACCGACTACGACACTACATGCTCAACAACACCACATTGCTAATCTCCAAGACTGATCCCATTAAGTACATTTTTGAGAAACCAGCTTTATCAGGCAGGATCGCAAAATGGCAAATGCTGTTGTCTGAATACGACATACAGTATGTCACCCAAAAGGCTGTAAAAGGGAGTGTGATTGCTGAATATCTGGCTGATAGAGCATTGGATGATTATGAGCCAATGAAAATGGAGTTTCCTGATGGAGATATAATGACGATAGAACAGGAAGTCTCTAAAGATGATGAAACATGGAAAATGGCATTCGATGGAGCATCTAATGCTTTGGGACAAGGGATTGGAGCCATACTCATCTCTCCAAGTGGAGAGCAATTCCCTCTTACAGCAAAAATTACATTTCCTTGTACCAACAATATAGTAGAGTATGAGGCATGTGCTATGGGACTCCAAATGGCACTGGAATTGAAAGTGCGAGATCTCCGAGTTTATGGGGATTCCGCATTAGTCATATATCAAATCAACGGAGAATGGGAGACAAGGGATTCAAAATTGATCCCTTACCAAAAGCTCATACTAGACTTGGCTCGAAAATTCAACAGTATAAGCTTCCATCATCTTCCAAGGGAAGATAATCAAATACCGGATGCTTTAGCTACTTTGGCTGCTATGTACAAGATCAGTGACCCCGAGCATACTCCTGTGTTCGAAATGAGAATAATAGATTCTCCAGCTTATTGCATGAGCATTGAAGAAGAATTGGATGGAAAGCCTTGGTATCACGATATCAAGAAATACCTCCAAGAAAGAGTATATCCACCAGAAGTATCAGAAAATGACAAGAAATTTCTACGAAGATTGTCAATGGGTTTTCTTTTAAACCTAGACATACTTTACAAGAAAACCCCAGACTCGATGCTACTTCGCTGTGTAGATACTCATGAAGCACGAAAGATCATGGAAGAAGTTCATTCTGGAATATGTGGAGCACACACTAGTGGTCATACTATGGCAAGACAAATAATGAGGGCTGGTTACTATTGGCTCACATTGGAAAGTGATTGCGTCAATCACGTAAGAAAATGTCACAAATGCCAAATATATGCCAACAAGATCCAAGCTCCACCTGTTCCTCTTAATGTAACAGCAATACCTTGGCCTTTTGCCATGTGGGGAATCGATGTTATTGGAGCGATTACCCCTAAAGCTTCCAATGGTCACAAATTCATCCTAGTTGCAATTGACTACTTTACTAAATGGGTAGAAGCTGTGTCTTATGCAAGCGTAACTCAAAAGGTGGTATGCCGGTTCATTAAGAAAGAAATCATTTGTCGCTATGGACCGCCAGAGTGTATCATCTCAGACAATGCCACGAACCTGAATAATGCAATGATGCAGACTTTATGCCGGCAATTCAAAATCAAGCATCTCAATTCAGCACCTTATCGACCGATGATGAATGGTGCAGTAGAAGCGGCCAATAAAAATATCAAGAGAATTGTTGAAAAGATGATCGTCACTTACAAGGACTGGCATGAGATGTTACCTTTTGCACTGCATGCTTATAGAACTTCTACCCGTACTTCTACTGGAGCAACACCTTTTTCTCTGGTATACGGTATGGAGGCTGTATTGCCTATCGAAGTTGAAATTCCTTCATTAAGGGTACTAATGGATACTCAATTAGGAGAAGCAGAATGGGTCAAAGCTAGATACGAGCAATTAAATCTAATTGATGAAAGAAGAATGATAGCCCTCTGCCATGGGCAACTTTATCAAAGAAGGATGATTCGTGCTTACAACAAAAAGGTTCGCCCACGACAATTTCACGAAGGTGACATAGTGCTCAAGAAAATTTTACCCATGCAACATGATTCAAGAGGAAAATGGACACCAAATTATGACGGGCCATATGTCGTGAAGAAAGCATTTTCAGGAGGGGCACTAATTCTGACAGAAATGGATGGACGAGAATTACCGAAGCCAGTAAATTCGGATGCAGTAAAGAAATACTTTGCATAATGAAGAAATTTTCGAACAGAAGGGGAGAAGTGGATACAGGGTTACCAAAGTTTATTTGATCAAAGTTGTCAAAGAGAGCTTTCTTCCCTTACACTTTCATTATCTATCTGTACCCAAGATTTTCATATTCTTTTACCCATAAATAAAAGCCAATTCTCTTTAACTTACCTTAGATTCTCACGTTCAAAATGCTAAAGTCGCTTCTATCCAGTTCTTTTCCTTCAAATCTCACATTCCTACTAGCCTTAAGTGTGCAATAAATTGTGACTTTTGAAGGAAGAATAGTAATAATTAAAACTTAGAAAAAAACAAAGACCGTAGATTACTTTGATAAGCTTTGTGAATTAAAACAGGTAAGATTGAGGTCCTGCTTTGCGAGCAGCACAGAACATAGGCTAACAAAGAAGAAGGAGTAACAAATCTTTGGGAGATAGCCTTGGTGGTAGCCTGAATGATCATTTCAGAAGTCTTAACATGTCTATGTCAGCAGGAAAGAATCATGCTCACGAATATTTCAACAGGGACAATTATCCAGAGAAGCATAAAATATGAGGCGGGCATTAAAGAAAATTGAGGTCAAAATTCAAAAATAAGGCAAGGAAAGAGGATTTTTGAACAGAGTTGGGCTTTTGAGACAATGGACAACAGCTGGAAAGCATAAAGAGATTCAATAATAGTCCGAGAAGGAAATCACAAAGAAGATCCAGTAAAGTAAAGCAAAGACATGAAGAGCTAGATTAAAAAAAAAAAAACATCAGTTACACATGCCTTGCATTCATGCATTTCACATCATGCATGCATGGCTTTTACATAACAGGGATCAAATGAAAAGCATGTCCGCAGCATGATTGCAGCAGTATAAGCTGAGATCTTAATGACATCAGCTCTTACTAATTGGACGCATAGCTAATACGCTGGACCCAGCCCCATCAGGAATCCAAGGATAAAGCATACAATATCGTCAAAAGCCTGGCAATTGAGGCTACACCTAAAAGAACAGAATTGATGCCAGCTTAGCAGCATCCAGGATGAGTGATAGCTATCGTCAAAGATAAGGCAGACATCAAGAAATATTGTCGTTGAAAATTCGTCAAAAGCGGACAATGGATTCAATAATCAAGGACTGAATCGACGTCAGCTGGATGGAATATCTATCACATCAAAATAAAGTAGGATTCACTTTTCCGGTTAAGCGGCGGATACGGTACTCCGTGACTCTCAAGTCGGTTCTCTCAGTTGCCCATAATAACTGATCATTTCCTCCCTCCTTTCTTTTACTTTCTCCTAGAAAATGGATCCTACTTTTTCTGCCTTGCGAAAATATTTTCCTTCTCTCCCAATGAACATCCTCAAAAAGATCTACCAAGTTCGCTGTGAACGATTAAGAGCTCTGATGCATAAAGGAATCCCTGAAGATGTGCGGTGGTTAATTGAAGCTAAGGTTCGTCTGGCAGGTGAAATCCCAGAGGCATTTGTGTCTCACATGCCTGGTGTAGGCAAAAGCTCTTATGCCAAAAAACGAAGAGCGAGGAGACTAGGCGTTTGTCATAAATGCTGACGCTGGACCTGTAATACTAAATGTCGTTCTTTAGGGATGATCTCTGATAATCGAGAAGATAAAATACGATTCATTAAGAATGGCCTGAGTAAGGACTCATTGGATGATCTCCAATTGACTCTTGAGACGCATTCTTGTGGATCTGTGCAACGTGAACTTCTCGATTTATGGAGCATTTTTCATGAAGAACGAGAACGATACAGTCCCGGGAATCTGACATTAAACGACCCTATTTGTCAGCTTGTAAGAAAACTGGATGGGAAGCAAATCCTCGACTCATAGAAGCCATTAATCCCGTTACTGGACGTAAAACCAGTGGGAGATGTGAGCCACAGTCACAATCACTGTACATACAATTTATCATATTTAAAATTTTCCATTTTTCTTTTAATAATGTATTTGCTCCCGTAAGTGTAATCGACACGTTATCCATTTCATCGCTATAAATGCATGTTCTTCCAGTCGGTTATCTAAGTTTCCTTCAATAACTGATTCATTTCCCTCTTCTCTCAAATTCTTCTCTCATCAATGGATTCTACTCTTTCTGCACTGCGAAAATACTTTCCTTCCTTTCCAATAAAAGTCCTTAAAAAGATCTACCTTGCTAGATGTGAAAGAATCAGAGTTTTTACACGCAAAGGCATTCCCGATAATGTGTAGTGGATAATTGAAGCTAAGGTCCGTCTGGCGGGTGAAGTTCCAGATGCATTTATGCCCCGCATGCCCGGTTTAGGTAAAAGCCGTTATGCCAAAAGGCGAAGAGCAAAGAGACTAGGCGTGTGTTATAAATGTGGGCGATGGAATTGTATTACTAAATGTCGCTCTTTAGGATACATCTCCATAAATCGTGAAGATAAAAGAAAATTCATTAAGAATGGCCTGCGTAAGGAATCTCTGGAAGATATCCGAGAGACTCTTGAAACGCATTCTTGTGGAAAAGTGCAAGGTGAAATTATCAGTTTATGGAGGACTTACCATAAAGAACGAAACCGTTACAGTCTTGGGAATGTGACTTTAAACGATCCTGTTTGTCAGTTTGTAAGAAAACTGGATGGGAAGCAAATCCCCGACTTATAGATGGCATTGAAGCCATTACTGGACATAAATCAGGGGAAGATGAGAGCCACGGTCATGATTCCTGTACATATAAGCTGTCATTTGTCTTTTCTTTTAATATACTTGTTCCTGTAAGCGTAATTAACACGTTATCCTTTCATCGCTATAAATGCGTGTTCTTCTTTCCGGTTAAGTAGCGGATGCAATACTCTATGACTCTCAGTTTCCTACAATAACTGATTTCTTCATCTCTTCTCTCAAATTCTTCTTTTATCAATGGATTCTACTCTTTCCGCCATGCGAAAATACTTTCCTTCCATCCCAATAAATGTTCTTAAAATGATTTACCAAGCTAGATGTGAAAGGATTAGAGTCTTTATGCACAAAGGCATTCCTGACAATGTGCGGTGGCTAATTGAAGCTAAGGTTCGTTCAGCTGGTGAAGTTCCAGAAGCGTTCTTTCCCCGTATGCCCGGCTTTGGTAAAAGCGCTTATGCCAAAAAGCGAAGAGCAAAGAGGCTTGGTGTCTGTCATAAATGTGGACGATGGAATTGTAATACTAAATGTCGCTTTTTAGGATACATCTCCAAAAATCATGAAGATAAAAGAAAATTCATCAAGAATGGCCTGCGTAAGGAATCTTTGGATGATATCCTATTAACTTTTGAAACACATTCTTGTGAAATAGTGCAATGGGAAATTATGGATTTATGGTGGACTTTCCGTAAAGAACAGGATCGTTACAGTCTTGGAAATCTAACTTTTAATGACCCTGTTTGCCAGTTTGTGAGAAAACTGGATGGGAAGCAAATCCCCGACTTATAGAAGGCATTGAAGTCGTTACTAGACATAAATCAGTGGAAGATGAGAGCCACAGTCATGATTGCTGTACATATAAGCTGTCATTTGTCTTTTCTTTTGACAATAATGTACTTGCTTCTGTAAGTGTAATAAACGCATTATCCCTTTCGTCACTATAAATATGTGTTAGTTATGTTCGTTTCCTACAATCACTAATTTCTTTCTTTGCCTCCTTCATCAATGGAGTCTTCTCTTTCCGCCCTACGAAAGTATTTTCCTTCCTTCCCAATAAATGTTCTTAAAAAGATTTATCAAGCTAGATGTGAACGATTCAGAGTATTTATGCACAAAGGCATTCCTGATAATGTGCGGTGGCTAATTGAAGCTAAGGTTCGTTCAGCTGGTGAAGTTCCCGAAGCGTTCTTTCCCCGTATGCCCGGCTTTGGTAAAAGCGCTTATGCCAAAAAAAGAAGAGCAAAGAGGCTAGGCGTTTGTCATAATTGTGGATGGTGGATTTGCGGCAATAAATGTCGTGCTCCAGGAGTGATCACCAGAAATCGTAATGATAGAATAAGATTCATTAAGAATGGCTTGCGTAAGGAATCTCTAGAAGATATTCGAGAGGTTCTTGAAGCGCATTCTTGTGGAATAGTGCAATTTGAGGTTGTTGGATTATGGATAATTTTCCAAAAAGAACGAGATCGTTACAGTCTTGGGAATCTGACCCTAAACGACCCTGTTTGCCAGTTTGTGAGAAAGCTAGATGAGATGCAAATCACCGATTCATAGAAAGCATTGAAGCCATTACTGGACGCAAAGCCAGTGGAAGACGAGGATCAAAGTCACGATTACTGTACGTGCTAGCTGTCGCTTTTGAAATTTTCCTCCCCTTTTGGTAATAATGTATCCACTCCTGACGTGAACCAAAGTCACGATTACTGTACGTACTAGCTGTCGCTTTTGAAATTTTCCTCCCCTTTTGGTAATAATGTATCCACTCCTGACGTGAACCAAAGTCACGATTACTGTACGTACTAGCTGTCGCTTTTGAAATTTTCCTCCCCTTTCAGCGATAATGTATCCACTCCTGACATGAGCCATAGTTACGATTACTGTATGTGCTAGCTGTCGCTTTTGAAATTTTCCTCCCCTTTGGCAATAATGTACCCACTCCTGACACGGACTACTGTATATAGCTGCCACTTTTGAAATTTTCCTTCCCTTCCAACAATCACATACCTACTCCTGACGTAAGCTACAGTAGTGACTACTGTACATGCTAGCAGCTATTTTGAAAATTTTCCTCCTCTTTTAACGATAGTGTACCCATACCTGACCAGAGTCATACTCGTGACTACTGTGTATAGCTGGCAATAATGTATCCACTCTTGAAAATAAAATTATTGCCTTATCTCTTCATCTCTATAAATATATCCTCTTTTCTCACAAGGATAAGGATAGGAATGGAGAAAACCCCAACTCGTAAATCCCGAAGTATTTGTGTATTTTCTGGGGCTTTTCCTGGAAAAGATGAGGAGTATTTAAAGGCAGCCAACCATTTGGGTAGAGTATTAGCTGAGCGAAAAATACATTTAGTTTATGGAGGAGGTAGTGTCGGATTAATGGGAGGTGTAGCATCAGCAGCATCTTTAGGAGGAAGTCAAGTTTTGGGCATCATCCCTGGACCTTTGAAATTTGTTTCTGGGGGTACGATTGGAGAAGAATTAGTGGTTAAAAATTTGCAAGAGCGTGTGTTACAAATGCTTTTAAATGCTGATGCTTTTATCGCTCTACCAGGTGGTTTTGGCACGTTGGGAGAAGTCTTTCAAATTGCTTCCATGGCCCAACTTAATTTGCATAAGAAACCCATTGGGCTTTTAAATGTTAACAATTTCTTTACAGGTCTGATAGCTTTTATGGATTATGCTATGCAGAAGAATTTCATATCAAGAGTGGCACGGCGAATCATAATATCCGCAACAACTGCTGAAGAATTGCTAGATAAAATACAAGCTTTTGTTCCTGAACCAGATCCAGCAATGATTCAGATAGACTGGACACGACAGTCTTTCCCGACCAGTTCACTCCCATAATGGTCCTCTACTCACCCTGTTGAAGTATTGTGGAAGAAAGAAGCGATCTGATCCGTTTTTCTTGTCCTTTAGTTTTATTATCAGCGTTTTCTTTCGCGTTTCAGTTTTTCTTTTCAAGGAATTTCTTTTCTTATAAGATAGTTTCGTCCATGCTGATATTAAAACCATGGGACAATGCCTTTAGGTTGGAATGGCTGAGTAAAGAGTAATTTTTATTACTCTTGAGACGCATCCTATTAGGTCTACTAGGCATAACATTTTGGGGTAGTTAAGCTTTAACCTTATTTGGATGACATATCTCACAAGGGAATCTATATTTACTGAAGAAAATATTAGATGAACCTTGGATATTGATTCCAAACATCCGTTCCCTTTTACATAATTTGTCAGTGTTATTGTCATCATCAAGATTCACTCATCTTATCGAAGTTTAAATTTTTGCACTCACCTATTATGAAAATTCACACTTTCGAAGAAAATTATTCCAATTTCAATTGCTTTCATATAAATTTCGCTCGAGGTCCTAAGGAAAGCTCCTTAGCCTCAAAATCAATTTTCATCATCGGGGTTTTAAGGATGGAACCTTTGCCTCGAAAACAATCAATTTTCATCATCGGGGTTTTAAGGATGAAACCTTTGCCTCGAAAACAATCAATTTTCATCATCGGGGTTTTAAGGAAGGAACCTTTGCCTCGAAAACAACCAATTTTCATCATCGGGGTTTTAAGGATGGAACCTTTGCCTCGAGATCAATCATTCAGTCCATCTTACAACGATAGAACCTTTCCTATCGTTAGAGGTTCTAAGGACCTTTCCTTAACCTCAAACAAGCAATCAATCATTCAGTCCATCTTACAACGATAGAACATTTCCTATCGTTAGAGGTTCTAAGGATCTTTCCTTAAACCTCAAACAAACAATCAATCATTCAGTCCATCTTACAACGATAGAACCTTTCCTATCGTTAGAGGTTCTAAGGACCTTTCCTTAAACCTCAAACAAACAATCAATCATTCAGTCCATCTTACAACGATAGAACCTTTCCTATCGTTAGAGGTTCTAAGGACCTTTCCTTAACCTCAAACAAACAATCAATCATTCAGTCCATCTTACAACGATAGAACCTTTCCTATCGTTAGAGGTTCTAAGGACCTTTCCTTAAACCTCAAACAAACAATCAATCATTCAGTCCATCTTACAACGATAGAACCTTTCCTATCGTTAGAGGTTCCAAGGACCTTTCCTTAAACCTCAAACAAACAATCAATCATTCAGTCCATCTTACAACGATAGAACATTTCCTATCGTTAGAGGTTCCAAGGACCTTTCCTTAAACCTCAAACAAACAATCAATCATTCAGTCCATCTTACAACGATAGAACCTTTCCTATCGTTAGAGGTTCTAAGGACCTTTCCTTAAACCTCAAACAAACAATCAATCATTCAGTCCATCTTACAACGATAGAACCTTTCCTATCGTTAGAGGTTCTAAGGACCTTTCCTTAAACCTCAAACAAACAATCAATCATTCAGTCCATCTTACAACGATAGAACCTTTCCTATCGTTAGAGGTTCTAAGGACCTTTCCTTAAACCTCAGAGTTTAGGCGGCGAGAAGGTTTTCAATGCCTAGCTAAGCTGGACGAAATTTGGTAACTAACTTTGCATACATCATGTCCCATGAAGCATGCAAAGGGGGGCAGCTGTTGACACCCAATTTCGTCCGGCCATTAAAATAATTTTAAAAAAATTAAATAAAAAAAATTAAATAAAAAAATGTATTATTATTATTATTGTTATTATTATTACTAATTTTTTTTAATTAGTTTAAAATATATATATTTTTTTTGTTTTGTTTTGTGAAGATTTGATATATGTGTGTATATGTGTATGTTTGAAAGAAAAAAAAGAAAACTCCATAAAAATGACAAAATTTAAAAGTTTGAGGTAAAAATGACAAAATTAAGAAGTTTCAGGCAAAATTGACAAATTCTGAAAGTTCCAGGAGCATTTGGCAGTTTGTCACATAAAATTTTGAGCCTGCCGACGTTTTTGGCTCAAATTGACAGAAAACGACAAAATTGTCAAAATCAGAAGCTTCAGGAACTTATCCAGAGGCTGAGAGACGTAAAGGACTAAAATTGTCATTTTACCAATTTAAGAGATAAGTTTGAAATTTTTTATTAATTTATCCATCAACAGTTCAGCTAAACTTCCTCTATAAATAGCCCCCCAAATTTTGTGCTGAACACAGAAAAAAATAGCAAAAAAACTTAGAGCTCCGTTTTAAAAAAAGAGAAAATTACAGCCCTTAGCCCCAGCCCTCTTCCCTTCTTCCCCAGAAAGCCAATTTTTTTTTCACTGCTGTTCCCTCTCTCTCTCTCTCTCTCTCTCTCTCCGCCGTGCCCCTCGCTGCCCGCCGCCGCCGCCCTACGCCGTTCGCCGCCGCCGTCCCTCTCCCTCGCGCCGCCGCCGTCCTTCCACCTTGCCGTCCCGCCGCCCATCTCGCCGTGACGCCGCCGTCCTCCTCCGCCGTTCGTTTCCTCTCCCCAGCCGCCAAGCCGCCCCGTCGCCTCGCCGCCCCGCCGCTCACACCGCCCCGCCGTAGCGCCGCCGTCGCCCCTGCCCCGTGCCGCCACGCCAGTAGCCCCACCCCCCTGCCCCTCTCTGCCGCGTCGCGCCTGCGTACCCAGGAAATTCAAAAATTTCAACTTCTAGGTAAAATTCAAATTTAATCTTTCATCTTTTCAACTTCTTTCACTTTGGTCACTAACTTTTTCTTTTGTTCTTGCAGAATTAATTACTAACCTTTTTAATTTTTACTTGTTTGTTTATTATTTGTTTATTACTAACCCTTTCTTTATTGTTGTTTTTAACAACTAACAACTAACAACTAACTTACTAACTTTTATTATTGATATTATTATTAATTTAATTAACTTTGTTAATTAACAATTAATTAATTTGACTAACTTTTTATTATTGTTGTTAATTAATTAATTTAATTAACTTGGCTAACTTTTTATTGTTGTTAATTAATTAATTTAATTAACTTGGCTAACTTTTTATTATTGTTGTTAATTAATTAATTTAATTAACTTGACTAACTTTTTATTATTGTTGTTAATAATTAATTTAATTAACTTGGCTAACTTTTTATTGTTGTTAATTAATTAATTTAATTAACTTGGTTAATTAACAATTAATTAATTTGGCTAACTTTTATTATTGTTAACAATTAATTAACTTGACTAACTTTTTATTATTGTAATTAATTAATTAATTCAATTAACTTGGTTAATTAACAATTAATTAATTTGGTTAACTTTTATTATTGTTGTTAATTAATTAACTTCTAACTTTTTATTATTGTTGTTAATTAATTTGGTTAATTAACAATTAATTAATTTGGCTAACTTTTATTATTGTTATTAATTAATTAACTTGGCTAACTTTTTATTATTGTTGTTAATTAATTAACTTGACTAACTTTTTATTATTGTTGTTAACAATTAATTAAACTTGGCTAATTTCTATTATTGTTGTTAATTACTTTAATCAACTTTGCTAACCTTTATTATTATTTATTTTTAAAATGGATGGCCAAAAAGCCCCACTTTATTTTATTTAATTCACCTTTACCCTTTACTAATAAATAAATAAATGAAAATTAAAAGAAGATTATTTTGTAATTAATTATTAAGGCTAATAAAAAAATCATTTTTAAAAGCCAATTATTTTTATTTTTTTTATTTTATTATTTCTTTAAAAATAACAAAGTTGACTTTTTATTCCTTTTTTTAAATTAATAAATAGAAATAATTAAATAATTCCAAAAATACAAATCAATTCTGTTTTTAAATATATCTTTAAAGTAATAATAATTAAAAATTCAAGAAAAATTCAATAAAATTATAATTAAAATTAATAATTAATTAAATAATTAAATTTAAAAAAAAAAAATTAAAAATCCATGACCAAATGATCCGTCAGGATCCATGGCTTGGAATTATTTTTAAATAAAATATATAAATAAATTTTTCTTTATTAAAAATAAAAACTTTGGACTAATATATTAATTATTAAAATATAACTTTTTAATTTTCTTTATTAATAAAAAGAATAAAGGAGTAAAAATTTTCTTGGGCTAATATTTTACTTATTTCTTTCAAAATAATAAAAAAAAGATATAACATTTTTTTTTTTGTTGTTTTTTTTGTTTCCTTTATTAAATAAAATTTTATTCAAATGATTTCAAATAAAGGTAATAATAAAAATCTTTTAGCAAACAAAAAGAACATAAAAAAAAAAATCATATAAATATCAAAAACTTTTTATACATATAAATCTTTGATTTCTTTAATCTTTTTTTAAAATAAATTAAATAAATATCAAAACTTTTCTTCTTTTGTTTAAAATTTTTGATTCTCTTAATAAAAAAAATAATAAAAAAAAATAAAAATTTTTAGTTCATGGTATATTGGCTGGAAACTGTCTCGTGCCCGCTTTTGAGCTGCTTCACCTGGTGAAGAGGGTCTGGCTGAGTAACAACGCCCCGTACCATGATCAAAATTTTTATTTTTAAACTCTTTAATTCTTTTAAATTAACTTCTTATTAAATAAAAATTAATTATTTTTTTTTTAATTCTTTTATAAATTGAGTAATCCTTTAAAATAATAAATATCTTTCATTAAACAAGAAAACAAAAAAAGTAAACAAGAAAAAAAAAGAAAGATAAGAAAAATAAAAGAAAGATAAGAAAGAAAAATAAAAGAAAGATAAGAAAGAAAAGAAAGATAAAAAAAATAAAAGAAAAGATAAGAAAAAGAAAAGAAAGAAAGAAAAGACAAGAAAAATAAAAGAAAGATAAGAAAGAAAAATAAAAGAAAGATAAGATAAAGAAAAGAAAGGAAAGATAAGAAAAAGAAAAGAAAGATAAAAGAAAGAAAAAAGAAAAAGAAAAGAAAGAAAGAAAAGAATAAAAAAAGAAAGAAAAGAAAAGAAATTAAAAGAAATTTAAAAAAAAGAAGTAAAAATAAGTAAAAAAGAAGAAAAAGAAAGAAAGTAAAAAAAGAAGTAAAAATATAAAGATAAATTTTTTTAGTTAGTATTAAAAATCATTCATAAACAAAAAGAATTACCATTTAAAAATTAATTTCATAATAATAAGAATTAAATAATTACGATAAATCAATTTCCATATCCGGATGATCCGGCAGGATCTACGGTTTGGAAAATATCAAACTTTTTAAAATAAATAAATTAAATAAATACAAAGATAAAAATCCATGTTTACAATATGGATTAAATTATTTAAAATTTCACCAAATTCCGTGTCCAAATGACTCGGCAGAGTCCATGGTTCGGAATCAAATCTTCCGTGTCCAAATGACTCGGCAGAGTCCATGGTTCGGAAGTATAAAATTTCATACAAATTAATTAATTTAAAAATCCACATTTCGACTAATCCAGTTAAAATTTCTAATTTTGAAAATTAACTGAGAATTATTTAAAAGCAAAGCAAAACAAAATTAAAATCAACTAAGGTGCCAATTTTTGGGCGTTTTAACAAAGTTGTTTTAACGTAACCGTACTCCCGATCCCCGAACTCTCGCAGACCAATTTTAAGGTGACCAATCGACCTAAGAAAACTGATTGGTGGCGACTCCCGAAAACGATCCGCACGTTGCCACAATAGTCAAAACAAGGAAAGAGAGAGAGAGGAGCGACGCTGAATGAATTGACAACCACATTTAGTGACCAATTCTCAAATGGTTGTCAGTTCAATCAGCATCTCCCCTTTGAAAGTTATGTCACCTTTTTTTTAACCAATTTGGAAACGAAATAACTGGTGATCGGTTTTTCGGTCGTCCCTTACTATCCGATCTTTATAACTTCATTTTCTTGTATTGTTGGCAACAGATATTAGAAAAAATAGTGGTTTATATTAATGCCTTAAATATTGTATCAAAAATCATATTTGATTGTTTTTACTAGTGTAATTTCAATCTCGATACTAGTATTCTACCGTATCAATATGACAATTAGCAATATTTCTTATAATATTTTAGTATCATATAGTTTTTTCCTTAAATATACTTTATAAACTAGTTAAGACTAAGAGTTTTCTCTCCTTCATACATATGTGCATACATGCACAAATAAACACATGTATGATAGCCGAAGGGCTATCACCTCTCTCAGTACACACTTCCTGCCAATAGTACGGTCGGGAAGCCTGGCGATTACCTGAAAGAGGCGATATCACGGACCTCGGAAGGAGCGAAGTCAAACACCCCGACTTCGGCTAGAACATCAAGAATTTTGAGGATGAGACCTGCTCCCTCGGGGGACCAAACGGACCGTTATCGGAGATGAAGAACCAGCTATTTCAAGCAGGAGAGAATCTCCCCGAAGGCGGAACCCCTAAACCAGGGAATTCTCCGAACTGCGGATATAATTCCCGAAGAGGGGCGTCCGTACCAAAGGACAACCTCGCCCAGAGGACCTCGGGAGTACGGCAGATGCATTTAAAGAGCCTCTGACATGTCGCCCACACGAGCTACACGCCGCCTCAAAGAGCAGTCTGACGCGCCGACGCCATCCAGGTCTTGTCATGACCTGTCTCGGTTCCAAACCCGAGGAACCTACAAACGGCTACCTGTCCCCTACGCCCAGAAGTACATATTGCATCGGACTGAAGACGTGTCACGATCTAAACGGGCTGGGCACTCCTATAAATACCAGAAACAAACCCTGGCAAAGGGATTCCGAGTCTGACCTCCTCTCCTTGAGCAAAAACACAAACAGGCAAGACCACACAGCTTCCTTGTGCTCTTCCTCTACCTTCTCTCAGAAAACTGACTTGGGCGTCGGAGGCTCATCCCCGGAAAAACACTCTGAGGACCCCCTAATCCCTTTTTCTCTCTGAGTGTTTCAGGCACACTCCCCTGGGAAATTTTTGCTCCAGACATCCTCCCTCTCAGGATGTCTCTCCCGAAGTCATAATGTCACCCGACGAAGATGCTGCCGGGCATCATTTGGCGCCATCTATGGGAACCCACCCTCAGGTCGTTGTCGTTGAAACTCGGCATTCAAAGGAAAAGGGACTCCCGAGGTCCTCGTCCACGCCTGAAGTTCAACTGGCTACTGAGCAGACCTTTCCAGGGATTTTCTTGCCGGAGGAAAAACGTCCTCTAATCATAACTATGAGTTTTCTGCGCGACTTTCAGCGCTCCACTGTGGCCAAAGTGACACAGCAAATAGGCCGAAGATGGCCACAACCGACTCAGGCCCAAAGGCCTTCCTCACTAGTACTCCCTCGGGAGAAAAGCCCGAGGTCAGCTCACTGGAGTTCGGGAAACGGGGATACGTGTGACGAATCCTCAACGGAAAACATACCCCTCGGAGGATGGCCCACGGGGGCACTGAGGCCCAAGCGGCTGAAAACCCCGCGTCAAAAATGTTCCTCGCCTGAGGCAAAGTCGCCATCCCCTCAGCGGCGAAGTCCGTCCTCGAAAAGGCGCCGGCAATCTCCTTTCCCCGAGGCTTACAAGCACCAAAACGCAGAGCCCAGTGCCACGCTCCTCATGGAAAAGATGTTATTAAGGTTGGAAAGGGTGGAAAGACAGGTAGCTCAGAAACCAGTCTGGGCTAGGCTAACTGATGAATCGCCGTTCGTCCGAACAGTGGTAGAGGCACCCATGCCAAGCGACTTCCGGGTGCCTCGGCTCGAAACCTATGATGGCCGAACTGATCCACAGGCTCATCTAACTAAATACAAACGTAGCATGGTGTTGCACGGTGCTGATGATGCTACTTTGTGCAAACGCTTTGAGGTCACCCTCACAGGGCCAGCAACAGCGTGGTATAATTCATTGGCCCCTGGAGCCATCAGGGAGTTTCAGGAGCTATCCATAGCCTTCACACAGCAGTTCATTGGAAGCCATCCCACGGCGAAGATGTCTGTCCAGATGTTCGACATAGTGCAAAAAAATGGAGAAATCATCTGCGACTATGTCGAAAGGTTTAACAGAAAAGCCCTAAGTGTCCCGGACTTTCGGCCCGAAATACGCATCCTCGCCATGATACGAGGCCTTCGGAGGGACTCACAGCTGTTCTACGAGTTCTCCAAGGATCCCCTAGACACACTTGGTGAATTCTACCGAAGGGCCGAACAACACATGACAACCGAAGAGCTGAGAATGGGTGGACCGGCGTCTGATCAAACCCGTGCCGAAGGGCCCAGCTAGCAAACAAGGTATCCAACTGAACAGGCAGGACGACCTCGGAGGCTTAGAGGAAGGAAACCTCCTCCGAACTTCACACCCCTGAACACTACAAGAACCAATATTCTCATGACAATGGAGAGGCAGGGGACCCAGATTCAGCGGCCAAAGGCCATGACCGCCAACAACAAGAAGAACATGAAAAAGTTCTACCAGTTTCATCGCGACCACGGGCACGACACCGAAGATTGTTTTCAGCTGAGAAAGTACATAGATTCGCTGATAAAACAAGGCCAACTTCGGCGTTATCTGTGAATGCCTTCCCCAAAAGGAAGAAATGAGGAAGAAGGAAAGACCGATGATGAGGAGTATGATTCCGACAGGCAGAGGAACCGAAGTCCAAAGAGGCGTCTCCCACCCCCGGCTGGGGTAATACAAACAATCACGACGGGACTACCATCCTCGGAAAGAAAGAGGAAGGGCAAAGAAATATCAGTGATGGAGTATCAAAGTCCGTCGAAGAGGCTAACCCGCAAGGATGGTTCCACCGTCATCTTTCCCCATGACGATCCACTATTGGTCATGGCGAGAATAGGAAATTGGGACGTCAAAAGGGTGTTACTTGACGATGGATCAAACGCCGACGTCTTGTTCCCGCATCTGCTGCCGAGGTTGGGAATATCCAACGCTGACCTCAAGCCTGTCACTTCACCTACTTTCGGGGTAGGGCCGTCCGAATTGCCTGTACTCGGATGGATCGACCTGCCCCTGATGATGAGAGGAACTTTGGTAGACGGGACAGAGGAATTATTTGCCTCCACAATGACAAGGTTCATTGTCATGGACGTTCTTTCATCATATAACGCCATCTTTGGAAGGCAAACGCAAGGAAATCTGCACATTCGCCCGGATATAAAATACTTAATTGTCACTTTCGCCACCAAGGATGAAGACGCAAAAATCTATATCGATCAAGGCGAAGTGAGGAAAATGTTCGTCAAGGCGCGAAAGGCCTCAGTAACCAACCTCGCACAAACAGTGGTGGCAAAGGTTTTGTTAGATGAAAGGCCAAAAGAGGGAGAGGCAGAAGATCCCGCGAAGAATGAAATGGAAGAAGTAGAACTTGTCCTGGGCCGAAACACCCGAATAAGGAAAAACTTGGCCAAAGGCGACAAGAAAAACTTGTTTCCTTTCTAATGATGAATAAAGACCTGTTTGCCTACTCGCAGAAAGATATACCGGGGGTAGACCCTCGCATAATACAGCATAGCCTTAAAGTAAGTCCAGAAGCAAAACCTGTCCGGCAAAAGATGCGGGGCATCTCAGTCCATAAAAACAACTTCGTCAAAACCGAAGTCCAGCGCTTATTAGACGCAGATGTAATCAGGGAGGTCAAGTACCCCGAATGGTTAAGCAACGTGGTTATCGCCACAAAAGAAGGGAGTAGTAACCTCCGAATGTGCATCGACTTCATAAACTTGAATGATGCTTGCCCAAAAGATTCATACCCTCTCCCACCAATAGACCAATTGGTAGACTCAATTGCCAAATACGGGCTCCTAAGTTTCCTAGACGCTTTCAATGGGTATCATCAAATAAGGATGGACCCCGAAGATAAGGAGAAAAATGCCTTCATCAACGATGGTGGAACGTATTGTTACATCAGAATGCCCTTCGGGCTCAAAAATGCAGGAGCTACTTACCAGAGGTTGATGAACAAGGTCTTTAATGACCAAATAGGGAGGAACATGGAAGTTTACGTCGATGAAATGATAGTCAAGAGCAAGCTGCCTCGCGACCATGTCGCAGATCTGAAGGAGACTTTTCACCAGCTCAACAGCTTCGAAATTCGCCTCAATCCCGAAAAATGCATCTTCGGCGTAACCTCGGGAAAGTTTATTGGGTACATGGTATCAGAAAGAGGCATTGATGCTAACCTAGAAAAAGTTAAGGCCTTGCTTGAATTCCGAACTCCTGCCACAATAAAAGATGTACAGAGATTTACCGGAAGGATAACCTCTCTTAGCAGGTTCATTTCCAGGTATGGGGAACGGTGTCGAGCATTTTTCAAAGTCTTCACTAAGGCAACAAAAAGGGAGGGCGACCTCAGAGGCAATGATCATCCTTGGAATGAGGATTGTCAAGAAGCTTGGGAAAAACTCAAAGCCTATTTGGCCCGTCTGCCTACTCTTCGGCAACCTCGCAGGGGAGAACCCCTCATATTATACCTCACCGTCACAGAAAAAGCAGTAAGCTCAGTCCTTGTAAAAGAGGAAGGGCTGAAGCAATGGGCGGTTTATTATGTAAGCAAGTCTCTGCACGACGCTGAAGCCAGGTATCCCTTGCTACAAAAAGCTATATATGCCCTGGTGCTGGCAGGAAGAAGACTACGGCCATATTTTCAAGCTCACCCAATCATCGTCCGAAGTAGTCTACCGCTACGGGACGTCATGAGGAAAGTTGATCATTCGGGAAGGCTTTCTAAATGGTGTATAGAGCTTGGCGAGTACGACATTGCTTATGAACCTCGGAAAGCTATAAAAGCTCAGGCTCTGGCAGACTTCATCGCCGAAGTACCCATCACCGAGGACAGCCATTCGGATCTTGGGGAAGGTGAGCCAGAATGGACTTTGTACGTAGACGGAGCCTCAGGGTCCGAACACCAAGGAGCTGGGGTAATTATCAGAGACCCTGAAGGTCTAGAAGTAACGAAGGCCATTAAGTTCGACTTCAACGTCACCAACAATGTTGCTGAATATGAAGCTCTCATAGCAGGGTTATGCCTAGCTAGAAAAATTGGTGTAAGGAATTTGAAAGCCTAAAGTGACTCCCAGCTGGTAGTTCGGCAAACAGCAGGGGACTACAGGGCGAAAGACCCGACCCTGGCAAAATACCATGAACTGGTAGCAAAGCTTATCCGAGAGTTCGACACCATACGGATCGAAAACGTGCCTCATCGAGATAATGCCGAGGTAAATTGTTTGGCGAAGTCAAAAACATGTACCGATGTGCTAAGCCACCCGAGCATCACAGTGCTGAGCATAGTAACTTCGAAAAAAAGGCTGGAAAGATCCGATAAAAAGATATCTCACAACCAGTGAGCTCCCCAAGGATCCCAGCGAAGCGGCAAAAGTGCGAAGACATTTCGGTCGTTTCTTCCTAATCGGAGAAGAATTATATCGGCAGAGATATGCAAATCCACTGCAGAGGTGTGTTGGCGAAGAGGATACTGAAATGATCCTCGAAAAAGTTCACGAAGGTGCTTGTGGTTCGCACATTGGAACTGACGCCCTGGCAGCAGTGATACTTCGCCAAGGATACTTTTGGCCTACCTTGAGAAAGGACGCTAGGCAGTTCGTCCGGAAATGTGGTAATTGCCAAAAGACACGCGAGTATCTAGAGGATACCCTCAAAATTGGTAACGTCGGCTAACTATCCTTGGCCCTTCGCAGTCTGGGGCATAGACCTCATTGGGCCACTCCCGACAGCTCCTAGAGGCGTGAAGTTCTGCGTAGTCGTAGTGGACTATTTCTCTAAATGGATCGAGGCCGAACCCTTAGCAACCATCTCGGCAAAAGATGTGCAGAAGTTCGTATGAAAGAGCATCGTGTGCAGATTCGGCGTACCAAGGGCACTGGTAGCCGATAATGGATCCCAGTTTACAGATAAAGGGTTCCAAGAATTTATCAACAACCTCGGAATAAAAATGCATTTCGCTCCAGTAGCTCACCCCCAAAGCAATGGGCAAGTAGAAGTATCTAACATGACCATAAAAGATGGTCTAAAAAAGAGATTGGGGGAGGCAAAAGGGAAATGGCCAGGAGAGCTCCCAAGTGTGTTATGGAGCTACTAAACAACACCCCGAAGAGCCACAGGGGAAACACCTTTTTCACTGGTTTTCGGTACAGAGGCCATCATCCCAATTGAGGTAGTACAACCATCGGTGCGAGTACAAGTGTTTGATGAAAGGGGAAATGACCTCGGCCTGAGGACCAAGCTGGACCTCCTCGGTGAACAAAGAGAAATAGCCGAGCTAAGAAGAAAAGCTTTTCAACAAAGAGTGGCCGTGGCTATAAACTTGCGCGCCAAGCCGAAGGGAATAAAGAAAAGAGACCTCATTCTCTGAAAAGCAGAATTTGGACCCCGAAGGCCATCCCACGGAGTACTTCGCGCAAATTGGGAAGACCCTTATCTGGTACTCGCCGAAATGCGAAAAGGAGTTTACAAGCTCGGCGATGCCGAAGGCGTAGAATTAAAAAATACATGGCATTCGAATGCCTTGAAAGAATTCTATGCTTAGGATTTTGGTGGAAAAATTGTACAAGTTAGAAAAATTTCTAATTACAAAAGCTTCTTTTCACCAGAGTGGTCATCGCCGATTAGAAACTTACTTAAGGAGAAATTCGCGAAGGTGATTCCAAGGCTAATGGGCATGATAAGCGTAAATATGATTTTCCAAAATCTCTTGAGCGAATGTGTTCGGGACAATGGGAAATGAAAAACCTTGCGCAAAAAGACTCTGCCAAAAAATACTTTAGAAAAGAAAGAAGAAGTCCCTATTAGCAAAGATGGATCTAAATTACAAAGAAGGAAGCTCGCCAAAAAAAGAAGAACGAAAAAGGAGAAAAAGAAGACAAAGGACCCTAAAAGAGACTAAGGGACCTCGGTGTCTCGTGAGTCACTAGCTCCTGCGTCCTTGTCCACCGCCCCTGGCGCCGGAAGAGGAAAAGGGCAAGTTGAGGTGCTCAATTTTGGACTAAGACCACCGAGGCCCCTCGGGGATGTTCAGGGCCGCCAAAAAGGAGAGGTCTAGACCAGGGAACCTTTGCAGAACTTGATGACCAGTGAGGTAAAAGCCGTCCTAGAAACCGACCTTGGTCGCTTGGTCGGCCTTCTCCTTCACAACAACTAAGTCCTCAAGCTCTTTTTCTAGATCAGCGATCTCCTTTTTCAGTGCCTTCGTCTTTATCTTCTTTGGCTCCTTCTTCAAGGACTCGACCTCAGCCTGGAGCACGGCCTTCTCAGCAAGCACCTTCGCCAAGAGAGCTTCAGACTCTGACTTCTCCTTTTGATATGCCTCGTTTGCCGAAGTCAGCTCCGCCACCTTGGAGCCGAGGTCAGAAATCTTTTGGGAGGAGTCCTTCAAAAGTTCCTCTTTTTCCTTCAACAACTCCTCCTGAACGGCAGCAACCTCCTTCTTTGCCGCTTGAGCCGTCTCCACATTCTTGGCGACCAAGTCGAAGCACATGGCCTTAGATTTCTCCATACAGTTTATGGCCCAGGCTCGGAACGCCGCTTGCTTCGTTGCCCGAAGCCTAAGGAGGCCGGTGTACCCCAACAGCTGCAAAGTAAGAACAAAGTCAGTAAGGCAGAAAATGAGCCAAACACTTAAGAGAAATCAAAAAGAAAAGACAAGGTCCTGAAGTATACCTGGGCAGCATGCTCGGAAACTCTTGCAGCAAGGGACTCTTCGTCCGGGTATGCCTCAGAAATAGCCTTGAAAAAGGCCTCGGTGAGGATCCCCCTTGAAATTTGGTTGGCCATTTGCTGGCAGTCGTCAAAGTACATGTTCATGTCCTCCGTAAACGACCAAAAAGGCTCCCTCGGGATCTTCCCCTTCGGGATATGAGAATCCCGAAGGGCCCATTTTTGGGTATGCTCGGCCACCCACCCCGAAGATGGTACCTCTTCTGCACGACAAGACAAGAAAACCTGTTAAGGCAAGCAATTCTCAAAGTTTAAAAAATAAAGATACTGCAGCTTGTCCAAAAAACGAACCTGACGGCACCTCGGCGACATCATCATCGGAGTCCCGAACCTCATCGGCAGAGATTTCTTTGCCTTTCCTCTTGCGTCACTCCTCGAGCTCCTTGCCAGTAAGGGCTTCCACCAAGGCGTCCAGGAGAGCCGCCGAGGAAGTGGGACTCCGGAGAGGGACGTCGGTCACCACTTCAGCCAGCGGGGCAACAGCGGCATCAGTCTCCTCACGCGCCTCCTCGAGAATTTTCGGGAGAGGAGGAGACGCGTCTTTCTTCCCCCGTTTCGCCAAAGATGGCCCGGCCCCAGACATTTTCCGCCTTCGAGAGACGGCCTTCTTTGTTTGCTCCCCTTTCTCGGCTTGACCGAGGAAGAGCTCCTTGTAGTAAGCAGCGGACTCGTCGCCCATCTCTGAAAAATAAGGAAAATATCAGTGTGAGTCTAAGTGGTATCTACAACAAAAATTTTGAGATAACTTACTCTCACTAAAGGCTTCATAAGTGACCTCCTTCTGAAGGAGTTTCACCAGCCAGGAGTCCTTCCCTTTGATGGCAGGAGCCGGTATTCTGAGGTCCGTCTTCTGCTCCTTCACTACCCTTAATTCCTGAAAGTCCTCCTCGGTCATCAGTTTGCACATGATGGGGAAGGGGTAGAGGGAGTGCGGTGGGACCTCAGAATCCCAGTCGGAGACCACCCGGATCCGATTGTCGAAGTCCGCGAATCTGGCCGCCAACTCAGGAGTCAGCAGCCTCTTCGGGTCCATAACATCCGTTTCCAGCTTTCCCCGAGCCCACTTAGTCGGAACATACGACCAAGCCTCCTCTATCTTCAGAAAAAAGAATTTTCTTTGCCACCCTCGCCAGCTGTCGTTAGTGGCGAAGGTGAACATATACTTTTTGCTCCCTGATCCCCGAGGTAGCATGAAGTAGAAGCCACCCTTCGGGACCGCGGAAAGCTTATAGTACTGCATAAAAAGAATGAAATGGGGTTCTATTTCGAAAATGCCACACATACAAAGAAAGGCGTTAAAGTAGCAGTACGAGTTCGGCGGAAGTTGATTTACGGCAATGCCATGAAATTGGCAAAACTCGCAGATCACATTCGAGGGAGAAAACCAAAGTCTGGCCTTCAGTTGGGCATGAAAAACGGTAACCTCATCTCGGTGGTTCATAAAACTGACCTCCTGAGGGCCAGGAAGTCTGGTGGTGACGTAAGAAGGAAGAAAGAACTTTTTGGTCCATCTTTGCAATTTTTTTGAAGTCGTACAACAAGTATGATTCATGAGAGGTTGCCAACTTTCTGGAAGCGGGGAAACAGTCATAAGAGGAGTTGGCGAAGACATTTTCGAAGAAAAAAGGACTTTGGGGGACGAAAAACAAACTTCGGGAAAGCTTTTGGAAAAGCAAAAGAGCATAGAAAATCAAAGAGTTTTGAAAGTCAAGACCTACCAAATGCTTTGCCAAAATCTGGGTTTGGAGCCGTCGTCATAAAAGGTGGCCGGAAATCTCCTGAGAAAAAGCACTGCCGCGAAAAAACGCAAAAACAATTGTGAGCAGGGAAAAAGCAAAAGCAGAGCAAAAGGAACTTATGACGGAGCAGGCTATATATACGCCGAAGGCGGGTAGGCGAACCGGCGTCATAAGTACTCCAGGAAGGAGAACAGTCGCCATAACTGCTCCCTGCATCTAAAAAGGCGTGCCTGCCGTAAATGATGCAGTCCCCTCCAATGACAGCGTACCACGTGTCAGCCAGCGCGCCAAGCAAGAGGTACGCCTTCTGACACCCCTAAACCTTGGGCACGCTACTCCAGACTGACACGCTTAGTTATGAGACACGACATTGCGCAGACCTGTAAAAGGAAAGAAGTGGGTTACCTCGAAGACACCAAAAGGCAGGCTATGGTCGAACAGCCTATGTTTTCGGACAAAAGATGCATCTTCGGCACAGGTATTACACCCAAGATCCCCAATGGACGCCCTCAGAGAGCCTACAAACCGAAGTTTCCACTTCGACTTTTCCGAAGGGGGGCATGTGATAGCCGAAGGGCTATCGCCTTTCTCAGTACACACTTCCTGCCAATAGTACGGTCGGGAAGCTTGGCGATTACCTGAAAGAGGCGATATCACGGACCTCAGAAGGAGTGAAGTCAAACACCCCGACTTCGGCTAGAACGTCAGGAATTCCGAGGATGAGACCGGCTCCCTCGAGGGACCAAACGGACCGTCTTCGGAGATGAAGAGCCAGCTATTTCAAGCAGGAGAGAATCTCCCCGAAGGCGGAACCCTTAAACCAGGGAATTCTCCAAACTGCGGATATAATTCCCGAAGAGGGGCGTCCGTACCAAAGGACAACATCGCTCAGAGGACCTCGGGAGTACGGCAGGTGCATTTAAGGAGCCTCTGATATATCGCCCACACGCGCTACACGCCGCCTCAAAGAGCGGTCTGACGCGCCGACGCCGTCCAGGTCTTGTCACGACCTATCACGGTTCCAGACCCTAGGAACCTACAAACGGCTACCTGTCCCCTACGCCCAGAAGTACATATTGCATCAAACCGAAGAGACGTGTCACGATCTAAACGGGCTGGGCACTCCTATAAATACCAGGAAACAGACCCTGGCAAAGGGATTCCGGGTCTGACCTCCTCTCCTTGAGAAAAAACACAAATAGGCAAGACCACAAAGCTTCCTTGTGCTCTTCCTCTACCTTCTCTCAAAAAACTGACTTGGGCGTCGGAGGCTCCTCCCCGAAAAAACACTCCGGGGACCCCCTAACTCTTTTTTCTCTCTGAGTGTTTCAGGCACACTCCCCTGGGAAATCTTTGCTCCAAACGTCCTCCCTCTCAGGAAGTCCCTCCCGAAGTCATAATGTCACCCGATGAAGATGCTGCCAGGCATCAATATACGCGCGCACACATACACACAATATACGCACAAACACACACCACACTACAACAAAAAGATAAAGTAGAGCCAGAAAAATTAAACCAGATAATTGATCAGGCCTGTTCAATTATCTGCGAATAAGTGGAGCCCTAAACCAGTTTTTATTCATGGTTCATATAGTGGTTCTAAATCTACTTACACTACTACAAAAACTGGTTTTTCCAACAGCTCTCCTCCAACGGTTACACCGTTGGAAAATATCAAACGGCCTTGGCCGTTGGAGAAAGGGGAAAAAATATTTCCAACGGCTTAACCGTTGGAAAAATTAACAAATTGAAAACATCCCAATTTCCAACGGAATTTAGTAAATGAGGTTTCAAAATTATTTCCAACGGCTTTGGCCATTGGAAAACAAATTTACTCAAATCTACGTTTTAAGTAATTTTTAAAATAAATACTGTTTGAGATTTCCAACGGGTTAAGCCATTGGAAAGTAATCAACATAAACGCGGCGTTTTAAAATTTTAATTAACTGAGAATGTTGACAATTTTCCAACGGCCTAAAGCCGTTGGAAATTAAATCAGGGAAACGCACTGTTTTGGAAACCTTCTAGAAGGTGACTGTTCATTAATTTCCAACGGCCTAAGCCGTTGGAAAATGTTCATTTAAAATGCACCGTTTCAATAATTTGAAATATGTGAAATGTATGTGATTTTTAGTTGTTGATTGTTGGATGTGAAGATTTAAGGTTACTAATTAGAATTTTAAATTTTTGCCTATTTTGTTAATTTTTTTTATTATTCTCGAGATTAATTCCGAATAGTACATTGTTAGTTTAAATTAGAATGTTTAATTGGATTTATTTTTATAATTTTTTAAGTTTTGGAATTAATATAAAGGTTCAAAGTAGTTATATTTATGTAAATTTGTTTGATTAATTTTGACCTTTAATAAAATATCTGTCAATAATAATAATAATAGTAGTAGTAGTAAGAATAATAATAGTAATAACAGTAATTAAAAGAATAATTATTATACTAAAAGTAGTAGTAGAATAATAATAATAACAATAATAATAATAGTAATTTTAATAATAATAGTAATAATAATAATTAAAATAATAATTATTGTACTAAGATACGAGCTAAAATAATAATAATGATGATAATAATTAAAGTAATAATAATAATAATAATTTAAATAATTATGTCTGGTTCGAAGGTTAGTATGACAATAATAATAATAATAATAATAATAATAATAATAATAAGAGTAGTAATAATTATAATAATAATTATCTATACTATGGATGAAAAGCCTTCTTATGCTATGTATATTTTGGTGTTATTAATATTTGGTGTTGAATTTGCTATCGGATTTGATGTGCATAATAAGCATGAGACATAGAAAAGTATGTTTGCAAAATTTGAAAGATGTGGGCTTCTTGGTTGACATGCATTAGAATGCCACACTTGTTGAACTCACACACCCTAAACACTTAAGCATAAAAGTGTATATGCCTTGCTGTTGTTGCATGTAATCTCATAAGCCTGTCCTTGAAATGCAAGTAATTGACTATAACAAGTGGACTTACCTTCCCAGGCCTTAGCCTCATGAATAATGGATTAAATCAAGTAAAAGAAGTTTGGCCGAGCCATTAAAAAGTAAACCACTATAGCTGTGTTAGAGGTACCTAGATTATAGTTCTTAGAAGTATAGATGAGTAGTAGTAAAAATATTAATTTTAATTGAGTGAAATATTAATGCATGGCATTAATAATAATATGTTGGTTATTAATATATAATTTCCATTGGTAGGACTCCATGGAACAAGAACGTAGTTGGATGTATAGTAGTCGTTATTTACCTGGGCGAGTTGGGTATAAGGAGGAGTGGGAGACAGGAGTTGAGCAGTTCATAACATTTGCTTGTAGTAATCCAGGTCATATGGATGGGAACAAAATACGTTGCCCATGTAGGAGATGTAAAAATTTAGGGTTTAAGGATTGTGATGACGTTAGAGTGCATCTATATAAATGGGGATTCATCCCTTATTACACTAACTGGACAGCTCATGAGGAGCCATTTAAGAACCCGTCTGATCAGCCGTTTGATAATGCTGGTTGGTATGAGCATGCTGAGTGTAGTTCACATGTAAACCCATATGCTCGAATGATATTTGATGCAGTTGGACCAACTTCCCATCAAAATATACCTGAAGTCGATGAACAACCTAATAAAGGTTTTAGACGGTTTTCTGATTTATTGTACTCCATGACTACACCTCTTTGGGATGGATGTGAGACGAATTCTGAGCTATCTGCTGTAGTTCGTTTGTTAAACCTTAAAGCAGAATATCATATACCAAGATGGTGTTATGATAGTATTGCGGCCTTGATGAAAGAGACACAGCCAAGTCAGTAAGATGCCATCGAATTGGTATGAGACGAAGAAATTAGTTTCACAACTTGGTCTTGTACATCTAAAAATTGATGCTTGTATTAACGACTGTATGTTGTTTTGGAATAATGATAACGTTGCTGTAACGCTTGGACAATCCAAAGTGATTAGGTCCCGGGTGAAATGGATTTGGAGCATATGAATTTTTCCTTAATTGGGAATTTAGCTCAATTCAATTGAGGAGACAATATGGCATATGCATAATTGAGTGTTGAACATCTTAAAAAAAAGCCTGGCTTAGGCCAAGAGAATTAGTGATGAAAATGGTGGTTTTTAAATGTGAGGGACTCAATTAAACAAAGGGATTTTTAGTAGTTGGGCTCAATTGCCCAAAAATCAAAAAGTTGGAGGACTAAAGGGGGAATTAGGCCATTTTAATGACCTAGGATGCCTTGGCCAGCCATGCCCCTCCAATTCCCAATATTTTATGTCACATTCCTCCAAATCCCATTATTTTAATCCACCTCCCACCCTTAGTTATCATCTTGGATTCTTTCTTCACCTATTTTTCACTTTTTCTACCAAACTTACCCAAAAGTCTTCCAATTAGTCTTCATTTGTTTTAATCTTGTCTCCCACTCATTTCAAACACATTATTCATCCCCTATTATTTTAATCCACCTCCCATCCTTAGTCAAGACTTTGGATTCTTTCTTCACCTATATGTCTCCTACTTTTGACTTTTTCTACCAACTTACATAAAAGTCTTCCAATTAGTCTTCCTTCCATTAAATCTTGTCCCCCACTCTTCCAAGCACATTATACACTCATTTTCCTTCCCATATGGCCAGCCATCACCTTCCCACACATTAAAACATAATCAATCCCCTCATTCAAAGCCATTTGCTCTCAAACTCTCTCTTTCTCTCTCCATTTTCTTTCATGCTAAGTCTCACCATTCCAAACACATTTCCAACTCTTTTCCACATCTAAATATTCGGCCATAGCTAGAAATCATCCTTCCTCAAATTTAAAACCAAGTATTCTTGGTAGAATTCAAGCTTTAAGACCATAAAGAGCAAGAATCAAGTGAAGAATTCATAGAAAACCAAGGAGGAAAATTCGGCCATTTCCATTTCTTGGAGGTTTTAAGCTTTACTCAAGGAGCTCTTTGTTTGATTGAGTTTCTAATTTCATTAGAAGCAAGAAATCAAAAAGAAGCTTGAAGACCATCAAGCACAAGAAATTGGCTTTACCTCTTCTGTGGGGTTCTGTAAGTGTACACCAAGTGTTCTTGGTACCTTATGGTTACTAATAAAATTTAGCCCATCTTGGTTCTTATACTGGAATACAATTTCTAGAGTCAACAAGCAAGGAAAACGAAGAAAAATAAGCTTCTAAAGCTTTCGGTGTTATGGGTAAGGATTCCTATACTCACTTTATTGCATGGTATAGTTCCATGGCTTTTTTTTGTGTGAGTATTCGGGCCCCTAGGTGATGGTCAAAGAACAATGTGATCCTAGGAGTGCTAAGAGGGCTTAAGTTATGTTATTGCTTTGGCAATTCTATTTTGCTCATGAGCTAAGTTAACTAAGCAAGCATTATGGGCTAGGAGTTAAGGCGGCCACCTTAATTCCTATGCTAAGTGAGCTCTCCGAAAACATTAAGTATATGAAATTAATGAATTAAAAGTTAAGGGATGCTTGCTGCCTTTCTGTGAATAAAGTGTTAAGTGGCGTGTGTTTGTGTGCTTTTTTGATTTGTTGTGCATGCTAACCCCCGATTATAATATTATTGTTATATACACGTATCTTTGTGATTTCTTTGTCTTTATGTTTTTCTTTGCAGGAGTAAGGATTATTTTGCCATTACATTCTTGGCATATGTTAGGCCTTGGAGGCCATAAGTTAGGCATTGGATGCCACGGAATCCTTATTGAGTTTTATAACTCACCCACCCTACTCTACTTTTGTAGGTAAAGGTCTGCTTGAAAGATCAAGCTAAGAGTCTTGAGTACTCTTTCTGTATGCTAAGGTTGGATTTGTGTATGGTATTGCTCAAAATATTATAAGTGTTCTAAGTATATAAGCTGCTTATAAACAAGCTAAAAAAAATGTGGACTTTCTGTGTAGGACTTGAAGTCTTAGAATTGTGGGAACAAGGTCTATTAAGGTGGAAATTTTTGTTCCATGGCTTTGTGGATTTATGGCTTCCTTTTAAGCATGTTTTTGTTGGTCTAACTCTAATGGCCAAATTATGGACTTAGCTAAAATTCGGCCAAACTTGGCTTTGGGCTTGTATTATAGACTTGGACATTTTTTGGTGTCCTTATTGCTCGGTAGACTTATCAAGGCCCATGCATTAATTTATGGGTTATGTTTTCATGAAACTTGAAGTATGTTAGAATTGGGCTTAAATGTACGTTTTGGGCTTAAATAAGAACTTGGAAAATTTGAATATATTCTTGGTTAATTTTGGGCCATATGCATGTTAAGTACTAAAAGGCTCATAAGCCCATATCTATGTTGAAAGCAAGAAATGTTTGGCTATGTATGCGCACTTAGTAAAGAACATGCAAGTAAACTTAGAAAAGGCATGAAATTGGATGCTTGTGTAAAGTTTGGCTAATAAGGAATTTAAGTGCACGTACGTGAATTAATGCATGCCTAAGCATTAGTTGCATCTAAAGGCATTAAGTGATTATGTGCACTAGTGAACTCCAAAACACATAAGCATGCAAAGCATATGCATGAAATTAAGTTTTCAAACTTAAGTTGATGTTTTCATTGCCAAGCATATTCTTGGCTAAGTTTGGTAAAGACCATGAAAATGAACACATGAAATCCACATAGGTGCTAGCTTGTTTCTGAGAGCACTTCAACTTAACCTTAATTAAAGAACTTAACGAGCTAGTACTGGTAAGTATCCTGGGATTCATGCTCATAGTCTTAATGAGTTTTAAAAGCCCCCTTTGTGTAATGAAAACTTCCGCTGCATGATTTAAATAATCGGGCCCAAATGGGCTAGGGGCAGTTTAGGGCACAACAAATGCTACACTGTGCAAATTTTGTGGTGAATCTCGGTTTAAGCCGAGAACATGTGGACGGGCTAAAGATAGAGAAAAAAAAACCATGCACCATTTACCACTAACTCATCGCCTTCAGCAACTATATGCTTCATTTTTAACTGCAGGGCACATGAGGTGGTACAGTGAGCATCGATCCGAGCCAAATGTTTTAAAACATCCTTCAGATGGGGAAGCATGGAAAAATTTTGATTCCACGTACCCGTGGTTTGCCGTAAAGCCCCGAAATGTTCGCCTTAGTGTATGTTCTGATGGTTTCGTTCCGTTTGAAAACTCTGGTAAACAATATTCATGTTGGCCAGTCATCATTACTCCGTATAATTTGCCACCGTGGATGTGTATGAAGAAACCATATATGTTTTTCACTACATTGATATTGGGCCCTCGGAGTCCACGTCAAAATATTGATGGCTCTTTACAACCTCTTATTCATGAATTGAAGCAGTTATGGGAAGATAGTGTCCAAACATGGGATGTTTCACTTAAACAGAATGTTCAGCTCCATGCTTCAGTTTTATGGACCATAAATGACTTCCCGGCTTATGGGATGTTGTCAGGATGGATGACTCATAGAAGGTTATCTTGTCCTATTTGCATGGAGCATAGTAAAGCCTTCCAGCTTGAGCACGGGAGGAAAACTTCCTTCTTTGATTGTCATCAACAATTTCTCGATTTGGATCACCCATATAGAAGAAATAGAGTTCCTTTAAGAAAGGAAAAATTGAGAAATCATTGCCTCCTGAGTGTCTTCCGCCTGAAACAATATTTGAACGTATCTCAAATTTGCCATCTGTAGTTCAGAATAGAGAAGTTTTAACCATACTAGGTTATGGTAGAACTTATAATTGGTCAAAATGAAGTATTTTCTGGGAGTTGCCTTATTGGAAGAATAATTTAATCCGCCATAATTTGGATGTGATGCATATAGAGAAGAATGTGTTTGACAATATATGGAATACAATGATGGATGTGAGGAATAAAACTAAGGACAACATGAAGGCTCGTAAGGACATTGAGATGTTGTGTAGTCGATCAGAGCTACATTTAATTTCTCAAGTAGACGGTCGAGCATTCAAACCTAAAGTAACTTTTACACTAAACACACATCAAAGATCTGATGTGCTCAATTGGGTTAAAACACTTAGACTCCCAGACAGCTACGCATCAAACCTTGGGAGGTGTGTTGACAGTAATGTAAGTCATATGTCTGGTATGAAAAGTCATGATTGTCATGTAATGATGCAGAGGCTCCTCCCAATAGCCCTTGAAGCAATATCTGAAAATATATGAAAACCGTTGACTGAGTTAAGTCAATTCTTCCATGATTTATGCTCTCCAGAGTTAGATGTGAATCACATGGTCGAGTTAGAAGCAAATATTCCTGTCATACTTTACAAGTTGGAAAGAATTTTTCCACCTGTTTTTTTTTTATTCGATGGAACATTTGCTGGTTCACCTACCTTATGAAGCCAAGGTTGGAGGACCTGTTTAGTATAGGTGGATGTATAAGTTTGAACGTTGTATGCATGACCTATAAATGAAGGTATCAAATAAGGCTCATGTAGAGGGTTCAATTTGTGAAGCGTATCTAATTGAGAAGACCTCAACATTTTGCTCTCACTACTTTGAATCTCATATTCCACATATGGCAACTAGAGTACCTCGTAATGATGATGGCGAACAAAGACAATATGATGAATCAATGTGGTCTATCTTTAGATACCCGGGTCATCCATATGGTGTCTCAAGATATCGATATCTTGATGACAATGAATTGAGGGTTGCTGCTGCATATGTCTTACTGAATTGTAAGGAGGTGAAGACGTACCTCGAGTAAGTGCCATAACACATATTTCCTTTATATATTCTACTATAATAATTATACTTTTTTTTCTTTATACACTTTAATCATCTAGGTATATGCTCCAACGACCTCTATGTATATCTTGTAGTTTGTTTGTTTACGAAATGCGTATGCATGCACCAAATATAGCAATGTCAAACCTGGATGTCTACATTGAGAATAACTTTGTTATATGGCTTAGAAACTATGTAAGTTACCTACACTTTAATTTTAGCCATATTTTGCTTCTTAAGGGAAACACATATTCATAAACTTTATTATATGTAACTAGGTGAATGATGTTCGCAACAATATCACGGACCACTTCTTGTAGGATGTTGGGTGCGGACCATCACGTCGTGTTGAGACTTGGCCTGTTTATTTCATAAATGGGTACAAGTTCCACATTAGCGACTGGGGTCGCAACAAAGCAACATTTAACAGTGGTGTATGAATAAGGACTTCAGGATCAAGTGAGGTTGAATGTGATTTTTATGAGGTGTTAGAAGAAATCATTCAACTTGAATATCCTAGATAGCCACAGAAAAATGTTGTATTGTTTAGGTGTGCATGGTTTTGACCCTACTCCATATCGTGGCACTCGGGTTCATAAACAATATGGTTTAGTTGATGTTCATGATGGTCGCCGATATAGGAAGTTTGACCCGTTCATTCTTGCCTCCCAAGCTGATCAAGTTACTACACTCCTTACCCAACAAAGTCACGTGAAAAAACAAGGTGGTTAGCCATTTTGAAAATCAAACCTAGAAGCATCATTCATTATAATGTTAATGATGCCGATGATGCATTTCAGGAAGAAGTTGAAGGTGGCATGAACAATCCACCCATAATTATGGATGACCCAATTGATAATTTAGCTGAAACAGAAGTGGGGGAAGCTGTAGAGGATGACATGTTGATCAGGGATGAAACTTTGCAACATGACGATGAATCTAAGGAAGATGAGGGCCTTGAAGTAAGTGATGAAGAAGATGAATTTGAATATGGGGATACTAATAATAGCGATTCAGAGGCCCCGAGTCAGGGTCGCTTACGGATTACGCCTCACGGTAACACGTAAGTAATATATCATTTTAAACAATAATAGTTTATGTTACATGTAGTTCATTTACATCTAATGAAAACTATATTTATTGTGTTGGAACATGCATTCCATGTAGCTTCCTTCCATCAAGAGCAACACGATTGGTGACTAGATGCTTCACCATACACTTCAAAGGACATCATGATTGGACGAGCACAAGCCCAACAGATATTTAGGCATGGTGGCACGTATTTGAGGTTTGCACTTTGGTCTCACCTTTTCAGCTTTACAAATCATGTAGATAACTTGGCGAATTATATTTTATTTTATGTCTAGGGATTATGTGAGTGGGATGCAGCCCACCATAATGAGGTTTATTGCATTTGGCATATGATGGCGGCTAATCATTACCGATCGATGCTGGGTGACATTCGGAGCGAGAAAAATCCTGTAAAACGGCGAGCATGGGCATCATTTATGACCGACGCACAGTATGCAAAAATGGAGGAATGGTGGGCTTCAACGGAGTTTCAAGAGAAATCGTCGAGGGGTAAGACAATACAAGCATCATCATTGCAGTCGTCTAACTCCACTGGTGGATACAATGCTACTTATGCAGGAGGCTCTGCATCTATTACTGAATACCAAGAGCGAATGGTAAAAGTTATGAACCTTTTTTACACATAATTAAACTTTTTTATGGTGTAATAACATTATTCTTACTAACAACCAATGTAGCGTGAAAAAGATCCGGAGAAAAAGGACCCTGGCTTGTTCAAGGTCATGCAGCAAACTCATAAGAAAAAGAGCAGGGAATACGTCAACAGGCGGATTGAAGAAATGGCGATAATAATCATGTTATATAAAATTACCTTTTTACATACCAGTAAGTAACAACTTACTATTAAGCAAATTTTTACCCTTATGAAGGCAAAGGTAACTGTTGAGATCGACTCACAAACGCAGTAAATGGAAGAGGAAGGAGTCGCACATGACATTGATGAGGTTGCGATAATGAGTGCAGCTACTGGTGGAAGGAAGAAAGGGCGTGTATTTGGTCTTGGATCAGAACAACATGTTGTGCTTGGACGACGACGACCAGGGAATACTCCTGTAGCACATGTTGATGTCACTCAGACGCCCAAGTTCACTGAACAAGTAAAGCGAGTGGTAGCGGAGCATTCCGCACAACAAGCATCATATTATGAGCGGAAGTTGGAGTGTCTGAAGAGGAGACAACGAGCTGAGATGGAGTACACATGTCAATGAGTTGGAATTCCTCTGCCTGCGCATCTTAACAATGATATTGATGCCTCGGGATCCGATGAAGACTAGATTAGGTATATCACTTAACTTTGTGTGTTTATCAACAAACAAACACTTTTTAGGAGAATGGAACTATGTAATTTCAATTATGTATATTTTTATGTGGATTTATAACTATATTTGTGTCATGATTTTGTAATTTCAATTGTGTATGTTTTTATTAAGATTTACAACTGCATTTATGTATGTGCTTCAGTTCAGTATTTGATTACATACGATACAATAAATTTGAACCGCCTAAGTCGTTTGACGTTTAAAGAAAAACATTGGAAATAGAACGGGAATATAGAAAATATAAAAAACATATTTTCTAACGGCCTAAGCAGTTGAAAATTTTCCAATGGCCAAAGCAGTTGGAAACCAAAATTTTCAATTTCCAACGGCTAAGGCAATTGGAAAATTTTCCAACAGCCTTGGCCATTGGAAATTGGAAAAAAATTAAAAAAAAAAAGCTGTTGGAAATTTTCCAACGGTGTAGATTTAAACGACTGACAATTGGAAATTCCAATGGCTCTAACTTGGGCCGTTAGAATATAAACTTCCAACGGATGGATTTCCAATGGCAAATTTTAAAATTTCCAACACGAAGCTGTTGGAAATGTCCGTTGGAAATAAGTTTTTTTTTAGTAGTGTTAAACCGGTTTAGTACATTGGCTCACATGTAATTAGTCACTTCTGTCGTCCCCCGAATAAGCAGCTTGTTCTTTCTCCTCTCCTTCTATTCTTTCTCCTTGTTCCAATTTGCGTGCCTTTTCATTCTTCTGCTCTCCAATTTCATTATTGACTCACCAATGGCTTTGAATCGCTCCGCAAGTTATGATCCAACGTGAACTAGCTACTGAGATGCGATTGCCTCAAAGAATTTCGACCATCAACTCTCCAATCTCGAAGTCCTCTTTCGCCACCCGACATCGAGCTTGATTTTCTGGTTACACAGTTCTAATCCTCTGCTCATCCTTGTTAACTGTAGCTTTGATTTTACCTTTGCGGAGCTTGCTCTGATTATTTTTGCTATTTTGAGCCGCCATTGCAAATTAACAGTACTACGCTAATCAAAACTGAGTTTATAAGGTACGATTCATGAGTAATTTATGAAGTATAATGCTTAGTTTCTCTTCATGTTTCGCTTTCTGACAGATTGCCTGTTATAATTATATACTTGTGATAATTACCATTAATATTTTGAAATTAATAAAAGAGCAATATATGTTTATGAAAATCCATGTCCAAAACTTGATTATTTTGTTGTTTTTTTTTTGTAGTTTGGTGATGTTGCAAGTGGTGCAAGGGAAGTGCGTTTTCGTTCACCACAATCAAGTCGATATGATGAAGATGAGGATGTGTAGTTTGTTAATGTTACTTTAGACTTGCTACTATAATTGGTTATTTCTATAACTTCCATTGTAATGAGAATAGTTGAATATTTTTGTAAGTGATGACATATCAGTTCTTGTAGAACTTGATTGTTGGTAACAAGGGACTACTCAATTATGTAAAAACAACAATATAACATTAATATTAATAGAATGGAAAAGTTACGCACTAATCATTTGGTTTATATGTTTGGTTTTAGATTATAATTACGTTCAGTTTGTGTCCTATAAAACAGGTTCTCAAAAATTAAAGTAGAGCTACAAAAAAAAATAATAACCAATAAATATGAATCGGTTAATTCGTCCTAGCATAGAAAAACATAATCGGAAATTTTGAATCAATTAACTGGTTCACAAAAGGTATAATTGGTAAATTTGAACCAGTTAACTGGTGCTAATAAAAAAAATTCAAAACCAACCAATTGTTTTTGTGTACCGATTAATGATTGGTTCAAAAAATTTAGAACCAGTTAAAACTAGTTCTAATTGCTTTTTTGTTGTAGTGCACATAGTCAAACCATATTTTTAAGACTTAAAAAAAAGTTATAAAACTCTTTTAAATGTAAAGAAACTTTTGTTGTACATTTAATCAATTACAAATTCATTTCCTGCAGAATTGGCAAATTGTACGAGAAAATGTTGGTTTTGACGGATCTGTGGCAATTGTTGAACACATCAACCTAGGAGGAGACAATGTTAGTGTACATTAACATATTGTTATAATGTTTGGTTCATGTGAAATCATTAATAGTCTTAAAGAAGGTGGCTCTCCTTTTCCATGATTCTGATAAAAGTGGTCCCCACGCCACCTCCGCACCCCCCCAAACCCCGTGTTTCCTTTTTCTTTATGTCAGAATGTTTGGTTCATGTGAAATCATTAATAGTCTTAAAGAAGGTGGCTCTCCTTTTCCATGATTCTGATATAGTGGTCCCCACGCCACCTCCCCACCCCACCAAACCCCGTGTTTCCTCTCTCTCTCTCTCTCTCTCTCTCTCTGTTATTTCGAAGTCCCGACATTTGATTTTTTTTAGGTTAAATTACAAAAGATTTCCCCATAGTTTACTCTAACCTATACTTTATTTTCTCTATTTTTTAAAACCTAGATTTTACCCCTATCACCTTTATAGTATCCGATAACAACTTATGAGATCGTAATTAAACTATCTAATAACTATATTTCAATAATTTTAAGATTTTTATAATTTTTTCATAGCTAACCAACCTTTAAAAAAAATACTAATATGCATTTATAGAAAGAAAATTGTATTTAAAAAAAAAAAGAAAAATTGATAATTTAAAATGTTTATTAAGTAAAAAAAAAAATTGGAAGAACCAACATTATTGGAAGTTAATTATTATACAGTTTAAATTATAGCTTTAAAAATTATTATCGGATAGTATAAAAGAATTAGAGGGTAAAATGTAGGTTTTAAAAAATAGTGGGGACAAATTATAGGTTAAGATAAACCTAAAGGGTAATTGTAATTTTCCATATTTTTTACGGCTAGAAGCTTCGGAGTAAATGGAAGAAGTGTATAATTAACATATGTTAACCATACAAGAGAAGATTAGGATCGGAATTATCTGGGAATTCGCTATATATAGGAGCATGAAAATGAACAGGTGGCCATCGTGCAGACCAAAGCCATTAATATACACAGCCTGTAGCAATCCAAAACTAGTCGCGGCATCCAACGATGAGCACGAACGTGTACGGAAGTCCGGTGACGGAGATGACGGTGAAGGAGCTACCGGACCACGATCCCAGCAAGGTGGTAACCCGTTTCGAAATGGCCACGGTGGCTGTAGACATGATCCACGCCGAGAATAAGCTGGAGAGGGCTCGCGCCTACTTGAACGATCTAGCAGATAAGTATGGCAGCATCAACGGCGTGGCCACTAAGGGCCTTATCTACAACGCCACCGGGGAGACCATGATATACATCACGCACCATGACTATGCAGGCCACTTCGGCGATTCGATGCCCCCAACGGAGATCAAGAACGGCCAGTGGGGAGTCTTCTTCCACGAGAAACCGCCGATCGTGACGACAGCTTCTGAGGGAGCCATCGTCTACCGCCTCAGCTCTGCAGATTGCATGATGAGCTGGTGGACCAGGTGGGCAGGGCAGAACCACTGCTACGCCGAGATCCGCGAGAGGGATCACTTTGACAACACTAGGTGGGGGGTGATTGAGGACAAGATGTGGGGGGTCGAGGACAACCAGTGGACGGAAAAAGCCTATTCTTATGAGGCGAAAGTTAATATCGGTGATACCAGCATTTGCGAGTATAGCGCCGTCGTCAAACTCCTCCAGTAATTTGGCTGGTGTCCAATAAATTTGCCTGTGATGTTTTTTTGAGTTTGATCGAGTGTTATTTTCTATTTGAACATGGTCCTATGTATGGCATCAAGCGTATGTCTCCTTGCTTTTGCACTTCCCGTTGTGAAATATTGTGCTGAATAAATGAGGTTGTGTATTAATTATATAGAAAACTATGAGCAATCTTAAATTTAAAACGTCAGATATTGTTGTAGAGAGGTGTAATGCTCGGACAATCCAAAGTGATTAGGTCCCAGGTTAAATGGATTTGGAGCATAATAATTTTTTCTTAATCGGGAATTTAGTTCAATTAAATTGAGGAGACAATATGGCATGTGCATAATTTAGTGTTGAACATCTCAAAAATAAGCTTGGCTTAGGCCAAGAGAAATAGTAATGAAAATGGTGGTTTTTTAAAGATGAGGGACTGAATTGAACAAAGGGATTTTTAGTGGTTGGGCTCAATTGCCCAAAATTAGAAAGTTGGAGGACTAAAGGGGGAATTAGGCCATTTTAATGACCTAGGATGCCTTGGCCAGCCATGCCCCTCCAATTCCCAATATTTTATGTCACCTTCCTCCAAATCCTATTATTTTAATCCACCTCTCACCCTTAGTCATCACCTTGGATTCTTTCTTCATTTACTTTTGACTTTTTCTACCAAACTTACCTAAAAGTCTTCCAATCAGTCTTCATTTCTTTTAATATTGTCTCCCACTCATTTCAAACACATGATTAATTTCCTACTATTTTAATCCACCTCCCATCCTTAGTCAAGACTTTGGATTCTTTCTTCACCTACATGTCTCCTACTTTTGACTTTTTTCTACCAACTTACACAAAAGTCTTCCAATTAGTCTTCCTTCCATTAAACCTTGTCTCCCACTCTTCCAAGCACATTATACACTCATTTTCCTTCCCATATGGCTGACCATCACCTTCCCACACATTAAAACATAATCAATCCACTCATTCAAAGCCATTTGCTCTTAAACTCTCTCCTTCTCTCTCCATTTTCTTCCATACCAAGTCTCACCATTCCAAACACATTTCCAACTCTTTTCCTCATCTAAATATTCGGCCATAGCTAGAAATAATCGTTCCTCAAATTAAAACCAAGTATTCTTGGTTGAAATCAAGCTCTAAGACCATAAAGAGCATGAATCAGGTGAAGAATTCAAAGAAAACCAAGGAGGAAAATTCGGCCATTTCCATTTCTTGGAGGTTTTAAACTCTACTCAAGGAGCACTTTGTGTGATTGAGTTCCTAAGTTCATTAGAAGCAAGAAATCAAGAAGGAGCTTGAAGAACATCAAGCACATGAAATTGGCCTTACCTCTTCTGTGAGGTTTTGTAAGTGTACACCAAGTGTTCTTGGTATTTTGTGTTATTTGAGTTAATCACCAAGTGTTCTTGGTACCTTATGGTTACTAATAAAATTTGGCCCATCTTGGTTCTTATGCTAGAAAACAATTTCTAGAGTCAACAAGCAAGGAAAACGAAGGAAAATAAGCTTCTAAAGCTTTCGGTGTTGTAGGTAAGGATTCCTATACTCACTTTATTGCATGGTATAATTCCATGGCCTCTTTATGTGAGTATTCGGGCCCCTAGGTGATGGTCAAAGAACCATGTGATCCTAGGAGTGCTAAGAGGGCTTAAGTTATGTTATTGCTTCGGCAATTCTGTTTTGCTCATGAGCTAAGTTAAGTAAGCAAGCATTATGGGCTAGGTATTAAGGTGGCCACCTTAATTCCTATGCTAAGTGAGCTCTCCGAAAACATTAAGTATATGAAATTAATGAATTAAAACTTGAGGGATGCTTGCTGCCCTTCTGTGAACAAAGTGTTAAGTGGTGTGTGTTTGTGTGCTTCTTTGATTTGTTGTGCTTCTTTGATTTGTTGTGCATGCTAACCCCTGATTATGATATTATTGTTATATGTATGCATCTTTGTGTTTTCTTTGTCTTTATGTTTTGTTTGCAAGAGTAAGGATTATTTTGCCATTACATTCTTGGCATATGTTAGGCCTTGGAGGCCATAAGTTAGGCATTAGATGCCACGGAATCCTTATTGAGTTTTATAACTCACCCGCCCTACTCTACTCTTGTAGGTAAAGGTTTGCTTGAAAGATCAAGCTAAGAGTCTTGAGTACTCTTTCTGTATGCTAAGGTTGGATTTGTGTATGGTATTGCTCAAAATATTCTAAGTATTCTTAGTATATAAGTTGCTTGTACACAAGCTAAAAAAAATGTGGACTTTCTGTGCAGGACTTGAAGTCTTAGAATTGTGGGAACAAGGTCTATTAAGGTGGAAATTTGTGTTCCATGGCTTTGTGGATTTATGGCTTCCTTTTAAGCAAGTTTTTGTTGGTCTAACTTTAGTGACCAAATTATGAACTTAGCTAAAATTTGGCCAAACTTGGCTTTGGGCTTGTATTATGGACTTGGACATTTTTGGGTATTTTTATTGCTTGGTGGACTTACCAAGGCCCATGCATGAATTTATGGGTTATATTTTCATGAAACTTGAAGCATGTTGAAATTGGGCTTAAATGTACGTTTTGGGCTTAAATAAGAACTTGGAAAATTTGATTTTATTCTTGGTTAATTTTGGGCCATATGCATGTTAAGTACTAAAAGGCTCATAAGCCCATGTCTATGTTGAAAGCATGCAATGTTTGGCTATGTATGCTCACTTAGTAAAGAACATGAAAGTAAACTTAGAAAAAGCATGAAATTGGATGCTTGTGTAAAGTTTGGCTAATAAGAAATTTAAGTGCACGCATGTGAATTAATACATGCTGAAGCATTAGTTGCATCTAAAGGCATTAAGTGATTATGTGCACTAGTGACCACCAAAACACATAAACATGCAAAGCATATGCATGAAAATAAGTTTTTAAACTTAAGTTGGTGTTTTGGTTGCCATGCATATTCTTGGCTAAGCTTGGTAAAGACCATGAGAATGAACACATGAAATCCACATAGGTGCTAGCTTGTTTCTGAGAGCACTTCAACTTAACCTTAATTAAAGAACTTAACGAGCTAGTACCGATAAGTATCTTGGGGTTCATGCCCATAAGTCTTAGTGAGTTTTAAAAGCCCCTTCAGTGTAATGAAAACTTCCGCTGCATGTTTTAAGTAATCAGGCCCAAATGGGCCAGGGGCAGTTTAGGGCATGACAAGAGATGTTAGAATGGATTCGAAAATTCACTGCCAAGCCCACAGAATAAAATCAATAAACGCACAAACCAATAAATGACAGTCAAGCAAAAACAAGTATTAAAATAGAACAAAGTAGAAGTAATTATGCCACACGATATATGTGAAAAACCATTTAGTATAGACGGTAAAAAACATAGGGCAAATTGGCAACAAAATCTATTATTAGGAAAAATAGTACAACATCCAAGATTCAAAACATTTGATCACCATTCTTTTAAGTAGTGCCAGATGCATCACTAAATATAACATTTGGTGTCAAATCAAGTATTAATGTTTTGAAATGGGACCAAATAGGTTATCAATGTAACTAACGGTGAAAAGATTCTGTTAAATATTAGATATTCTGTTAGGAGAAGATTATATGGCAATTTAAGGATGATTGTGTGACAATCAATGATGAAATGGAATGATATGGATGCAGAAAGGGAAAGGACATTTTCAGTCCTCTAATTTTATCAACTTTTCCACTTCAGTCCTATTTTCTGTCACCGATGTCAACCTAGAGTAACCGATGAGCCGAGTCTCATTTTTTGGTGAGAATCTCGCATGACAGTCATCGACAAGCTTTTCCGGCTCTAGGTTTAGGATATCTTCTATTGGAGGTGGTGTGCGACCAATTAGCGGTGCTTAAGGTGCGGGTTCAATTAAGGGTGTGGGTCCAATTAAGGTGCATTGATTAAGATGCGGCTTCGATTAAGGATGCATGATTAATTGGAGGTGGTGCGGGTTCGATTAAAGGTGCAACGATGTCCTAATTGATTAAGGGTGGCAGTGGTGTTGTGTTTGATGATTGAGGGTGGCAGTGACATTGGGTCAGGTGATTAAAGGTGAAAGCAGATCTAGGGTAACCATTTTGAGAGAATTATGTACCTAAATAAGGAAAATGAAATATTGGAGGCCAATATGAAGCATTTGGCTCAAATTGGCAACCAATGGAGCAATTTAAATGTCTTGGTTAACACATCATCAATCACCAACTAGCCCCTTTGTTAACAAATCATCAAAACTAATAGCCTAATCATGAAATTGAGTCCAACTTTAAACTCCAGTAATGCATTTAGCACCATTTAAAAAAATGGCCACTAAGTGTGTCAATGACCAAAAGTACAACCACTTTTTTGGTACTTTTCTCATTCAAATTGTTACCAAAACTTAAACCCTATCACAGTAGTTTGTGAAAAATCTGAAATTTAACACTTTATGATTCCAGTTTAGAATAGCGGTGTTTAGATTGAAAAATATTATATCACTTAAATCGTTTAGAATAGAAAACATTGTAACAATTATTAAAAAAATTTGGAACAAAAAATATTGTATCAATTACCTAAAGGTTGGAATAAAGGTAAAGTGATAATCAATTAAAAAATTGATAAGAATGTTATTCACTGCAATGATGATTTTAGGATTCAAAGAACGAAAATGCTATATGCACACCAACAGTAAGCACCGTCTAAAGCCCCTCGTGAAGAAATTTACAAGTTTATCCCAACCAAAAGTGCAAATTTTTAATTCCACACAAGACTCATGAACACTAAAAAATTTCAACCCTTTTTGTATACTTGTATGCACTATATAATTTTTTTCACATTTTTGACTCATCTACTCAGAAGAATAAATTCTTACGAAGTAGATTGAATAAATGGTCCTAAACTTATTAAAATTGTTTCATTATAGTCTATCATAAAATGAAATTTATTAATTCAAAATTATTGTTTGAAACAAACTTTTGAAATTCTAATTTAAATATTTGAAAATTATCTTCTAGTGAATTTAAAGATTTTAATATTTTTTGACAACGGACAAACAATTTAAATTATTAATTTTTTGAACCTAAACAAAATATGTACAATTTGCATGGAGAAAAAAAAAAGTGATTTACAAGTTTATCTCAACCAAAAGTGTAAATCTTTTAATTCCACACAAGACTCAAAAACACTAAAAAATTTGAACCCTTTTTGTATAATTGTAAGCACCATATAATTTTTTTTTGACACTTTTGACTCATTTGCTCAGAAGAATAAATTCTTACGAAGTAGATTGAATAAATGGTCCTAAAGTTATTAAAATTATTTCATTTCAGTCTCTCATTAAATGAAATCCATTAATTTAGAATTATTATTTGAAACAAACTTTTGAAATTTTAATTTAAATATTTGAGAATTTTCTTCTAGTGAATTTAAAGAGTTCAATATTTGTTGACAGTGCACAAGAAATTTAAATTATTAATTTTTTTTCCTAAATAAATAAGTACAAATTGTATGGAGAAAAAAAAAGTGATTTGAATTTTTCATTAACTCTAAAAAATTATTATACGGATTAAATTTATGATAAGATAGTCACCGAATTGTCTAAATTATGATCTAAAAAAGTATTATCAGACAAATATTTTAAGTTAACAAATTTCATTCTATAGGGACTAAAATGAACCATTTTTCATAGATTTAAGACTAAAATAAAATATTTTTAATTGGTTTAGGACCAAAAAAGAATATTCAATAATTTAGAAACTAAAATGAAACGATAATTTAAGGTTGGAGACCATTAATGCAATTTACTTAATTTGTTTGTCAATTATTTTTGTTCTTTATACGCCTTTAAAAGAACTCATTAATTGGTTCTTAAAAGCGTAGAACAAAGCATTTTGCTTTGCTAGCAATTTTCTACCTCAGTGAAGATGTTGGCTTCGTCCCCTCCAACAGCAGCTCCTAAGCTAATTCTGTAGGCCGATTTGAGAGCTGGGAGTAAAACTATTAGGAGAATTTGTGTGGATTTTGGCAGAGCAAGAGGTGAGGAAAAAATTGGAAGAAAAAAAAACAGTTATTTACTTGGTACATGTGGACTAATGAAAAGTGTCCAATTCAGGTGGTTTGTAGGTGGGTTTCTTTTGTGTGCCCATAAGAATTAATGTCATCAGTTTTAGTCAATCTACTTGGGAATCAAGAAAACTTAGATTGAGCAATGTGAGGATGACAAGTTCTATGTCTCGTACTCAATTTTGATATCTTGGACAAAGAGACGATGACATATACGAATAATTATCATAGAGGTTTAGTTGAATCACCGACTATTTTGTGATTTGGGTAACAATGATTCATTGTTAGATATTGTTTATTATTTATGATCATAAATGTGACTTATGATCATTACTAACGTGATAAGGGCCTATAGGGTCGAAAACTTTGGATTACCTAAGTGTATAGGCCAAATTGTTAGGTTATGATTTCATGTAATTTCAAATTAATTATTTGCCCAAAAATTGAGGCTATTATTGAACTTGAAATTAGGTCTAATTGGATTAAGGTTTTAAAACATGCTTTGATAGGGATTTTCATGTAACTATATATAGGGATACATGATGCGTGAAATTGAAGGATTTTTATTTAGAGAACACTATGCTAGATGAAATCAAAAGATTGTTCTAAAATCCTAACCACACTTCCTTCTTGTTTTTTCTTGGAGGATGTAAGTTAGCACTGCAATTACGAGAGGGATACTCCAGCCAAATTCGTGGAGGAGGCGTGGTGATCCAACTAGTTTGTGTTGATACCTTGGAGAGCTTAACCACATTAATTATTCACATTTTTTTTATTTGACTCAACAGTTCGGTGATAGATCTTATCTTTATATGTACGAAATTTTAAAATGCCCGATTTACCTCGTTTCACATGGACCCTAGAGAGATTTTGGTTAATTTTTTTACTGCATTGTTTTTTGCTCCTAAAAATTTATATTTTGTATATCAAGTTTATACATATCTAGTATATGATTAGTACATATTTCTAATTTTGATGAAAAACGGGATTTGACATGTTCATACCTGTTTTTCAATAGGAGGATGGGTTCGTAACTAATCTGTGATCTCATTTATATATAAGTCATGTATTATTTACACATATCTCTCACTTCCTTTGTACATTAAGGTTATACATATCTAACACTCCCTCTATCTCATAAAACCTGTCCTCTTTGATAATGCACGTAAATTAAGATTTCTCTACTTTTTACTTCTTTTTTTTTAAATATAAAGCTATTAGTTTATTTATTTTTATATAAAGTACATGTACTCTTCTGAAAAAAGTTACTAGCATTTGTACTTTTAATGGGCCATACGTACTTTCACTCTTTAATTTTCTCAACTTTCTCTTGTTTCAATAAATGATATATATATAAAATAATAAAAAAGTTACCTTTTTTGGAAAGATAAAAATGGGACAACTATTTTGAAACTGTCAAAAAGAAATAGAGGCCAAATATTATGAAACGGAGGAAGTATCTGATTTGTACATATCTCCAATTTTAAGGAACACAAAATTTGATGTGTTCGCACTTGTAATGATAGTAAGGTAAAGGTAGTAGGTGGACTGACTTGACCTAAGCCTAGAGTAGCCTGGATGGGCTTAGGGTTGGGAAATCCAAACGTAGGCTTGGCTCGTCTCAAGGCGGGTAAGCCTGGGCATAGGCTTAGGTTAGGGCAGGTCCATGCTGGGCCAAGTTTTCTTGATTTTAGCAAAAAGTGTTGAAATATGTTTTGATACATTATTTGAGTGTAATTTAATTAAACATGCTTTTATTTGAGGAAAAACACCACTGTCGATGTAAATTTATTAATAAAAAATTAAATGACACTTATATAATTTGGAATGTATCTTACACTTGAAAAGGGTAAAACGTTTCAAAAAAAAAATGTAAAGTAAAACTTAAGATCTATGATTCGTAGCATAATCAGATTGATTATAATCTAAAAATCAAAGTGAAAACCTATAATCTATTGTTGGGACTTTTTATCAGATAAGACCTTATTATCTGAGCTCTTCATGTCTTTACTTCTTCAGAGCAACAAGGGCCCAATCACAGTTACATATACAAACCTCGAAGGCCTCAGCTGTGAGTCATGCCCTTTTCTCGGAGAAGACTTTTTTTCTCGCACTAAAAGCTACCTCAAATATGATGGTTAAGGCCGGTACCTACAAAATTTCTTGCACCATTTTAGATAAGATCATAAATCTTCCCCTCTTGTTCTTCCACTACTTGAGAATATCCTCCTCATTGTTCTTGAATGAAGTCTAGATTTAGTCAACCTATTCGGCCAATCTTGGGTTTGTAGGTCTCGGTTGTTTAAGAATATATACCACAAGGTTGAACCGTGATGAGGAGGATGAGGTGGAATGTCATGTTAGGTTTAGCTCAGATGCCCTAACCTTATTAGAATGATGCTCAAAGTAAAGTTTGTATAACTCTCTCAAGTAGTAGTGGTCAGCATCAGCAGAAATAACTAGTGTCAAAACTTGAGGTTGTCCTAGATATGTATAATAGTATGTTGCTAGCAATTGGAGACAATTCTTAATTTTTACATTTTGGGTTTAATTCACATGCAACTAGATAAATGGGTAGGATCTTTGAAAATAATCTAGCTATTTTTTTTTTTTGGCATTGCTTTTACGGTTGATTTCAGAAACTCATTGTCCTTATATTGGTTGAAAACATAGATGATGTTTACAAAATATAACATTTCTTGGTGCATAGTAAAATGATAAACCCCAACGAAAAAATTTATTGCCTTACAAAAATACCTGAGCAACTCAATTAAAACATTTTCCCCACATCTTATTGGTTAGCCATTTTGCTTGTACTCATGAGTTTGCAAAAAAAATTACTCCCTCTGTTTCAAAAAGCTGTTCTCTATACTATTCACAGCAATTAATCTATGATTTTATTTCTTCTAAAATTTATCATCGAAATATGAATTTTTTACATGAAAATGAAACTTTAAAGATTCTAGTTTCTAAATATCATTTTTGAGAATTTTTTTAATTCATATTAATATAAATATATTCAAGTCAAACTTTAGTAAAAAAAGGTAAAGGGGACAGCTAATGTGAAACGGAAAGATTTGTCCCTGGTTAGGTTTCATTTAACATTTCAGAAGTTGAGTTCCATCAAGTAAAGCAATCTAGTTTAAACATTTTCTAAGAAAAATTTACCTCATTTTCAATGCACAACATTTTAAACTCATGAGACAATTTGGTCCTTGTATTTATAGAAGGTAATGCATTCTGAATTGGGGTGATTTCAGTTTGCAAAAGCTATAAACAATTTTGAACACATAAATTTAATATGTGACACAAGCAATGAATATGGAAAAATTTTCCTTTAAACGGTGGTTTTGTTATGGCTCTCTTAGTTGGAAGTTCGTTGGAGGAAGGTAAAGTATTTAAAACTTAGTATGGAATATTATTTCAAGTTCACATAGCAAGAATAAGTAAGTTTAGTAAAGTTTACTAAGTTTCAAAAAGACTAAGGCACTAAATAAAGTTTTGGGGTAAAATGATAATTTTGCATTTCAAAGAGTCAGGGTGGGTCCCAAGTGTTAAAATGAGTTTTAAAAACCTAAATTTTACTTTTAATCCGAGTTTAGCTCAAATAAACAAGACTTGACCAAGTTTGACTTGTTACTAAGGAAGGAAGGGGGGCTCTTTTATAACTATGCATAAACTTTGTTGGCTTATTCTTAAAATGAGTATATAAGTTGGTAAAATGGAGAGGAGGCTGCCGTTTTTGCTCAAACCCGAGTTCAACCTCACCACCACCATTTCTTCATGATTTAGAGGTCAAAACCAAAGGATTTTGGTGAAAATTGAAGCTACCGAGGGTGTTTATGCATTACGAAGCTTATTCGAAATGAAATTTCATGTTTTTAGAGCTTGGAACTTTGTTTCTAGTCAGCCCCTATTTTTTATGTGAGTTAATTTGTGATTTTATGGTGAATTCTTGTTTATTTGTTGATTAGGAGCTTGGATTTTAGTTAAAAGTTAGTAATTGTGTGTTTTATGCTTTTATTAGCTTGGAACTAGGAACAACTTTATGGTATTTTGGTTCCTAAGGAAGAGTTGATTGATTCTTGCTTGTGAGTCGAATTAAAGGTAAGAAAGTTATGGTTTCATACTTGTTTAATGCTATTGGGTTGCTATTGCTTGATGAAATCAAGTAGTTTTGACAATAACATTAGTTTAGTGGGCAAGTGTGATCATGGTTGGCTATGAGTTTAATGGAGTTTGGAATGATTTTTTAATACATCATAGTTATGTTTATGGTAGTTTGTTGTGGCCTTTGTAACATGTTTTATGAGTATGTGAAGTTGGAATGCCATCCAAGCATGTTTGGTATGCTTGGGAAGTCTTCTAAAGTGTATGCAGCAAAACTAGGCATTTTTCTGGGCATGAAATAGCTGGACACCCGTTGCCAAGCATTTCATGAAAAATTTGAGAGAGTTTTGTATTGTGGTGGTGCGTCTTTGTTATTGGTGACGCATCATCGCGATAGGTTTAACACCCAGAACTATTTTCAACATAGTTGTTTGTTCGGGTGTCCAATTGAGGTAATTCAAGATTCCATGTGAAGCTAAGAAGGAGAACTATCATCTTAATGCCTTTACCAAGGCAAGAATTGCCCAAGTTTAGATTTATTTTAGTTTACAATGAAAGCATGCTTGGCCACAATAGAGCACCATTATTTGGGCACAAGGTTTAGTACAATCGAAAACCTAGTTGGCCTTCGTATTTTAGGCTTCGATGCGGGAACCTTAGTGCACCTTGGTGGGACTCTAAAGTACATAGTAAATGAGTCCAACCATGATCATCACTGCTCCACTCGTGTGAACCAAGTAATGGTGGTGAGGTACATTTCTTGAGTGAAGGTTTAGTGCACTTATGGCCTAGGTAAGATTACTTGAGGCATAAGCGAGAACCTAGTACACTCTTAGTAAAGAATTAAAATGGAAGCTTTGTACACAAGTGACTTAAGAAAGTCTAAAGACTTGAGGCACTATATGAAGGCTTAGTACATCTAGTGAGTTCCTCAGAACCCAAGTGAGGCAAATCCACCATGTTCACCTGTACAACATAGGAAAGGTCAAAACTGGTGATGAATTTTATTAGTGAGGCTAGTAAGCAATGTTTAATAGTAAACAAGGCATTGCCTTGTAGTTTAAGGAGTAGGATGAAGATGAGTCCTAAGGGACTGAAACATATGTGCATAGGTTTAGCCTCATGCTGCATGAGCTTATAGCGGTTTACATATGATTATATATATGTTGTCCTTAGTATCTTTTCTTGTAGGTAAAGACCCTTTACTGAGAATTTTCAAATTCTCACTCCTTAGCTTATATTGTTCAGATTCTGACGTTGTTTGGCCCGATAACTGCTGAGGGTTGTTGTCGTAGTCTATTTTTATAGGTACTTTACTTTAAGAATCATTGTGGTTCTAGTTTTCATGGTTACTTATTGATTAAGTAACAATACTAACCATAGTATTTTTCTTGGCCATAGAGGTTAGCAGTACGTGGATAGGCTTTTGAGACTCGCCACTAGGACTTTTCTCCAAGATGGGAGTTAATGGATCTCAGCAAAAGGGTTATATATATTGTATGCCTAGTCACCTCTTATGTTAATGTTCTGAGCTTAGACTTTAGGGTTGCTCTTGGGTGAGGAGCATTAGTCTACTTCTTTTAGATGCGCTCACACAGTTAATATGTGTAGTAATGATAATACAAATGTTGATTTTTTATGCTTTGACTATTTGAATTTAATTTCGAGTGATTTGAGCGAATAAGAAAATGTTGGACCAATTTCATCAATTTTCAAGAAATTTTTGTCAAAGTTAACCATGTAAATGACAGAAGGACTATAATTAGATAAAAATCGACAGGTTATGGACTTTAAGAGGACAAAATGAAGGTTGAGGACCCATTTAGGACAACGCATAAAGGTTAGCGACTGCAAATGAAACTTACCCATTTGATTTCTATGAAAAGTGCCTTGGCCAAGTGAATGTTTTGTGGTTTACATATACTCAAGTCAAAGCTAAATGAGCATGCATCCTGTATTATCTAGGTTAATCAACTAGTTTCATGAAGTTTTAATTCACGCACATATATAACTAGTCAATTGAGATTTGTTCTCACTGGCTTCTTGGGCAGGGCCGAGGGTGGCCATGTCAAGTTTTAACTCTTTAATCAATTCTCTCATTATCAAATTATTATTAGAAGCATTGTCAAAAGAAATAGGTAAAACTTTATTAGCAACAAAAAATTTCCTTAAAATTTCAATTATGTAATTAAAATTTTTTCACCTGGTATGATCAGATTTCATGCATTTAAATGCAATGATTCATTCCTGCATTACCCAATCATCATCAATCAAATGAACACTCACAACATAATAATTTTATCCTATTGGTGATATCCACATGCCAGATGAGAATGAAAGATAATGATTAAGTGTAGAAAAATATACTTGTAAATCACATTTTCTAACTTCATACAATTTAAAACTTTCTCTTCTAGCTATTTGCCTAGACATTTTCTTATATGCAAGATTCCAATTTTCAACAACAAATCTTTCTAAGTGTTCATCCTTGGCTTATTTAAATGGATTTTCAGTGATCATCATCAAATTAATCAAACCATGTATAGCACTTTTGGGGTCGCATCGAGAAAAACTTGGACTGCCAGAGCTCGCATGCCAGCCAATTGGGTTTGTGCATCAAAAATGCCGACAAGATCTTCGTGTACCTTGCTCAAATGCTGGGCAAGCATGCCCATTTCGGAATTCAACTTGTGTGTGAACTTGCTCTTGCAGTGTTTGCACTTGGCATGCCTCACATTGCCTTTCTAAACTTGATCGAAATGCGCCCATATGAAAGCCTTCAAATTGCTAGATTTCCCTTGGGCCATCTTGGGTTGTTAATTTCTTTGAGGCATTAATTGTTACCCATCGGTGTTGTTCAGGTTGGCTTAGGTCAATAAAACTTCCTCAACATCATCATAAAAAAGTTGGTCGACAAGACTCAAGTCGTAGTTCAACATGTTGATGTTGTCATCGTCATTATCAACTTCTTGCATATGTGGCCATTTGTAGAAGAGAGGCCCACGGAAACCTGACCCAACCCCTGTGCCAAATGAGGAGCTAGTGACACCCTTGCTATTGCTGGAGTTCTTTCCTCGTGAAGTCATGAGTGAGCGAAAAAAATTGTAGATGGGGAGAAGATTAGGAGGAGACTAGGATGAGATTAAGAAAATTTTAGTGAAAAATTAAAAAAAATCGAAAAAGAGCTAAAAGAGAGAATGAGAGAATATTGTAGATGAAGATTGGAGAAGAAAGGTTTGATCTATGGAAGTGTGGGGGGGGGGGGGGGGACCCGGCTATTTATAGAGGAGGAAAAACAATTGTTTGCTCTAAAAAGCCCTAAAAAACTAGTTGTTAACTGCCGTTGGAAGAGGGGAGGGCAAAAAAGTCTGGGGGAAAAAAAAAAGAAAATATTTGGAGTCGTTAGGGTGGAAAGGATCTAATTTTGCTTGTTTTTTTTTTTATAAAAAATTTGTTTTTATCATTAAGTAGTCTATTGTTGAACTGGTCAACCTAGCCCAAGCTTGGCTTGGGCGACTCATGGGTTGGTTTGGTCCGGTTTAATCGGTTCTATGGGTCGGACCATGCCAATTTTGGGCTGATCTCCTCTTCCTGACCCATATTTGCCCTGCCTCCATTTGAGCCTACTCTGTGCCGAGCCGAGCCTGGGCATCACTGAACCGGGCTGAGTTTAACCCAAGTAGAGGTCTGGGTAGGGGTCCGAGCCAACTTGGCCCAGAAGCCACCTCTATATAAAGGGTAGTATTGAAATGTAAATATATATAGATACAAGGGGTAGGGTTTAGGTTTGACTTATCGTAATCCTATACTCTGACATAAAGCAGGTTAAAATTAGGCTTGAAAAATTACCACAATTATGCAATGATTTTATGGATTGCAGTAAAATGCTGGGAAAATTGTAGCAGATTTTGCTGCAACTATGTGACAATTTCATGTTTGCTACGACATTGCCACAATTGTTAGGTGATAAAAACTAACTTAACACTCTTCTTGCTCCATTTTCCTTTCTCTCTTCCTCAGCCTTGTCTTTGGTTTTTTAGTGTCTAATTGGGTGGTGGATAGGATGTTCAACTATTAGGTAAATGACACCAATCATCCTTGAACTAAGACCCACGTTGCGGATTCATCCTAGAACTAAAAAATGTTATACTATTTGTCCTTTAGCTATGAAAATGTTATACTATTCATCTTGCTGTCAAATTTTCCGTTAAAATGGATGGAAACAAAAACATGAAAAACAAGTTTTAACCCTAAAAAAACTTTTCATTTGCCTTAGAAACCTCAAAACTTTTACATTTTGCAATCAAAATACCTTCTCCACTTTCTTTCAACCATTTAACCCGAACTCACAGTTTTCCTTCAACTATTTTATTCTTCTTCTCACCAAAACGTTGTCTAGGCTATATTTATTTATTATTACTTGGAAATAATCACTATTTAGAGGACGTAGGATTAAACTACTTAGTGTTTGTTCGTTTCAAATATAATTAGTAATGTATTGAAAGTATTTAGTTTTTATAGTATTTGATGTATCTTTTTTTAAATTAAAAACTTAATCAAAACTTTACACTTTAAAATATTATTCAAGTGGTTATTAAAAATATATAATATTAACTTTCAAATAATATTAATTTTGTTGAAAAAAAATAGTAGAAACGTCAAAAATAATACATAGTGATTCGAACTAATATTATTTGAAAGCTAATATTATATATATATGGTATGCGCTTATAATTTTATTAATAAATAATTTGAAAAAGGGAAAAGAGAAAATTTTTCACAACTAAATACCATCTAATGTCTGCTTCGACTCTCCAATTTGCAAGTATTTTGCCAGCTTTTTTTTTGGCAGCTCAGTAATGATCATTAACTTTTTTTCGTTGGATTTTGATAGTTGCTGCCCAAAATTAATTGAAACACAGAAGTTGATGAGTAGGTAAACGATCCAGCCCATTTAGCGAGTACAGAAATGCAAGCAGCACCAAGAACAAGGGAAAGATTAGCCCCCAGTTGCATCCTCAAGTTGCTTTGCAACCTGGGGCTCATGAAATCTGTAGGAAGAAGATCCACCAAGGCCATGTAAATCAGAATTCCTGCCGAGGCCGCGTTCGGCACTCCTTCCACAGCCAGAGAGGTGAAAATAATACATAGTGATTCGAACTAATATACATTATTTGAAAGTTAATATTATATTCTCACCTTTCTATTATTTCTTTTCAACAAAATTAATATTATTTGAAAGTTAATACTATATATTTTTAATAACCACATGAATAATATTTTAAAGTGTAAAGTTTTGATTATGTTTTTAATTTGAAAAAATATAGATAAGATACTATAAAAACTAAATACTTTCAATATATTATTAATTATACTTGAAACAAATAGACACTAAATAGTTTAATTGTATACCCTCTAAATAATGATTATATCGAAGTAATAAAAAATAAATATAGTTCGGACAAGGTTTTGGTGGGGAGAAAAAGAAAATGGTTAAAGGAGAACTATGAGTTCGGGTTAAATGATTGAAAGAAAGTGGAGAACGTAGTTTGATTGTAAGATACAAAAGTTTTGAGGTTTCTAAAGCAAATGAAATTTTTTTTTAGGGTTAAACTTGTTTTTGACATTTTTTTTGTCCATTTTAATGGGAAATTTGACGGCAGGATAAATAGTGCAACATTTTCATAGTTAGAGGATGAATGGTATAACATTTTTTAGTTTCAGGACAAATCCATAATATAGGCCATAGTTCAAGGACTATGGGTGTCATTTACCCTTCAACTATTGTTTGATAGTGCATTTTAGCATTTTAGATAAATTGTACTACATATTTATAATTTGGTAAATTCCATTGGTCGTCAATAAATTATATCCAATATTGCTTATTTGTTTCTAAATTATCAAATCTTGGTTAATCATCTCTGTATTATATCCAATGTTATTTAATCGTTCTACCGACTATCATACCATTACAGATGGATGGAAAAGTGATATCACATTTGCAGCCACGTCATTTTTCCATGCTACATTAACAATCACATCATTTTTCCGTTCACTCTTAACGGTTGTGATGAACGGCAGGACGATAAAGTAATATTGAATATAATTTAGGAATGATTAAGCAATATTTGATAGTCTAGAAATGAATAAGCAACATTGGATATATTTTAGGGACAATTGGTGAAGTTTATCCTTTATAATTTCTTTTTTATATATATACATATATATTAATTCCTATTTATTTTAAATTTATTTTCACAATTTTAATTTATATACTCTGTTAATCAATATCCTAACTACCATTTAAAAAACATAACAATTACAAATCATCACAAAATCATAGAATTACCTGAATTATTTGCTTTCAATTGTTGCTTTGTACTTTACAAGTCTCAAGGACAACGCCGGATAAAATTGCCTGGAACCTTGCTGCTGATGGTGAGTTTTCGGTCAAATCATTGGCGCGAAAATTAGGCACAATAATCTGGGCTGGCTTTGCTCAACCATGGGCTCCTTATAAAGTAAATGTTTTCATGTGGAAAGCACTTCAAGACAAAATCCCTACAAAGAGGTTCAAAGCGCGGAATTCAGTTGCAAGATCTAAATTATTGTTTCTGCAGACTTGTTCCAAAGTCGACAGATCATGTTCTAATTAATTGTGGTCTTTCATCGCACTTATGGGCAGCTATATTCAATTGGTGGAATATTGGACTATCTCAAGGATCAAACCTCCAGCAAATCCTTAGTAACAACCTGACATGGATGCTTGGAAGAAATCAGTAAAAGGCTTGGGAAGCAGTAGCTTTTGCTACGGCATGGCACATGTGGATTGGGAGAAACAACCAGATATTCAATGGCAAGCAATTCAAGGTGAATGAAGCTCTTTTTCTGGCCCAATCCCTTCAGCATTTTTGGATCACTAGAAGAAATTGTTCTTTAATTTTTTCCCTGTTTGACTGGATCAACGACCCAGCTGCTGCTGTGTTCCCTGATATTTAGTTTTTGCACCTTGCTTTATTGATTTTTCAAGCTCTGTTGAACTTAAGAGAACCTCTTATCTCCAGCCTCTGGCTGGGTTTGTTCTTTAATAAAATTCTCATTTCTGATAAAAAAAAATCATAGAAAATAATAATCATAATAAAAAGTATAATACATTATAATTGTAGCAAACTTCATACAAATGAACTAGACTGCAAAAATTCTTCACTTTTTCTTTTACGGTTGCGTGAGTTGCAGTGTCACATGTATAAAGCATGGTACAGTCTAACACATATATGAACACACCAATAAATAAAGACTCAAGATTATGGTGGACGCAACAAATTTGTCTAGATCACGGGATTTCTTTACATTACACATAGTAGATGAGTTTACGATACAGGGTAGATTAAATAGTAAATATTGGCAAAAGCAATAAATAAATAACTAATGTTTTTTAGTTGGCCACTTAATGTTATTTTTTTTTTCCAAATAAATCAGTCACACCCATAAATTTAACCGTTAAATCTAATGAAATCTCAGCATAAATGTCAGGTTTAGCCTATATATTTTCCCCTTTTGCTCTTAGTGCTACTAAAGTTTGTGGATTTAACATTTGAACCACCGTCTTCACTTTTTTCTCCCAGCGGCTCAACACAAAAGCTGATGAACTCACATTTGGGCTATCATAGCCACAATCACAATGTTCACTGGTAACTCCTGGTCATTCCTCATTGGTGCCAACACTACCTACAAGTTCACATCTCACATCACTACTACCATAATCATAATATTCATAGCATTTCACTAGTACCAATCTTTGATTCTTCTCTTCTACACACCTCGATTGTGGTGATGCAACACTCATGGAGGGCTTGAGTTGCTACAGCAGCCTTGAGGGCAGTTATAACCCGTAGCGATGGACCTCCGGTTGCAGCAAGATTGGTGAGGCGGATGAGAATATGGCTTGAAAGCTTGGGTTCTTCTTCCATTTCAAACAACAGTGATGCAGGGTAAGCTGTTGCGAGATTTGGTGAGGTAGAGCAATAGTGGCATAGTTTGATTATTTAAACCAAGTAGATCTATTTTGTCAATTTTAAAAAGATAATGGTTGAGCTTTGTAACATTTTAGACCCAAGTGGCTCAATTGGGCCATTGGGATAATGTTAGTAGTATATTTGGCTATTTTAAATAATGTTACATTAGTGGTTTATTCGGCAAAAAAAAAAAAAAACATTAGTGGCTGATTTGAGTTGGTCCTAAAACACTAATGGTTTATTTGTTATTTTTGCCTAAAATATCTTATGAAGTCTTTTTCATGTAAACTTCTGAATTATAAAAAAAATATTAGAATATTATTTAACGTGATAGATAAGCACGATATAAAAAGACTGTAACTTTTTTGTTTCGAACTAAAAAAAGACCACATTGACTCATGAAATTGGAGTTTGTCGGATCTATGAGGTGTCTATAACGAAGAGAGAACTTCACTTATTGGCCACATTGACCTTATTTCGTGTAAACAGCTTGAGGTTTTGAGTAAATTACAGTTTACCCCAATTTATTTCAGAAATCTACACCTTAACCATGAAATAAGGGAAAAAGAAACAATTTTACATCTAAATAAAAGACCAACAACAGCTTGAGGTTTTGAGGGTGTATTGGCTATTAGCCATATTCCGGTTCGTAGTGGTTGTTCATACACAAGGCCAACAACCACCTATCCACTCATCCGGATCCCTTTCATTGTGAATTTTGAAATGATAGAAGAGAAGAATGAAATTAAATTTATTTTTTAAAGCACCAGTGAAACTCCACTTGTCGTCTATGACCATGTTTGCTAATTGGCATGATATGAACTACTTTTCATGGCTGGTTAAAATTTTATATTCTAACATGTGAAAGAGTTTTTTTTTTTTCTTTCCTTTCTGTCTCTCTCTTTTTAGTCATAAAATCAGCTGAGATAAGGCTCCATGGGAAGTAAAGTATTACGCAGTAGGATAACCATGGTTACTTGTTTTTAATAGTATAGTTATGACGAAAAAAAAAACTCTTATGCATTAATTTTGTTACTCAACTTGTTGACACTAACTCTTCAAGCCATATTGTGCAATCTCATCTATCTTTTATGATTCAATACCAAATTTGCCACTGTAAATATGCGAAAACTGCACACAGTAGGTCATTGAAGGTGCCAAGTAGGATAAGAAGAGGTCGTGTAAGGTCAAGGGAAGGATGACATTGGCCACACGTCAGACAAGTGATCCCACAAGAAGAAAAGACGATGTGTTAGAGTGGCTTTGGGCCTCATTTACTGGTTAAATTAGAAAGAACAAGATAGAGTACGAGGAACAAATTTTGCAAGGTTTGAAGAATTGAACAGGTTGAGAACGTGAATATCATGCAAAACAGAAGAAAATTCCGTTGGCAGTGGAAAGAGGTGAGCATGATTGTTAGCAATGGTATCTCTGTTTTAAGGGTTTGGGATGGTTTTGGTTTATTTATATGCAAGGGTAATGAAAGGCTTTATGTGTTGAAATTAGAAGGAAAGTCAAAATGTCTTGGAATTTCTTTTAATAATTGAAATGATTAGCTTGGTTATGAGGATTTAGGGTTAGTCATTTTATGTTGGTGAAGTGTTTATTTCGAGTAGGAAACCTATAAGTAAAGAACTTTGTTACTGATTGTTTGTTCATGGCCAAGATGTTAAAGGATTTTTGGTTCTAAAATGTGATATTTGTTAGAATAGAAGAGCCTAAAATTCTACTAACACTACAAGAGGGAAGGCAAAAACCAATTGGCTTATCAATTGGTAGTTGGCCACCAAAACACTTTTTGGTTACCAAAATATGCAGCTAGCAAGCAGTCATCAAATCTTTGGTTTGTAAGATAGAGCGGCTGGATATCTGACCAATTGGGGTAACTGAGAGAGTAACTGATTAGGTTGGCAGGGAGAGTGACCTATTATATTGATCAATATAGGGCTCAATTATTTCATATTCACACACCGAATTCAAAAAATTTTAGAAGTCAAATTGAAAAAACTTGATTATTTCACATACCTAAGTTCAAACTTTTTAGTTCAAGATTTCTCAAGATTTTCTTTTTAATATTTCTTTTATTTTTAACTAATTTTTAGTTATTGTCTAGTTTTATATTCTATCAGAAGTGAAAAGTCAAAGGCCTTCAAACAACAGAAAAATTAGAAGAGGAAAAATTTCTTCCATTAGCTCAACAACCTTAGGCCTATTTCTAAGAGTCCTAATAAATACCTAACTTAAAGTTCTTAGAGAAGAGATCAGCTTCTTCCTTGTGTTAAACAAATCAAATGTTGGGAAAGAAATAGACTATGGTAGAAAGCAACATAAGAGAAGAGAGAGAAAACAAAAACAAAGAGTGGGAGGAGCATAAAGGAAAATAAATGAATGATGACAATTTATAAGTCAAAAGTAATGAAGCTAATTCGTTAGCCTTGTTTATCATGGATTGTTAGCGTGGATTTTCGAGGAGAGCGACTGGCATGGTGACCAGTCAATGATCAAAATTTGTGATTGATTTTGTAATGGTCACCTAGTCGATTATTAATTCTCATTAGGAAAATGCACTTACTTTTTATTTACTGCATTGGCAATCAATAGGCACGCGACCACTTTATTGGTCACCATGCCCGGTCACCTTATTGAGTTTTTGTTGTAGTGTAATAAGTTCATTATGTTTTGTTCTTTGTTGTGCATAGGGGCGGAGCCAGGATTTTAAGTTGGAGGGGGCCGGACTTCATTTTGAAAATGTTAGAGAATTAATAATTAGATGTATTTCTACAATGTAAAAAGAAAATACTAAAAATAACTTAAAATCTATTAAAATGCTATGTTTATAGGTTATTCACTTCCAAAATAGTAAGTAAAATTTACTAAATCTCAGTTTTCATCCATATAATGAATTGGTGATCATAAGCTTTAAATCCATATCAAATCACGCGCTTTCCTCTCAATGAAAAATTTTTTATGTTATTATACATGTACACATGTTCAATTAATATCACATAGCAAATAAAAACATAATACCTTGTGCATCTTGAAGTGGGGATGCTTTTCTTTGAATGCATAAAAATCATCTATTTTCTTGTCTATTGAAAAGGTCCCAACAATCTCTCTTTCAATATAAACAATCAAGTGATTCTTGAGAAAATTATCACTTATCCTATTATGAAGTCTTGTTTTCACAATTTTTATTACCGAAAATACTCGTTTTGTTATTGTAGTTGATATAGGAAGAGTCAATATAAGACGAATCGGTTTATTCACCTAAGGATAAATTTCTTACTTTCTTATTTCATTGAGTCCTCTACACAATTCAGCAATTGTGGATATATTTTTTCAATTGTGGACGGTAGGGTACATCAAGCTCATAATGCTGTAGCTAATACTTCAAATGAATTTTTTCTTGTTCAGTGAAATCTGAAGGATAAAAATTGCCAGCTAATCTACATATGTTCTTAATATTAAAGGATTTATAGGAATTTCTAGGATCCAAAACAACACAAAGAAGAAAAAGCTCATCATTTGTTTGCTAAAGTACTTACTTTGTTTCTCACAAAATATATCTTAGTTAATGCAAAATTTGCAAAAGAAGTGAAAAAGTTGTACTTTACATTTTTAACCTTTTAGAATACAACTACTTATTTTTTATTAAGAGAGTAAAATTAATTGTTTGATGTTAGACTTTTCTTACATTTCTCACACAAATCAACAACTTGCATTTATGTATAATTTTAGTGAGATGGAGAAAATTATTACCATTTTACATATATACTTCTTAAAAATTATTGTTATGTTTAAAAATTAAAAAATTGGAGATCCACAAAAGAGATAGTATAATTTTTTGTCATTATTTTTACATACATACATATATATAATTTATAAAAATGTTGGGGGGGGGGGGGGCGGGCAACCCCCAGCCCCCCTACTGGCTCCGCCACTGGTTGTGCAAGATGATAGTTGGGGATAATGTGGCGTTCAAGTGTACATTTCATTGTAGATGGAGGTTCAGGTATTTAACTTTCAAATATGAGAGGGGATAGAAAAAGTGTATATATAAGTAGTAATTATTTTACCATGTGTTATTCATCTGTGAGTTTCATTATAGAACATGGTTTCCAAAATATGAGAAATGTTTCTTAGTAAAAAACATAGATAGTTTCAATGGATGATGGGTATGTTAAATCAATATGTGATAAAGATATAGCCATCAAAGCATTTCAATTAGTGTTTGAAAGAGGCAATGTCACTTTTACGTAAAGTATAATGACAAATGTAGCATTGAAGTAATGGAGGAAGCAGGGCCACAAATGTAGTAGGATAGAGGTAATAAGTGATGGTGATCTAAAAAAAGAAATTATAGGTGGTTCATAGTGAGGTGAGGATGTAGATTATTGAAAGGATACAGATATGAAGGCCAAGTTAGAGGGAAAAGAGCAGGCAGATGGGGAAGAAAATAAAGGTAAGGCACATAAACAAGTTGATGAGGTGAATACAAGATTGTCTAATCCTAAGGAAAATGATGAGGATGTGTCAAGAGCCTAAGAAAACCTAGAAAATTTTGTGGAAAATTTTAGAAAAATGCATAAAGGTAATGGTGATGGTGATCATGATGTTCAAAGTGAAATAGATAATGTTTTCATGCCCGAAATAGGGATGAAATAAATGAGGATCAGATGGAAGCAGAAGAGGACGATGTTGATGTAAGAATTGTAGTGATGGGGAACACACTAACTACTTGGACTCTATTGATGCTAGAAGTATACCGTCTGATGTTGAAGTTGGTGAAGATGGCAATGAACCAAACATCCACTTTAGAAGAAGTAGATTCTCGAAGTATGATCTTAAGGAAAGGAAGTGTTTTATCTCTCTTAGGCAGGGTTGAGATTTTATGACTTAGAGTAATTCAATGAGGCACATACTATGTATATTCTTTTTCACCGTCAAGACTAGTGGTTTAAATTTAGTGATAAGATCATGGTTGGGGGTATGATGTCCAACTGGATGCCTTTTCCATGCTTGGGCATCATATAACGAAAATCTTGACCAAGGCCAAATAAAATGGATTAGGAAGTCCTACATATGCAACAAGAAATTTAAGTTGAGGTTAGTCACTACTAGATACATTGCCTATAATTACCAGGAAATAATAAGAGGCAAATGAAGGATGAAATTTAAGCAATTAAACGAAAAAAAAAATGATAAATGAGCTATGTGAAGATTAGTGTACATGGTGAAAAGGAAAAAAGAAATGATGAAGTCGAAGCTTGAGAAAAGCATTGTTCATGAGCATGGTCGTACTATGTAGGTGAATTGTTTAGGCATGATCCAGGGAGCACTGTGTTATGTGATTTGATATCAACACCAAATGTCACACATGAAATATTTTTCCTAGTTTACATATGCTTTGATGCATGTAAGAAAGGTTTCTTGGTAGGGTGTAGGAGAATAATTGGTGTTCATAGTTGTTTTTCCTAAAAGTTTTGTTGAGGGTAAGTTATTAGCCGTTGTTGGTTAAGATGTAAATGACCAAATGTTTCCAATGGTTTGACCAGTTCTGGGGGTTGAGAATAAGGCTTTATGGCCATTGTTGTTAGAAGCATTGAAGAATAATTTGTCATTTTTAATCAATAAAAAACATTTGGTGTGACTTTAGTATATTTTTTATTTGAAAAAGGGGCTCTATGTGAATGGTTGTTGATACTATACGGGCCCTATTGGCCCATACCATGGCATAGGCTACCTAAACCTGTCTAACGGGACCAAGCATTGAAGTTCCCTAACCTGGACAACTCCTCATCCCCATGGCCCAACATGCTGGTAATGAATCTGATAAGAAAAGGGATTTTATCTTGGAAATGCATTCTTGCCTTTTGTGGGAATTCCTCTTCTACATGATCTCCTCGCAGCACTATAGAAGGGGAACCCCACAGCAATCCTGAGGTACTCAATACTAAGCATAACCTTAATACTCTAGTATTCTTCCAGTCATACGAGAAGCTAACTTGACCTTTAGAGAGTTCCCCCCATGTACACACCCCAGTGCTCTGATGGTATCTTAGAGTATAGGTTCCCTGGTCCATGTTGCTTAAGCTTTAATACCAATCCGCCTAGTTTTATTTGCAGTCCCTCACTTTGGCTATCAACTTGGTGTCGCCTATAAGAACACCAATCATAACAAAAAGGAGATCACAATTGGACTAGGATCTTCTTGGGAATGAGCATGGCAATAATAACGACCAAGGCCACTAGAACCAACTAGGAGGAACCATGGATCCGGAGGCAGGATGAAGTAACTGTCTAATAATTATGTTCTAGTAATTTTAAAAATTTTGATATTTTTTTTCAAAATAAACTAATATTTAAAAAATATTGCTTTTACATTTAAATGAGAAAAATGCATTTATAGAGAAAAAATTTATAATTTAAAATTTCTATTAACTGTAAAAAAATATTAAAGAAATTAAAATTACAGGAAGATAGCTGTCATATAATTTAAATTAGTATTTCAGAAGTTATCATTGGACATGTAAAGAAGCAGGAGGTAAAACTTAGGTTATCAAAACAAAGGGGGAAAGTGTATGTTCGGCCAACTGTAGGGAGTTACTATAAGTTTCCCAAAAAGTAAATGAACTTATGTGTACGGTTATGAACTAGGTGACCTAAAGTGTCAAGGTGCAAGAGCAAGAAGCATCACACTTTAAAACTTTGGTAAGTAAAAATATTATAAAAATAAGAGAAAAAGAGTTAGTTGAGGGCAGTAATTAGAACACAAAAGCTTGGAAACGGCATCCAAAGTAGAAGGATTATGTCAACTATGTTATTTTTTTTGTCAGCTAAAACAAATGTCATGAACCTCTCGAACTACTTGCTATTGGACAACAATAATAGAAATGTTGCTGAAACTTGTAAGAAGAGACTTGATATTAATCACCAGCACTTGACATTCCACCATTGCATTGTCTCCATTTCTAATGTTAAGAAAAGCTTGAACACAATTGTGAACGGCCTCAACCTTGGTGGCTCCTTGGGCATGGGTGGAATTATTAGCACGACCTCATGTGGATCCTCACGCTAAGGTGTAACAAAAATAGAGTCACTACCTTAGTTTAAACAATGGGTAAAAACCAAGTAAAAAAGCCAATTTGACTCTAAAACAATGAAAAGTTGAATTTTGTGCAAAACAGAAGATTTTGGGATTGGGGATCTGGTATGAATTGGGAATGTATTTGGCATCAAATTCGCTTGAAACAAGCCTAAAACAAGCAAAAATTAGTTGTTAGTATAATAAAAATGCACGCATGTGTTAAATATCAAACATGAGAGCGTGATTGTTTTTAGTTATTGGGCTTGGACTTAGATTGAACTCTTAAACTTCCTACATACCTAGGTGTGAAACAGGATCAAAGCCTATATAGTTCGTTCCCATGTGAATGAGAGGTTTAGATGACTAGTTAGGTACGTACCTCAGTGGTTGGTGTTGTTACAATGACATGGGCGCTCGGATCGTGTATAGATCTCGGTGCTGATGGTGGTCAGGATCATCTAGGAGTTACTTGAGATTGGTGGTAGAAATTTTCCCAATTTTGTTCTTTTCAGTACCTAAAAAAAACTAACACAAGGCTCAAAAGAAAACAAGAAACAAACGAGTTAGTACGGAAACTAAACAGAAAAACATAAATGAAAGCTAAAAGAAAAGTCAAAATTAGTTAAAGAAAATCTAAAATGCTTATAGTCAACAATTAGCCTAAACCTTTATCAAAATCTATAGTGAATTAACATGAAATTGACACCAAACTAAAAAGATGATGTTAGGACCGAGAATACAAATTAAAGAAAAAAATCAAAGAAAATGAAAAATAAAATAAAAAGAAGATTTAAAGTAATTGTAATTAACTTAAAATTGATTAAATATGGGAAATCGTAAAAACTGAAATTAAGTGGAATAAACACATGAACTATACGATTATGAGGAAAACAAGATCATATTGATTAAAACTAATAAAAAGATAAAAATAAATGAAGACAAATCAAAATAAAGAAAAAAAACTAAATTTACAAAAAAACACCAATATGATTCTAAATCATTGTCAAAGATTAACCTGGATGCTAGACTATAAACAGAATAAATTTAAAAAGCAATCAATGCATGAACACATGAATTCTAGAAAGACTTAATTGGGAAACTGCAATTCAATGAGCTAATTGGAAGATCCGGATTGTGAAGGCTTAATCTTAATAACCGAAGAGAGTACAAGGATAACATGGGGGTTGGACCAAAAAAGTTATTCAGACTCTGAACTCGTCAGTTTCGCGTCTTAACTTTCTGCTTCTCTTGATCTTCGGTGGACAGCGGTGAATCGGAGGCAATCGTAGCTCGGTTCAACGACAAGAGCGAGCGGCAGACTGGGTGGCGGGATTGCCGAAGAACATGGGGGAGAATGGGCTCCTAAATCTGCGCCCTCGGTCCTCCTTCGACATCGTGATGCCGGTTACTGGTGAAGCGTTAGACCAATGGCACAGAGTGAACTTGTGTTTCGGGTGCTCGAACACTATCGAGAGGTGGCTGCAGCGGCTGGGCAGTCGCTGGCTGGAGCTTGATGGAGAAAGGGGTGCCGAAGTAAAATTTGCAAGGTTTGGGTGCTGAACAGCGGAGAGCCAAAAGCTAGGGGCAGCTCTATGGTTTTATCAATATCCTTTTGGGGCAAATTGCAAGTATTAACCCCAACCTTTTAATTCTATTCCTATTCTAACCCCAACCTTCAATTTATTCATCACACCTTTTTTAGATGGAAATTGTTATCTATGATGGAATGATCCACAGTGTAATATGTCAAGTCACCCAGCCATGCAAGTACTGGCGCAAATTTTTTCTGCCAAGACTATGCATGGGAATTAAAACTACATTTTACAGCAAGCTAGCTAGCCACCTTTATATATAGCTCAAGAAAGTCCATAAACAAAAAGGGAAAGACACTGGAGTTATAACCTGGGCAAATTAACCAAGGACAAATATAACACTTTTATTTCTATCTAACACAAACTCTCTCTCTCCCTCCTTCTTGCCTGAACTTTACCCTTCTTTGCACCGAAACAAACTTGAAGTACAATCGTACTCCCTCTGTTCTTTGATTTATTTCTCTTTTTTTCTTTATCTTTTTGTTTAAAGTTTTACTTATTTCATAGGTGGGTGGGGTTAATTACTCGCGTGGAAAGGTGACTGGGATATTGGCTAGCTAGGCTAGTGTGGCCAATCTGGTAGAGATCTGTGTCACCATAGACCGTTTTGATTAGAGATAACGGTTTTCATAAAAAAAAAGTTTGAAATGAAAAGTTTTAATCATGTTAGTAAAGTGTAATGAACAAACTGGAGGTTAAAGTTATAATAAGAACAAAATTAAAATGTTGGGTTAATGCATGCTATCTGTTGTCCCAAGTGCAACCAAGATGGGGGGTGAATTGGTTGAATTCTAAAGCAACAAAAAATGGGCTCTTAGACCCTCAAACTCAAATGTAATTCAAGGAATAATAATTAACCCTAATGTAACCAGAAAATGACTATCACAATCCACCTAAACTTTGCTTTAAAAACTACCTTTGAAATATTTTTAAAAACAAACAAATTCAACCAAGATAGGTAGTATAAAACACCAACCAAAGATCAAGTATGGAGAGGGAGAGAGAGAGAAGCTTACACAAGAAAATTTTTATAGAGTTTCGGTCTCTTTTCTTGAGAGCCTACTCCTCTCATCGAGTTCACCACTTGAGAGTTTTCTTTTTTACTATGAAACACAATAATACATAATTGCATACAAGAGCACGCAACCCTTTGGTAGTTCCTTCTACCTCAACCTCTCACTAGTTTTGCCAAAGGCTAACTAGAAACCTTTCTCACTTCCTTTCCCTTACAAGGAAATCACTCAATCACTTTAGATAAACTTAGTAATTTCGTGGTTACAATGTGGTAAGAACAATGGGACCTCTCAAGGCTAAATAAGCAAATAAAAGCATAAGTTCTTGGCAAATATCAAGTTTGAGCTCTTGATTATGGATTCTCTTTCTTAGTTGCCAAAAGATTTTTCATTAGTGATTCTTGATGTTTTCATACTCCAATGGATGCAAAAAAGACGTTGAGGACCGTTGGAATGATCAGAAAAGTTTTATTGAAATCTGATAAACGTTGCTGTCAATTTTGACAGAAAATTGCTTCTATTGCCCAGTTTTACTCAGGTGAAATACTTTCACTCGGTTAAAAATTCAGTCTGATAACGAAATCCAATGTTTGACCTCCAACAGCTATATTGGTAATTAATAAGTTGTCAACATTTAACACACGTGGAAATCTAATGTAGCATGAATTTATAATGAATTTAAAAAGATTTTTCGAACCGAGAACTCGCACGCAAGTTTGGAATCCACGTTTTATCTGGTTGAAAAGTTTTCATTCGAATGAAATTTTTGTCCAGAACAAAAATGTTTTCGGATTCAAAAAATCACTTCAGTTTCAACACATTGAAAGGTTTTCACTCAAATGATTTTTTTATCCAGAAGTAAAATGCTCTCGGGTTCAAAAATTGACTTCAGTTTCAACACGTTGAAACATTTTCACTTTGTTGAAACTATAGCTCCAGGATTTTTTTGTTTCCAGACTTTAAAACTTCAACAAATTTTTTGTCAAAGAGATTTCTTCATTCACAAGTAATGTTTGAATCACCAAAAATACTTGATATATACTTGAGGAAACAATTTTTCTATCAAATATCAAGACTTTATGAATGAGTGACCAAAGCATAAATCTTTAAATAAAGCTTTGAAACACATAAAATAAATATGTTTTATTATCATCAAAATTAAATAAATATAAGTCATAGTGGAACAAATCTAATACTGTCTATCCTATCCCCTTGTTAAAGCTTCCGAATTTCCAGTCACAAGTTTTCCTTCCGAATCCCCCCTCCCTTCTACCGACATGTTCCCACCGTATAAATAGCCCTAGTCCCCCAATACCTAGTCGTAAACCAATAAATATTAGAGCCCCTCTCAAATGAAATTAAATCTTGCAAGATTTCTACTACGCAAATCTCAATTTTTACCAAACTTACCTAAATGGCTTCAAATTTGACACTAAAAATAAAAATAACCTTCTTGATATGAGTTAATTAGGAGACTTACGTTTTTTTTCTTCCAGCCGCTGGGTGGATTTCCTTTTTAGTAGAATTCTTTTGCCCATAAAAAAAATGTAATTAAGACCTAAAGAAAATTTAAAGACTCAAAATATAAATTTTGGGACATGGTACAATAATTTTAGATAGAAAAATACTAAAATGCCCTTAGACACTAATTAACAAATATTTACCTAATTTAACCTAAGACTCATAAATAAAGGTCAAAATTAATATTAACAATGATATGTGAAAACTGGTAATCTTCCTTATCCATTGGAAGCAAGCGGAAAGGAGGGCATCATAGATGACTTACAACTCAGCAGCAAAGGTGGAAGACTGGTAAGGAGATCTACAACTAGAAAACTGTCTCAAGCTTCTGCCTGACGATTTGCACGCCCAAGCTAAGGCACTCCTGTTGCTTTTAGGTTTCCAGGCCTGTTGGTTAGAAAAATCCTCGGCATGTTTCTACATTCTGTAGATCCTTATGTGTAATTGAGTTTAATTGGTGGGTAGAGCTATTTCTTGTCATAAATTTAACTTGTTTGCCAGCAGTCTCCACCATGTCTATTAGATTATCCCTGTCAAAGATAGTTGCGGTTGGATCTGAAGGTTGATGCCTAAAAATAGTTTCATTCCTAGCGGTCCAAATACTCAAAAGGGTAGACATAACATGCATGACGTTCAGATAGGCCCCGGTTGAAAATAAATTTTGAAAGGATGGAAAATATACTGGACTTGAGAAGTATATTCATAGATGATGGATTTAGGCACCGTCACCAAGTACCAATACACACGTCTTAATTTCTTATCAAGCACACATTTAGGTACGGCCACCAAGTAGCAATACACACATGAACTTAAAAACATACAACACGATTACCCAAAAAAAAAAAAAAAACATAAAACACGTCTTCTTTTATTGAGCAGCAAACTTGCCGCTGGAAGGAAGACAGCAGAATTGGGTTTGGGCAGTTAAACTCAGGGGCGGCCAAGTTTGATGATGGTCTCCCAATCGGCGGTGGTATGGGAGCCCATGGACAGTTCGGCCTAAAAAAGTCCATACGTCTCGACGCATTGGAGGTCGGAACGATTCTTTTTAGAGTCGATGACGCCCCAGACGGTGCCGTCGAAGTGGTCCTTCCCGCGGATCTCAGCATAGCAGTGGTTGGAGTACCAGGGGCCCCATGCCGTGGACCAGTACGCCATCAAGTTAATGTCTGCAGCACCATCTAGACCCTTGATGCGGTAAACAACTGCCCCTGCTGAGCCTTCAGCGGCCCCGACGGGTTTGATGCCGTGGATCTCCATGTAGTATGGGGACTCACCGACGTGGCCGTGCCAGTCGTGGTAGCCGATGAACCAGATGGTCTGCCCGGTGGCATTGTAGATGAGGCACTTGGTGGAGACGCCGTTTCCGAAGTTGGTCTTGAGGTTGTCCAAGTAGACGCGGGCGTTAACGGCCTTGTTCTCGGCGTTCTTCATGTTGAGAGCCACAAGGGCTCGGTCGTAGCGCGTTATTGGTTTTCCTTCGTAGTCCGGCAGCGCCTCCAAGGTCATGTCCGTGACGGGGTTTCCGAACACGTTCGTCGCCATGTTCCTGCAAAGAGGCTTGACAGATATCGTTAGCCGGCTAGTTTTGAGCTTTCTAACTGTTAGACTTGATGGTTTTTGCGTGCTTCCTTCCATGCGTATTTATAGTCAAATAAGGTTCCTACAGCTGTTGTAATTTTTAGAATAGAGTTTTTTGGCCTTTATTGATTCGGTCATTTTTATTCCTAAATTTTGATATGATTCAACTTAGATAAGAGTGAAAATTGTGATTTTTTAGCTCTTATATACTTGTAAGTTACAATTCTTATATATATTATATAAGAAACAAAAAAAATGACAAAAAAAAACTCATATCCAACAACATATATATATTTTTTATTTATCTCTTTTGCACTCTATGCTTTAACCTAAACCACCCAACCCTTCCAAGTAGCATTTTTTCTGCATTTTCACCAAATTATGAAATAATTTTAGTCACCGTTGGAGTATTAGAGCCAATTTGTTCTAACGTAAGTGATCTTATTCAAAAATAGCTTATTTTTATGATTTTCATCTTTTTTATTTAGAACCAATTTCAATTGAAAGTTAATAGTATGTAAAAACAATAATTCATTTAAAAGTGAGTTTTCATGATCTTATTAAATTTTTATGATTTTTTTATACTTTTAGACATAAAAAAGAAAAATTCATAAAAAATATTGTAATTTTTTTTCTTAATGGATTATTATACCAACATAATATTGGTTTCAAATGAAATTAATTTTAAAAAATTCAAAACTAAAAAAAATCAATTTTAGATTAAGTTAAGTTAAAATGAATTGGCTCTTAGTGTTGGGTTCTTAATCAATTTAAGATTTATGTGATTAAGTAAAAATGAACTTAATTTCTAGAAAAAAAAGATGTCAAAATAAAAATAGCCATGTTAGATTTATGGTAGTATAATATGTGATCCCAATTAGTACGGACCTAAGTGAAATGTTTTTAATAGGTTTAGAATCAAAATAGAACGATTAATAAGTCAGGGACTAAAACAGGACGATATTTGAAGTTAAGAGGCATCCATAAAATTTATTTATCTGACATATTTATTGCTAGAATTTATTACTAGAACCACATAGATAAGAGTGCAAATTGTGATTCTTTAACTTTTATACACTTGTAACATTGCTTATGTGTATAAAAAAAAATCAATAGACTCAGTGATATGATGAAAGAAGATAACTCATATCTAGTGACATAATTTTTGGGTTAATCACTTTTGCACTCTATGTTTTAACCTAAACCACCCAAGCCCTCCAAGTAGAATTTCTTCTTCATTTCCACCAAATTACGAAAATAATTTTAGTCACCTTTGGAGTTGATAGTGAATGAGGGGTTATATGGACTTGGCTTAGATGTTTTGTGGATGGTGGACTAGAGATCCTGGAGCCAAAGGCAACATGAAAGTCCTGGGGTGTTGTTCCCGTGGACTCCTTCTGACGATCAAGTTAGGTTTTGGCTAGAAAGTGGAAAATGATAGAATGTTGGGTGAAATCTCATATCTCGGGATTGGTAAATAAGGCTACTTTATATAGCTAGGGGAAGATCGCTATTATCCCGTAATTTTGGAATTTTGTTTCCATCTTCATTGGTTTTCCTCTTCAGTCTGGCTAGAGATAGGATCCTCGTGCCTTATCTAGGGTTCTCCTAGTAGGGGCTTATTTATTATAGACCGCATGAGCCCGTATGTACCAATAACTCCTCCATCCTTATAAAATAATATGGGTCTAAGTCCTACATTTTCAAGGAGGGGTCAAAATGTTGTCGTTTCCCTTTAGGACTATTTACTTAAGACGCTGTTATTTTGTTCCATGGGCACGATCCCCATCCGTGTTGTTTCCACGTTTCCCATATGTCATCCTATTCAGTAGGGTACGATGCCCCATTCAACAACTTCCATGGGAAAGTGTCAAAATGTCACTGGTTCATGAAAGGTTTCAATTATTCCTTTATCTTCATTATGTGTGGCGTTTTCAACAGTCTAGTTAGGAGATGAAGTGACACCCATTTAATGCTTCCTCAGGGGAAGTGACCCGGTGTGACTCTTTAGCACCTTTTTTTTTTGCCATGCATCCCATTCCTAATGGCCTAAATATTCGCCATAATGATGATGGTTGTTTCCAAAGGATTACCTGAAAGTCATGGTCCCTAATATAATATTGGTTTCAAATGAAATTAATTTTGGTAAAACATGTAAAAATAAAAATAAGTTACTTTACATTAAGTTAGGTTAAAATGAATTGACTCTTAGTATTGGGTTCTTAATTAATTCAAGATTTATATGATTAAGTAAAAATCAAGTTAATTTCAGGGAAAATGATGTAAAAATAAAAATAAGTCATTTTAGATTTTGTGGAAGTATAATATTTGAATTCAATTAATAGGGAACCTAAGTGAAATGTTTTTAATAGGTTTTGAGCTAAAATAGAATGATTAATAAGTTAGGGACAAAAATAATATGATATTTGAAGTTAAGGGATTGCATAAAATTTATTCTTCTAATATATTTATTGCAAGCATTTATTGCTAGAACCAATATATATATATATATAACAATGCTTATGTGTAGATAGAAGGGAAAAAAATCAAAAGACCCAATGATATGATGAAAGAAAATAACTCATATCCAACAACATATTATTTTTTGGTTAATCACTTTTGCACTAATTTATGCTTTAACCTAAACCACCCGAGCCCTCCAAGTAACATTTCTTCTATGTTTCCACCGAACTATGGAAATAATTTTAGTCAACTTTAGAGTATTAGTGTTGGGTTCTTAATTAATTTAAGATTTATTTTCACAACAAAGTGTCAAGTATAAAAGATTATACCCTTTTTTTTAATGGCAGAAAGAATAATTATATTATTGATACAAGGATTTGAGAAAAAAGATTATACCCATTATTAATACTTTGCACCAATTGTGGAATTTTTTTTCTCAACCAACAAATTTTTATAATGGAAAGAAACTCTAATTAATTAAAAATGTTGTATAATGTTTAGATAGAATGATTGACTGATGATCTAATCGTTCAAGCATCATAATCCTAGAAGGTACAAAATTGTAGGGATGGTGTTGATTTTCATGGTTGTTGGAATCTATCGTAGACAAGGGTTGGCAGAATGGTGGCGGTGATTTTGGATGTAATAGAAAGCCTGTCTGGCGGCCAAAGGTAGTTATGGTATCGACAACAATGGGGGTTTCATCTTCAGACTCATCTAGTGTTAGCGTTAGACAGGAGAGTGATTTGGAGAAAGTTTCAGCTGAGGAAAAAGCTAAACGTTTGGCGACTAAAAGGTGTGGTGGTTGAGAATCATTGACATTGGAGATGATAAAAGTGATGCATGCAGGTGGAAAATCTTTGGGAGAGATATTTGAGGATATAACACCCTTATATCCCACATGGGTTCTAGAGCACAAGCACATAACATTTATCTTTTTTTAAAGGATAACTCATGTGATGTGGGTAAATATTTCATTAACCGGTTCTAGACTTGAGTTATTACAAATAGTACCAGAGCCGACTCGGGACCATGATGCTGTGACATATTGGGTATACACATGCATCGTCTATCAAAGCTGATCTTAGAATAGTGAGGTTATTTAGTTAAGGGCCAAGTAATCCGATTGGAGAAGTTACTAGTCTGGGATATCAAGTAATTTGATTGACCCCAACAAGCATGTTATGTACATAAGGGGGAGTTTATAACATCTTTATATCCCACATGGGTGAAATATGGAAAGTCTTATGTGGATATATAGGCTCAAGTTCTAAAGTACAAACACCTGACACTTATATTTTTTTAAAGGATAACTCATGTGGTGTGAGCACATATTTCATTGATCGTTTTTTAACTTGAGTTGTTACAAAGGAACCTTGGCAAGGATGCATAGCTCTTTGGCAAAGGAGCATCAAATGTGGTCAGAGGGGCTTATGCGGCGCTTGTTTCTATCAAAGGTGGAGGGGAGGTAGTGGTTGGGTTCCCCTCTATTTGTGGTGGCTTAGAGTCTTCAAAGGTTATGGTTTTTCCTATGCCTGACAGAGTGGACCAGTCTGTTGGGCCTAATTTGGCTGTGAAAGAGTCTAACGGGCCACTTTGTTTAGTACGAGGGTTAATATTAATAAGGGTGATTTTGTCCAACCATGCTATGGAGAATTTTGGGGGATGATTTCTTGTGCTGAAAATATTGGAAGTAAAGTATCCAAATTTCTGAGGAGTAACTAGAAAGGTATGGGGAGTTTGCATTGGGAAGGTGGGTTTTCTGACAAACGATGCAGCAGCATTGAAAAATGAATTAAAAAAACTAGAATGGGGAATTAGGACACCGGATAGGAGACTTGGGAACCGGCAAGTTTTTTATTTTCTGCTAACATAGGAATGCTCTAATGGTTTTGGACTTTGGTTTTGAGAGTGGGTTTTTTGTTTGTTTTGGGATTTTTGTTTTTGGGCTCTGAGTTAAAATCCTTTTAGTTTTTGGGGTGGTCTATTGCAAGCTTTTGTTTGAGATGAGCTCTCAGGTTTTTTGGGTTATTCTCTATATCATCTTTTTCTCTAAGATAATATTTGTATTTCTTGTTTTCTTCTTTTAATTTAATAAAATCCTTCTCTGCCGATAAAAAAAAAACATCGGCCGACTAAAATTATTTGCTTATCTACTTTTTTTTTATAACAACAACAAATGTAAAGCTTTATTACTAGTATTCAAGTTATACCATCCAGCTAGCAAGAAGCTAGGCCAATAAGAAAGAATAAACAGCAGAACAAAACGGAGACAGAGACAAGTAAAGAACGAAGCAAGTTGAACGGACAACCCCAAAAACAAAAAACGAGACAGGCACCTCACTAAGGACAAGAAGAATCAGCCAACGAGCTCAGACTTGAATAGTTTCATCAACCAGCTCCTTTCGCTAACCTACTGCAGCAACGTCGTTCACTCAGCCACTTTTAGATTACTTAAAACCGGAAACAGCGATTTGAGAATTAGCTAGGTTGATTTTAGCCTCTTGTTGTCGGCTAACTAATATTTTATTCGCATAAAATATGAATTCTTATTAAAAATTTGAGTTGGAGGGTTAATTTGGATAAACAAACAAAATTATGGGAGTGCTAGGAATTTTTTTTTTTTTTTTTGAGAATACAGTCATTGAAAAGGCTTGGGAATCCAAACCATAAGATATTAATTGAATGTGGACGATATATTTTAGGAGATATTACAATTTTTACGTCATAGGATGCAACTGAATTGAAAATTAGTTATGGTTTTTTATTAAAAAAAAAGAAAATTTAATTTAAAAAAAAATTGACCAAGTTCATGGGTGCAAATGGTTGAGTTCCTGTTCCAATGTATACTACTTATGGTAGAATGTGATAAGAGCCAATTTATTTTAAATTAAAGTCAACTTCATCCAAAATAGCTTATTTTTAGTTTTACATTTGTTGATCCAAGATCAATTTTATTTAAAAATCAATATTGTTTAAATGTAATAATCTATTGATTATAAAATTTTTATTATATTATTAAACTTTTACTAATTCTTCTATTTTAACTCCTAAGAAAAATTCATAAAAAATTTATATTGAATAGATTATTGCACCTATATTGTATTGGCTTCTAAATGAAATTAGTTTTATGTAAAAAAAGATGTAAAAATAAAAATAAGTCATTTAGATTGAGTTAACTTAAGTTGAAATGAATTGGATCTAAAAATTTATTATGAATGCCTAACAGGTTCTCTGCGAGCAATCGCGAACTAGTCTCCTTAGTGGTGTGAGGCTCTCTACGAACAATCGCGAACTCGTCTCCTTAGTGGTTTAGGCTGTCAGACATGTGCTCAATATGAGCCTAATTATATGTTGAAATATGTGTGAATTATAATCTGTGAATGCTTGGGTGTGTATTCCGTGAATTGGTAGTGAACAACCAAAGGAATTTTATTGATAATGAATGCAGATTACAACACCTCCAAAAAAGTGCTGAAGGTGCACATAAGCAAAGAAATTAGTCTAGCCAGTTGGAAATAGTAGCTAAAGGAACATGTACAATTTTAGTTTTCTAAACCTATTCACTGAAAGAAAGAACTTTTACTTCTTTTTCAGATTCAAATATCGGAAAGTACTTTGCTTAAAAAACCTTTTTATTTAATCGAGTCCAGATCACCCATGTTGCAGCCATTTGAGTAGTTTCCTAGATTGTTCGATGTGATTTCTTCTTAATTTGGCTGAATTACTCCTGCAATATATCAGGCAACGAGAAACCAGATGGTCCCAGGAAACCCCACCATGAACAGATGCCCAGCAAACTTCATTAACAGGATAATTGTCGAAGGCAATATTGCTTAACGGGACAAAGGTCATCTGAAACCTATAATCCTTTACCTAAGACATTCTTCTTCTTCTTTTTTTTTTTTGTTTTTTCTTGTCCATCCTAGAAAGCCCTCCATATAAATATGTTAATTTTAGAAGGTGCTTCAGTATTTCGTTCGGTTCTTCAAGAGCTTTGTGTTTGCCCGTCTAGCTGCTGACTTCCTGCAAGAAATTTGTCTAGATGGAGTCTTCACTCCTTAATCAAGATACCATTACTGCCAATAAGGTTCTCGGTTAAAGAATCATTGTCAGTTGAGGAGAGCTACACAGGAAAGAGTACGCGCTCTAGCATGTTGTAGTCTGTTATTTCCCTTCCACGTGGTTGTCTCGTCCATCTTCAATGCCATTGCCACATTCTCCCCTGTTCATCAAATTTTCCTCTTTCACTGATAAAACAATTAGGATTTCTGTCTAACTTAAACAGCCTTAGAAACCTTTCTTTATGTCCTTTTGGAAATATATTATTTTGGTCCTTTAGGTGATCACGTTAAGCTTTTGGTCTAAGTTCATTCGTGAGTAATATGTTTATAGTTTGCTTAATGGGTAAATTGCATTAAAAAGCCTCCAAACTATTTGCATTTCATCCGTGAAATGTTGCATGAATGGTTTTGAAACATATAAAATATTACGTTGTTAGCTATGTGTTAAAAATTTATACAATCTAATATTGTGGTGCTGCACCTAAGACACAATACTAGGACTCAATCTAGATAAGATAAATATTTGAGCCCGGTTCACATGGGATTCAATCTAGTAAACCGACTCAGATCCATAAGGTATTTAAGGAAACTCAAGTTCTACATGGAAGACGATCCTACATTGATTATATCTCATTATGCTCACGAGTCACCTTCAATTCTATAAAAAGAGACCCTCAGGGCACATCTAGGGTAGGTCCCAAAACCCTACATTTCTAGCTACCTTGAACACTCTTTGAAAGCTTACTTAACCATTGGAAGGTTTTCCACAGAGACACATTCTAGGATCCTTATGTTGTCTTTGTATGCGGGCATCTCGGCCCTGGTTCACTTTGACTAACACTTAGGATACCTGTTCACTCATTGGTTGATTGTTTCACTATCAATTTGACATCATCTTTGGGAAAAAAACACTTGGTAGACACAAGGAGATCTCGACATAATTAGAACCATGTGGATGGGGAGAACGCCATCGATGGTGGGTCAAATGTTTAGGAGTAGGTGGCGGCCTCCCACGAGTAGGAGGCCAGATGAAGAACCATTGGATCTAAGACCCCATTACCCTCTCAAGGTCTGGGGAAGGGCCATCCTGCCACCGCCTTGTACAATGATCAATTTCATGCCCTCAAAGTTAATAATTTCATCCAATTCTAGTCCGAGCTACTAGTGCAAAAAAAAAAAAAACAATGAGAACTTTGAAAATAGAACCATTCGAATTATCGGGTATCATGGGCATGCTAAAAAATTTTCCCCTTGCCATGCTCTTTTGTTGATTCATAGGATTATGCTTCAAGATTGCATTTATATAGAGCAGGCCTCATCCAAGAACTCTAATACTTTCTTGCAAGCATTCTGCGGGTCTCACCAATATCCAATGAAATCTCAACTTACAATCTACCTACAATTCCAAGCTTTCCAATCAAATAACAATCAATTTTCAAAATGAGAATAAGACAATAAAACACAATTGAGATTGAGATGAGAGAAAGAAGGCACCTGGGTACTGGGGATTTTCTTCACAATATGAGCCACTATTTCTCTTCTTACTTGAATGAAACAATCCATCCAATAAAAAGATTGATCAAATTTTAGATCGAGATTTAGATGGAAAAGGAGAATCACCATTCAAATGAGAAAGGAGAAATTGAATTTAGGGAGTTTGTAGTGTTGCTTCTCTAGCAGTTGTCTGCACAATCTAAATGGTCCTGCAACTCCAATGTCTAATTTATCTCCTACCAATGAACATTAGCTCCACATTGGCCCTTTTTATGGAAAACATAACCTTCTTCCATAGTTCGACCTAATTGTCCTAATTCACGAAAGTTAACTATGATCGCTCTCCTAGTCAATGACTTAATTTAACCAGAATAATAAGTTAAGTTTAAGTATTTTTACTTAAATACCTTAAATAAATTTTTTAATAAGCAAGAAAAGCAAGCTAAGTAAGGTTGTATTAAGTTCATAAATGTAAAATGACACATAAGGGTAAAAAGGGTAAAATGATAATTTTAGCTTAAATAAGTGGCATGGCCATATTTTTTGTGAAATTAATGTCATGTAAGTGTTTTTCATTGAATAAGTTAAGATCATGAGTTATTATATCCATTGGAACCAAAAGTAAAAGTTAAGGGGCTGAAAATGCACAAAGTGTTTAACTGGGCCACTTGTGTTTTAAGGTGTCTTAAGTGACTATGAACAAGGCATGGGGTAAGAAAAAACATCATTTACGACCAATGAGGGGTGGTATATAATGGAAAATAAGTGGCTTAAGTGAAATAAAAACAAATTTGAGAGCCAAAGTGCTGTGGAAGCTAAAAATGTGTTTACGTAGTGGTTGAGATATATATTGGTGGAGAAGGCATTATTTATCATGTCCACCACATTCCATTTTCATGTGTCTCTCTTCTCCATATCTTTCCATCTTCATTTCCCACAAATCACACAAATTGGTTGAAAATTTGAAGGTCCCAAGGCACCCATATCAAGCCTCTAGCTCATTGTTGGTGGTTTAGGTGCATTTGTGTGCTTTGTTGCATAATTTTGTATTAAACAATAATGTAAGCTTCTCTACTTCTTATAAGTTGGTTCTAACCCCAATAAATGGTTAAAAATCTTTTTGAATTCATGCCCTTGGTGTGCATTTTGGCTAGAGTTAACGTTAGAACACAAAAAGAGCTAGTTGGGCTCAAGTGTAAATTTATGATTGTGCATGCTTCAATCCTGATATGTGGTGAATTTGAGGTAAATGTCTAAGAAAACATTACTCAAATAGTGCATATAAATATGGTTTTACCTGTGGGCATGAAGTATAAACAAGTCACAAGAGGATTGGCGATGGGGATGTGAAATGGGGCAAGTTTTGGTGCAAGAACGCACAAGTGTCATGCTGCAGGGGCACCCTGGTGTTGCAATACCCAAACTGGTGCCATAGTGCTAGGAGCATGATTCCAAGGCATGGGTGAATGGATTGGGCAGTGCCACAAGCCAATGGCCCCACATAGGGCCATACTAAGGAGGTTCTAATGACTCGGTTTTCATCCCTAGGCTATCCTATGATGTTCTAAACCTTGGGTTAAGTCTAAAAAAAATTCCCAAGTCTAGAATTATGTATTATTTAGGTGGTAACTACGTAATGTGGTAAGATAGAGGCGAAGACAAATGGTTAAGAGGCGCAAGGTGCCTACGATGCTAAAGGGGCACTAAGGGGACTAAGGATGGGTGTGAGTACTTCATTGGCCCAAGTGGGAGGTCTTTGATCTCCTAGATAATGAAGTGAAACCTAAGGAATTCTGAATCAAACCATAAGATTTGGTAAGTTGAGCCATTAAGGTGCCCAAGTCAATTTCAAAAGAGCTTGGCGATGTAGGAACACATAAAGATTTACCTTGCACAATAAGATAAAAGGAACGTGCGTAAGTGCAAGTCAATAAGTAACTACTTATTCTAAGACTCGTAAGTGGACTTCATAGGTAAGTAAATAGCTAAAATTGGATGCAAGAGACCAGTTTCCAAAGAACTTTAGTCATTTAAGCTCACGGTAAATTAAGATACCTCTGGAAAGATGACTAAGTATAGAGGAATATATATATTGTGGCTAGTAAAAAGAAGTCCTAATGGGACTTTGAGTCCAATTTCATTTAGAATTATGATGACCACTTAGGGTGGCTACAAAAGCCAAGTACGGCTTTGTTTGGTGTACAAGAAAGAGAGAACATACAAGACAAAGAGAATTTCTTCGGTAGCAGAATTCTTCATTCTCGTTTCAGCAACAAGTTCTTGTTCATTGATCTTGTAATTTGGGGTATCATTCTATTAGGTTTATGGGCATCAATCAAGGAGTGTTGGTGTCTCTGGATCTCTATGGTTTAAGATTTTTATAAGAACTCTAGGGTGTTGAATTTTAGGTTTTTTTTTCAAATTACTACAATAGGATTCAAATTTGGGCAATAACTTGGATTTTAGACATTATACTATTTTTTCTTTATAGTAGATTTTGCTGCCAGTTTGCCCTGTGTTTTTTCCCTCTACACTAGAGGGTTTTTCATGTATATCATGTGTCTCGATTAATTTCTTCTCGGTACTATTTTTCTGATTGTTTCTGCTTGGTTGTGATTTATTGGCTTGAGCTTTTGTCAATTTTATCCTGTGGGTTTAAGGTTATTATTTTGGGTCTATCCCAACAAGTTGTATTAGAGCCAATGGCTAAAGAAAATATAGGTGATAGTGCAAGTTCAATGATCAGATTGAATACATCAAATTATTCGTTTTGGAAGCCAATGATGGAGGATCTACTTTATTGTCGTAATTTATATAATTTGATTTCAGGTAATTCAGCTGGGCAGAATTACAAATTAGATGATAATTAGAAGAAGCTCAATCACAAGACAGTTGGCAGCATTAGAAGATGGGTGGATATTAGCATGTTCCACTTATTAACTTAACACTGTTATGTTTATTTATCTCATATTTAGTTTTTTTAAATGTGTTTTGAATCTTAAAGATCTATTTTGAGTATACTTTGTAGCTTAGAGCATATTTGGACTTAATTGATTAAAAATATATTTAATTTACAATTTTACAAGTTTTAATGGTTGTCTTCTTTTAGGATTTTGACAAACTAGTGATGTTCCAGTAGAAAAATAATATCTTGAGCTAAAAGGATTAGAATTAGTGATTTCTGATTCATTAGAAAGCTAACATTTGGAGCTACAAATCATATGTAGACAATGAAACCCAGTTCACAAGTTAAGGAGGTCAAATTTAGCTTCAAAGTTGCGATTTGCACGTCACTGCTGGTTCAAAATTGGTTTTGGTATTTTGAGCATATATTTGGCTATAGATGTCTTTTTTATGTGATTCAAATGTCATTTCAAAGCTAAGAAAGAGCTCTACAACTTTTATGCTTTAAGTGTTGTGAGATAATGACTGCACCAAGGTCAAATTTCAGATCGAGGTTGCTGCTGATGTTCTTACGTATTTCTTAGCTCACAACTTTGAAACCAATTTTGATGTTAATTAATTTCAAAGGTCACTAAACCATGTGGGTGAAAAATTTCAGCTGAAAGACAACATTCGCCTAGTCATATTAAGGCATTTAGTGGTTTTTAAACTTCTTTATTTGTGTGGGGGTAATTTTATAACAATACAGAAAGTTTAGGGAGATTTTGTGAACTTTACCACACTAGGTTAATTTATTAAAAGGGACCAACAACTGCCAAAGGCTCCTCTGGCTCCCAAAAACTCTCTTTTGTCTCTTTTCTTTTTTTTTTTTTTTCCTGTTTGAAGATTTTTCTTAACCATGTCCAGTTGATTTATTTTATTTTTGGTTAAAGGAGACTGAAACCCAGATTTTATAGCACTATGAGATCAAAGTTGTTTTTATTCAGTCAATTAATATTTTTAGTATTGGATGTTCTTCTATGATTCATTTCATGATTGTTTTGTTACATGCTAGGAAGCTTACTAGTTGTTATTTGAATTCAATCTACTACTAGATTAAAATCTATAATTGTTTGGATTTCCTAATCTGTGAAGTAACTAAGGTTTATTGATTTATTGTATCAGAAATCATTAGGTTTTAGGTAGAATATTCAACTAAATTAAATGCAATTGCTTGTGTTTGTGTTTTTCTGTTTTATTGATCTCTTTAATTTTTAAGACAATTGTTAAATTAAATTAAAGCGCTTGTCTTAGGTTATTTCGCTATTAGGGTTAATTAGAGTGCTTGTTTTCTGATTAGCAATAACTAAGGAGGGATAGAATGATAGCTTTAACGATAAATATTAAAAGGCTTGGTTGATCTATCTATGCATCGATGATCAATTGTAGGAATTTGATGGTGGATGTTGACTAATACCAAGGTTTACAGAATAATAAATTTTAAGTAAACAATTGGGTTAAATAAAATCTTTAAATGCGTGAGCAATATGGGTAGAGTAATTAATTAGTTTTTCTAGAATTTTATTTTATTTTATTTTAGTTCTCTTCCATTGAGATGTAATTTTGGTTGGTTGATTGTATGGTTGTAATGATGTGATGTATGATGTATGTTTGGCACTAGTATCATACTAGGACCACTTGTAACAAGAATTAAATTAAAAATATGTTAGGACCGCCTAAATAAACACCGCTAATACAATGTTTAGGGCCGGCGAGACAAACACCACTAGTACCATGTTTAGGGCCGACAAGCTCACTAGCAACATGATGAGATTGGAAGCAACCGTTAGTGGCATGTTAGGGCCGTAATAAATTATTATAAGCCGATAGATAAAGAATTAGGAGCAAAAATGCTAAATGATCAATTTAGAAAGAATTCACGAGAAATGAGATGAACATTTATCACAAATACACTTAAAAGATATCATTGATTGTCATGACATCATGTAACACTAAACTAAGATAACACGATAAAAGAAATAGGATGCACTAGAATCATGGCATTATACTAAAAAGTGCTAAAATAAAATGAGCTACAGTCATGCATCAATTGGTTGTTGCATATGATTGATGTTTGTCATACACAAGATTGCATTAAGTAAAAGATTTGAAGAGTAAGATAAACTACGAGGCATGTAAGGTTGGTGACGAACCATATCTACATGACTTAACAAGCCGTAAATTTAGACGAGAGGTTCGGAACGGACGATTCAAACCCGAGAGGCATGTTAGGGTGGCGGCGAACCGTCCCTAGTCATGACCCGATATTGACACGGAGTATGGAGATATGATTTGTGCGCTGTCAGACCATAGCTGGCGAGGGACCATGCTTATGGCTGGTATCACGAGAGTCTCTACCTCGGCATAGGTATCCTGAGAAGCTCTGGCTTAGTGGCATCCCTAGTAGCACTGCCTAAAAGTTATCCCGAGAATGGGTGATGTACACACTCACCACCCTAGGTTCATCCAATGACATTTAAGTATTGGATTAATTGATCGATCAATAAGATATTATTTAATCGGTAAAAGGAATTATGCTTATGCATAGTAGTTCAAGCATGCTAGTAGGACTTTATATTGTTGTTATGATGTTGTATGGAATTGTTCTTTAATTAAATTGCTACAACTTAAAGTTTATTATACGTTGTTGTTTGTTACGGGAATATTAGGACCCACGTGATGGGCCTGATACTTCCCCCTTACTGAGCAAGTTGTGCTCACCCCTCCTTCTAACATGTTTTTCTTAGGTGAGTACTATGAGGATACAGAGTACACTGAACCATATAATGATGTTCAAGATGTGGAGCAGACTGAGTGAGGGTACACTGTAGCCCCTCGAAAGTAGAACTGGCTGGGACTGGATTTCAACTTTGTGTTATTTGATTTCTAAAGAAACATATGGTTTGTTTAAATTAACACATTATGTGCATATTAGTTTTCCTGGGATTGTCACTTAACTACTCTGATTTCATTTAATACTCTCATTGTTTGGAAAATAATTTAAATAAAATTTTTTACCTCATATTTCTTAAATTATTTTTAATTAAATGCTTTATAATTTTGGGAATTTAAGATATCTTTTAAAATTATGGTTCATAAAATTGGGGGCGTAACAGTTAGGTATCAGAGCCAGATTCGAGGAAGGCAGTGACCTCACTCAGTAAGTATGCTTCCTGTTTGTTTGCTAAGTTAAGGACGTTGGGTAGATTTTGGAAATTTTCCATAATTGAGCATAATATACCGGCAAGGTTAGAAACAAAAGTTAACAACTTGGCCTTCAATAGGGAGACTCGTAAAACAACATACCAATTAATTTAACGTCTAAAATGATATAGTAGTTACCTAGAGCCTCACCTAGTGTTATTATTATTATTATTATTATTATTATTATTATTATTATTATTACTGTGCGTGCATATTAGTATAAGTATACTGATATAATACTAATACTATTAGTCATTATTATTATTATTATCAGTATTATTATGGATATTATTATTCCAACAATATTATTAGTATGGGTAATTTTCTAAATAATATTATAATTATTTTCATTGTTATCATTAGTAAACTTGATTACAATATTATTATTATGGGAATGATTATAATTACAATTATAATTATTTTCATTATTATCATTAGTGAAATTGATTACAATTTAATTATTGTTATTAGTATTATAATAAATATTATAATTATTTTCATTATTATCTTTAGTAAAATTAAGAACAATATTCTAATTATGGGTATAATTATAATTAATAGTATTATTATTCCCGTAATTATCATTAGCAAATTAATTAGTAACTACGACAATTATTCTAACAATCAGTATACTTATTATTGTAATAATTTAAATCATATTATTATTATCATTATTATTATTATTATTATTATTATTATTATTATTATTATTATTACTTGCATTATTATTATTATTATTCCAATTTCGAACATACTATATATATTTATTATTTTTAATATTTTTTGTATTATTATTATTATTATTATTATTATTATTATTATTATTATTATTATTATAGTTATTATTATATTCTTAGTATTATTACTATTATAATAATAATTATTATTATTAATTTTTTTACTTATTACTATTATCTTTAATAATATTATCATTATTATTCATATTATTATAATGACTATATATTATTAGAACTATTACTATTATTACTATTAATATTCATATTATTATTATTATTATTATTATTATTATTATTATTATTATTATTATTATTATTATTATTATTATTATTATTATACTGTACATATTATTGCTATTATTAAGCGTATTATTACATATATATCATTCTCCTTCTTATTGTTCTTTATATTAACATGATTATAACCATCGTTATCATAATTTTTATTAATTTCATTAATATTAATTTCTAAAAATTACTACTACTACTATTATTGCTGTTATTATTATTATTACTATTACTATTTCATTTCATTGGGTACATCTTATTATTATTATTATTATTATTATTTTAGTATTGTTATTATTACCCAAGACTAAAGCATTCAAACTAAATCTTAAGTCAACGAATCACGATATAAAAAATATGGAAAAAATAAATTCATATAACAATCTATATGAAAAAATGAAAATACCTATCTTCAACATTGTTGACACCCAATTTCGTCCGACATTCATTAAAGAAAAAATTAATTAATTAATTAAATTAAAAATTAAAAAAATAAAAAATATATATATATATATATTATATATTTATTGATGACAATTAGTTTAGGGGAGGCATTTTTGTTTTATATGTTTAGTTAATAAAATAATATGTGTGTGTGTATTAAAAAATTAAATTAATTATTAATTATTAATTATTAATTAATTGAAAAGAAGAAGAAGAAGTCCGACGATAGGAGCCTGGCTAGCTATTTCTCCCCCAGCTGAGCCTTCCCCTTTGCTAGCGACATTTCATCTACTCTAGCGACATCTCACCAGCCCTCTGATCGATCTCTCACGCTCTCTCGGGAACCTTCTATCTCTCTCTTTTATCTCTGAAATCTTCTCTCGCAGCTAAAAACAACGGCCTCGGCTCTAATCTCTCACCTGTCCTCCGAGGGGAAGCTAAAAAAAAAAAAAATGATTTCTCTCTCTAAACTCCCTCTGTATCTCAGAACCCATGGAAATTGCCCTCTGTACCGCACCCCGGTTGTCGTTCCGACAGCCAGAATGCCATCGCCGGAGGCCATGAGATCCTCGATCCCGCCAAGAAACTTCCCATCAACGAACAGCGTCGGGACTGGCGGTTCTCCGTCCGAAGCGAAGTGGAAGAACGCTGCCATCAGGTCGAGCCCGTCGGGCGAGTGGTCCAACTCCACCACGGTGGGGCCTATGCCGAGACTGGAGAGGAGGTGCTTGGCGACGGTGCACATGCAGCAACCGCTCGCGCTGAAGAGCACAGCCGCGTTGCTGGACGCCAACCGCTGCACCAGTTCATATGCAGCAGGCTTCTCGTCCGCCATCGCTGCGCTGTCTGGCGCCCATCCTGCCCAGCCACGTCTCCGGCTTTGTTGCACCACCTGTTGCCGCCGACGACCAACTTCCCCTCCCCTCGCTGCCGCATCGCACCAGATCCGGCCCTCTGTTCGCCTCAACGCCCCTCCTCGTCTCGCACGCCTATCGCCTCCCCTCCATGCCGCGTCGCCTCTACTCTGTTGACCAGCGCTTAGCATCCCCTCGACGTAGCCCCTCGCTCCGTCAACCGCCGCGCTCTCCACGCAGCGTCGCCCCTCCCCTGCTGTCCGCGCTCCTCATTCCGAGTCCGACTCTACCTCCCGGCGCCAATCGTCCTCGCCTTGGCCGGCCGACGTTCTCAGATCTCTTTCTCTCTCTCTGTCATTTGTTCATCTCGCAGCTGCCTTCACCTCCTCCCTTGAGACGGATCCCTTCATAAACCTCTAACGAGTAAGCGATCTCATCGCCTCAGTTTATTCATCATTTTGGTTACTCGGTAAGCAATTCTTCCCTCCTCGATTTCGATCCTCATATTTCTGGTAAGATGATTCTTGATTTTCCTGCTACTTTCTTTACTGATTATTCTTCAGGGTTTTTTTTTTTTTTCCCGAAATTCGTCCCGTAGACTTTTCTCTGGTACTATTTGTGCTGCCCCTTTATACAGATTAAATTTCGAGTTAACTGATTCAAAGTCAGATACAAGGGCTTGAATTGTCGTCAAGATTTGAATGAATTTGATCTAACTGTATTATGCATTACGAGTGGATCAATCCTACTTGTCCTGTCTTGATGGTTGGTGTTTCTTCTTTCATATCCGTTTTCTTTCTCAATTCCGGTTTCAATGGCTTTACTTTCTCGTCTGAAATGAAATGATCTCCTCTTTAGAGACCTGTTTTTCTGAGATATATTAGTCATTGATCAGTTCAGTTGCTAATTACATTGGTGCTCTTTTCATGTTGTTGGTTGGAGCTTTAGGTAAGCCTATGGTAAGATTGTGCAGTTTGTGCTTCTGGGTATTCAGGCTTGCGCAAGAGCACATATTTTCATTTTGGTGTCACTGTTTGTTTTAATTATCTGTTCTGAATCTTGCTCAATTGGTGTCAATCACAATTTCATTTTGGTACTTCTAATTGTTTGAGTTCTGATTTGAGAGCCTGTTGTTGGTTATTCAAATATTAATTTTGCATGTTCTTAAATATTATACATAGCCTCATGGTGCTTTTGAATGATGTTAAAATTTGATATGTCGAAAAAAGGTTTCAACTTGTAAGCCATACGTGGTCATAGTGGCTAGCTATGTGGAGTAAACCATTTGCTCTTCTCAAATGATGACTTACAAGCATTTTGGTTGAATACTATTTCAGAACAAGAATTATTAGTATTATGTTTAGTTGCTGTTATTTTTGTAAATTAATCAATTTTCTTAAGCAAAGCAAAGTAGATCCTTGTGAGATCGAATCCGGATCGTTAGATACAATTGGAGAGATCAACGTGCTAGACCGTGGTGACCTCTCGGAAAATCTAGGGAAGAAAACATAAGCCCGTTTATGGTGATCTGTTGGATATTCTCTCGCCCAAGCCCCTGCCGTCGCAGGAGAACGCTTTCAAAACCCGCAAATCGAATTCGACCCAGTCAACTTTCTTCTCTTTAGGTAAAACTTTCATTTTAGCCCTTATGATTTTTCATTTTTCATTCATTGAACCACTAACTTTTTTTTATTGCAGACCAGTCACTGACGGCAAATTTTATTTCTTTGATTTTCCTTTTTGTTTCTTTTATTATTTGATTGTTTAGTCATGTATTATATTTAACTAATTAAATTCACATAAGGATGTAACTTAAGATATTCATTTTTTTAATTTTTTTTATCTTTATTTTTAGATTAGTTTAATTTTAATTTCTTGTAATGCATTAAATGTGTACCAGATGATTGGTTAAGAAGCATTCAAATGTTTGTGAATCCGCTCTTAGTAGGTTTGATAAAATCCTAAGACGGATCATATCCATGTCCAAATGATTCGGTTAGAATCCATGGCTTGGATATTAGCTAAAATTATTTAAAAATTAAATTAAATTAAATAACGAAATCCTAAGACGGATCATATTCATGTCCAAATGATTCGGTTAGAATCCATGGCTTGGATATTAGCTAAAATTATTAAAAAATAAAATAAACTTAAATAACGAAATCCTAAGACGGATCATATCCATGTCCAAATGATTCGGTTAGAATCCATGGCTTGGATATTCGCTAAAATTATTAAAAAATAAAATTAAATTAAATTAGAAATCCGTCTTAAGACGGATCATAAAATCCATGTCCAGATGATTCGGTTAGAATCCACGGCTTGGATATTAGCTAAAATTATTAAAAAATAAAATAAAATTAAATAACGAAATCCTAAGACGGATCATATCCATGTCCAGATGATTCGGTTAGAATCCATGGCTTGGATATTAAATTCCATATCCGGATGATTCGGCAGGATCTACGGTTTGGAAAATATTAACTTTTAAAATTAAATAAATTAAATAAAAAGATAAAAATCCATATTTACGATATGGATTGAATTATTTAAAATTTCATCAAATTCCGTGTCTGGGTGACTCAGCAGAGTCCATGGTTCGGAATTAAATCTTCCGTGTCCGGGTGACTCGGCAGAGTCCATGGTTCGGAAGTATCAAATTTTATCCAAATTAATTACCAAAAATCCACATCCGACTAAATAATTCAGTTAAAATTTTCGGTTTTGAAAATTAACTGAATTTATTTAAATGCAAAGCAAAACAAAATTAAAATCAACTAAGGTGCCAATTTTGGGCGCTATAACAAAGTTGTTTTAGCGTAACCGTACTCCCGATCCCCGAACTCTCGCAGACCAATTTTAAGGTGACCAATCGACCTAGGTGAAACCGATTGGTGGCGACTCCAGAAAACCCGATGTTGCCACAGCTTGGCGACTCCACTGGGGACCCTGGTTAGTGAGTCAAGCCTAAAAGTTGATTTATTTTGTTCTGTTTTGTTTATTTTTATGTGGATTTATATGTTATATTTACTTATTCTAAACATGCATAATGCATTCACAAAATGAAGCTCTATACCCGAGCTTCCTCAAATCGAACACAATTCTTTCTAAGCGGAATTGGTGTTGCTGTCCTTATGAGGCCATGGTCTCCAAGCCTTCACCGGTTTCAAAGTAGCAAAGTAGTGTATTGCCTTCTGAGACGGTTAGTCTCTGCATGGGCCCACGAAAAGCTACGACTCGAATTAATCCATTCCTTACATTAACCCTAGAGGGTAAGGAATCGGGCCGTCACTATGATTTAGTGGCAGGATTCGGGAACTATCCCTTGCCTTTTTGATAAACCACCTTATGCATATAGAACTCCCCACTTAACCATAGAACTGACCATAGAATTTCTACCATTTTTACCAACACCATAAGCATATCCTTGTTATGCTGTGTTGTTACTCTACACTTTTCTTCGTATGGTTTTAACTTGTTTATCCATAATACTTCATGAGTTGTTAATTACTATTTAACTTGTTAATAACCTTATTTTTCTTTTGTTATACTTCCGTTCTGTGCAATTATTCTTCATGCATCAAAACCACACATCAAATTATGCTAACTTTTTGGTCTTTATAATGACAACTAAAAGTTTTGAAGTTCCACGACAATGGATAAGCAAACTCACTCATCGCATGCATGCATTACATTAATCACGTGCATATAAAGTCTGATAAAAACATAATCTCACTTTATATTGCATGCATTCATTACATCAATCATGTGCATATAAATTTTGATAAAAAAACATAATCTCATTATGTATTGCATGCATCCATTGCATCAATCATATACATGTAAAATCTAATAAAATGAATCTCACTTTAAAAAGGTAAAATTGGACCTCAACACCGATATCCAACTCGGCTCCAAACAAGACTAATGGCAGAACAAACCGAAGGACATCTCATAGATATAGAGTCCAAGATAGAAAATATGGCCGGAGCAGTTCCCTCCTCATTACACCAAAAAATGAAATTCATTTTTGAAGGAAAGTTAATCACAGTCTTTGCTGAAGAAGGCATTCTGCTATCATCTATATCAATAGTAGCAAAGACCAAGTGACCTTCTCTTCCAAGTTGGTGTGACCCAAATCCCAAATGTAACTGAAAATTCTGTCATATTGAAACTCAAGGTCCAACAGTTGGTCGAGTCCAAGTTGCTAGGCTCGATGTGATTGGTAATTGAAAGTGAAGATTTTGAGCTGGAATTACATTAATTTTGGAAGGGCTCCAAGTCAGATCTGACCTAACAGTCCGCACACACTTTTGAATGACAGGGAATCCTTTGAATAAACTTGTATCTTTGAAAGCTTGCAAAAGTAATCTAATAGTAAAAATCTCCTAGATTTAGTCCAGAATCTAGGGTGTAGTCTTTGTTAGATGGACACTTGGTATTCTTTTTCTGGTACAACAAAAAGATGTAATGCGTGCATTCTACTACTTTCCATTTTTACACTCTTTGCCATTATACTATCCATTATTGCCATCACACTTTACTTTTCGACAACCGGTAATTCTTTTTGTTCTCTAACAAAAAGATGTTGCGTGTGCATTCTACCACTTTTTAATCCCATTATTACTTCTACACATTCTACCAATTTTTACCAAAAATTCAATTATTACACCTACACATTCTACCGCTTCTTACCAAAAATTCCGTTTTTATATCCATCTCTCACTCCTTTCCATTATACTATCTATTATTGCTATCACACTTTACTTTGAAAACGATACTACTCGTGGGTGAAAATAAAAAGTTAAGGGAGATTTAATAGTGGCGATCTTGAAAGTGCTGTCAAATCTAGTAAGAAGGATTTCATATGTTGCACCCCAACTCTCAAAAAAAGAATTCATAGTGGTTATCAACATCCTTGCAAGAAGTCTGCGGTTAGCTTCCAAACAAGGTAGCTCTCATATTAAATGACTTCAGTGGCCTCCCAATTCTCACAAATGCTCAAAAAAAAAAAAAGATTCTCAGTTTTCCGCAACACAAATTCCAACAAAGGAAAGAAGTTCATCCCTTCCATTAAAAGCCATTAAAGGGAAAATTCAAAAAAAAAAAAAAGAGACTGAGAGCAAACACAAGCAACTAAGTCCACTTGAATCATTTCACTTCAAGAGGGCTATGATCTCAGTTCTTTGCAACACAAACTCCGAAAAGAGAAATTCATCCCTTCCATCAAAAGACAACAAGGGAAAATTCAAAACCAAAAAGGACTGAGAACAAGCACGAGCAAGCAAGGCCACTTGAGTTATCTCACTTCAAGAGAGTTATCAAGTATGTCATCACCATAGCTCACAAAAAAAAAAAAGGGGAAACAAAAAAAAATAAAACAAAACAAAAAAAAAAAGAAAGGAAAAAGGGCTCAAACTAGAGTAAAAGAAAAAAAAAAGAAAAAAAGTGAGCTATGGATTCTAGACTGAAAACCTGCAAAGGCGGTCTAGAAGACAAAAGCAACCCTCAAACCAAGCGTACATAAAGATTACGATAGTTGGGGGGTAACAGATGAGGTTTAACTTTCTGAAAAAGGTGGCAAGTTTGAGGTCTTCACTATTGAATTTTTCACCGTAATCAGATATGCTCACGAGTAGTATTAAAAGACCCTTCTTTCACACCACTGAAACTTAACTTTACTCAGACCTAATATTTATCTCTTAATATCATTCTCATTCAGCTAAAAGACTGCCACAAAAAAAAAAAACATTCAAACTTAACTTTCCTCACACCTAACATTTACCTCTCGATATCATCCTCATTCAGTTAAAAGGCTATTATTGTGAATCATGTTTCTACCTTATTGCCTTGCACAGTTTATGTCTTCGAGTTGGAAAGGGAAGAATGACAGGATATTTTAATCAAAAACAAAGACCGTAAATTACTTTGTCAAGCTTTGCAAATTGATGAAAGTTTTTCTTTAAGGCCAAACCATTATTCATTAATGTATGTAGACTTAAAAGTGAGGAGATATCTTGAGTCTTTCTTTAATAAGATGTGGTTCTTGTAAGAGAAATTTACGATCAAGTGCCATCACAAAGGTCTAGAAATGCTCGACCTTCTGTTAAATCAAAGGCGAGGTGATACCTTTTATCCACATAAATACCATATTCAGGGGGGCAAAGTAGTCTCTACGAAGCATAAGAGGAGTACTGCCAACAAAGAAGTTCAATAGACAAGGGGGCAAGTCTTATGGATCAAAACATGAGTTCAGGGAAGAGCAATCATTCAGATTATAACATGAGGATAAGTAAATGTCGGCACGGTCACAAGAAAAGGGGCAAAGCAGACATTGAAAGTAAAGCCTTTGATGGTATCAAATCCATGACAATGGATGGGTACCCGAAAGAGATATAAATTATGAGGCGGGCCAACTTTAAAGAAATTGAGGCCAAAATTCAAGAACAAGTCAAAGAAAGGGGATTTTGAAAAGAGTTGGGCTTTTGAGGCAGCGAACAAAAGCTGGAAAGCATAAAGAGATTCAATGATAGTCCAAGAAGGCCATCACAAAGAGGATCCAGTAAAACAAAGACATAAAGAACTAGATCCATACAAAAAAAAACCATCAATTACACATGCTTTGCATTCATGCATTTCACATCATGCATGCATGACTTTTACATGATAGGAATGAAATGGGAAACACATCCACCGCACCGTTACAGCAGTATAAGCTGAGATCTCAATAACATCAGCTCTTACCAATCTATCACTGGATACACAGCTAATATGCGGGACCAACCCGCATCAGGAATTCAAGGATAAGGTAGACAATATGTCAAAAGCCTGGCAATCGATTCAATAATCGAGACTACACCTGAAAGGACAGGATTGACGTCAGCTAGTAGTATCCAAGATAAGAGATAGCTATAGCCAAGGATAAGGCAGATATCAAAAAGGATAAAGTAGACAATATTGTCAAAAGCCTGGCAATTGATTCAATAATCGAGGCTACACCTGGAAGGATAAGATTGATGCCAGCTTAGCAGCATCCAAGATAAGAGATAGCTGTGGTCAAAGATAAGGCAGACATCAAGAAATATTGTCGTTGAAACTTTGTCAAAAGCGGACAATGGATTCAATAATCGAGGACTGGATCAACGTCAGCTCGATGGAATATCCAAGATAAAAAATATCTATCACATCAAAATGAAGTAGGATCTACTTTTCCGGTTAAACGGCGGATACGGTACTCCATGACTCTCAAGTCGGTTCTCTCAGTTGCCCATAATAACTGATTCTTTCCTCTCTTCTTTCTTTTACTTCCCTCTAGAAAATGGATCCTACTCTTTCTGTCTTACGAAAATATTATCCTTCTCTCCCAATGAACATTCTCAAAAAGATCTACCAAGTTCGCTATGAACGATTAAGAGTTCTGATGCACAAAGGAATCCCTGAAGATGTACGGTGGTTAATCGAAGCCAAGGTTCGTCTGGCAGGTGAAATCCCAGAAGCATTTGTGTCTCACATGCCTGGAATAGGCAAAAGCTCTTATGCCAAAAAGCGAAGAGCGAAAAGGTTACAAGTCTGCCATAAATGTGGACGGTGGACTTGTAATACTAAATGTCGTTCTTTAGGGATGATCTCTGATAATCGTGAAGATAAAATACGATTCATTAAGAATGGCCTGAGTAAGGACTCGTTGGATGATATCCAATTGACTCTTGAGATGCATTCTTGTGGATCTGTGCAACGTGAACTTCTTGGTTTATGGAGCATTTTTCATGAAGAACGAAACCGTTACAGTCCCGGGAATCTGACTGTAAATGACCCTGTTTGCCCGCTTGTAAGAAAACTGGATGGGAAGCAAATCCTCGACTCATAGAAGCTGTTAATGCCGTTACTAGACGTAAAGCCAGTGGAAGATGTGAGCCACAGTCACAATTACTGTACATACAGTTTGTTATATTTGGAAAAGTTTACATTTTCTTTTGACAGATGTACATGCTCCACTAAGTGTAATCGACACGTTATCCCTTTTTATCACTATAAATGCGTGTTCTTCCTTCTGATTAACCAGCGGATAAGATACCCCGTGACTTCTAAAGTCGGTTATTCCAGTCTCCTACAATAACTGATTCATTTCCCTCTTCTCTCAAACTCTTCTCTCATCAATGGATTCTACTCTTTCTGCACTGCGAAAATACTTTCCTTCCCTTCCAATAAAAGTCCTTAAAAAGATCTACCTTGCTAGATGTGAAAGAATTAGAGTTTTTACATGCAAAAGCATTCCCGATAATGTGCAGTGGATAATTGCAGCTAAGATCCGTTTGGCGGGTGAAGTTCCAGATGCATTTATGCCCCGCATGCTCGGTTTAGGTAAAAGCCGTTATGCCAAAAGGCGAAGAGCGAAGAGACTAGGCGTGTGTTATAAATGTAGGCGATGGAATTGTAATACTAAATGTCGCTCTTTAGGATACATCTCCACAAATCGTGAAGATAAAAGAAAATTCATTAAGAATGGCCTGCGTAAGGAATCTCTGGAAGATATCTGAGAGACTCTTGAAATGCATTATTGTGGAAAAGTGCAAGGTCAAATTGTCAAATTATGGAGGACTTACCATAAAGAACGAAACCGTTACAGTCTTGGGAATGTGACTTTAAACGACCCTGTTTGTCAGTTTGTAAGGAAACTGGATGGGAAGCAAATCCCCGACTTATAGAAGGCATTGAAGCCATTACTGGACATAAATCAGTGGAAGATGAGAGCCACAGTCATGATTGCTGTACATATAAGCTGTCATTTGTCTTTTCTTTTGACAATAATGTACTTGCTTCTGTAAGTGTAATTAACGCATTATCCCTTTCATCACTATAAATATGTGTTAGTTATTTTCATTTCCTACAATCACTAATTTCTTTCTTTGCCTCCTTTATCAATGGAGTCTTCTCTTTCCGCCCTACGAAAGTATTTTCCTTCCTTCCCAATAAATGTTCTTAAAAAGATTTATCAAGCTAGATGTGAACGATTCAGAGTATTTATGCACAAAGGCATTCCTGATAATGTGCGGTGGCTAATTGAAGCTAAGGTTCGTTCAGCTGTTGAAGTTCCAGAAGCGTTCTTTCCCCGTATGCCCGGCTTTGGTAAAAGCGCTTATGCCAAAAAAAGAAGAGCAAAGAGGCTAGGCGTTTGTCATAATTGTGGATGGTGGATTTGCGGCAATAAATGTCGTTCTCCAGGAGTGATCACCAGAAATCGTAATGATAGAATAAGATTCATCAAGAATGGCCTGCGTAAGGAATCTCTAGAAGATATTCGAGAGGTTCTTGAAGCGCATTCTTGCGGAATAGTGCAATTTGAGGTTGTTGGATTATGGATAATTTTCCAAAAAGAACGAGATCGTTACAGTCTTGGAAATCTGACCCTAAACGACCCTGTTTGCCAGTTTGTGAGAAAGCTAGATGAGATGCAAATCACCGATTCATAGAAAGCATTTTAGCCATTACTGGACGCAAAGCCAATGGAAGACGAGGATCAAAGTCACGATTACTGTACGTGCTAGCTGTCGCTTTTGAAATTTTCCTCCCCTTTTGATAATAATGTATCAACTCCTGACGTGAACCAAAGTCACGATTACTGTACGTGCTAGCTGTCGCTTTTGAAATTTTCCTCCTCTTTTGACAATAATGTACCCACTCCTGACATGAGATACAGTTATGACTACTGTATATAGCTGCCACTTTTAAAATTTTCCTTCTCTTCCAACAATCACGTACCTACTCCTGACATAAGCTACAGTAGTGACTACTGTACATGCTAGCAGCTATTTTGAAAATTTTTCTCCTCTTTTAACGATAGTGTACCCATACCTGACCGGAGTCATACTCGTGACTACTGTGAATAGCTGACAATAATGTATCCATTCTTGAAAATAAAATTATTGCCTTATCTCTTCATCTCTATAAATATATCCTCTTTTCTTTCAAGGGTAAGGATAGGAATGGAGAAAACCCCAACTCGTAAATCCCGAAGTATTTGTGTATTTTCTGGGGCTTTTCCTGGAAAAGATGAAGAGTATTTAAAGGTAGCCAACCATTTGGGTAGAGTATTAGCTGAGCGAAAAATACATTTAGTTTATGGAGGAGGTAGTGTCGGATTAATGGGAGGTGTAGCATCAGCAGCATCTTTAGGAGAAAGTCAAGTTTTGGGCATCATCCCTGGACCTTTGAAATTTGTTTCTGGGGGCACGATTGGAGAAGAATTAGTGGTTAAAAATTTGCAAGAGCGTGTGTTACAAATGCTTTTAAATGCTAATGCTTTTATCGCTCTACCAGGTGGTTTTGGCACATTGGGAGAAGTCTTTCAAATTGCTTCCATGGCCCAACTTAATTTGCATAAGAAACCCATTGGGCTTTTAAATGTTAACAATTTCTTTACAGGTCTGATAGCTTTTATGGATTATGCTATGCAGAAGAATTTCATATCAAGAGTGGCACGACGAATCATAATATCCGCAACAACTGCTGAAGAATTGCTAGATGAAATACAAGCTTTTGTTCCTGAACCAGATCCAGCAATGATTCAAATAGACTGGACACGATAGTCTTTCCCGACCAGTTCACTCCCATAATGGTCCTCTACTCACCCTGTTGAAGTATTGTGGAAGAAAGAAGCGATCCGATCCGTTTTTCTTGTCCTTTAGTTTTATTATCAGCATTTTCTTTCGTATTTCAGTTTTCTTTTCAGGGAATTTCGTTATCTTATAAGATAGTTTCATCCATGCTGATATTAAAACCATGCGACAATGCCTTTAGGTTGGAATGGCTGAGTAAAGAGTAATTTTTATTACTCTTGAGACGCATCCTATTAGGTCTACTAGGCATAACATTTTGGGGTAGTTAAGCTTTAACCTTATTTGGATGACATATCTCACAAGGGAATCTATATTTACTGAAGAAAATATTAGATGAACCTTGGATATTGATTCCAAACATCCGTTCCCTTTACATAATTTGTCAGTGTTATTGTCATCATCAAGATTCACTCATCTTATCGAAGTTTAAATTTTTGCACTCACCTATTATGAAAATTCACACTTTCAAAGAAAATTATTCCAATTTCAATTGCTTTCATATAAATTTCGCTCGAGGTCCTAAGGAAAGCTCCTTAGCCTCAAAATCAATTTTCATCATCGGGGTTTTAAGGATGGAACCTTTGCCTCGAAATCAATCAATCAATCCGAGGTTTTAAGGATGGAACCTTTGCCTCGAGATCAATCAATCAATTCGAGGTTTTAAGGATGGAACCTTTACCTCGACATCAATCAATCAATCCGAGGTTTTAAGGATGGAACCTTTGCCTCGAGATCAATCAATCAATTCGAGGTTTTAAGGATGGAACCTTTACCTCGACATCAATCAATCAATCCGAGGTTTTAAGGATGGAACATTTGCCTCGAATTTAATCAATCAATTCGGGGTTTTAAGGATGGAACCTTTGCCTCGAAAACAATCAATTTTCATCGGGGTTTTAAGGATGGAACCTTTGCCTCGAAAACAATCAATTTTCATCATCGGGGTTTTAAGGATGGAACCTTTGCCTCGAAAACAATCAATTTTCATCATCGAGGTTTTAAGGATGGAACCTTTGCCTCGAAAATAATCAATTTTCATCATCGGGGTTTTAAGGATGAAACCTTTGCCTCGAAAATAATCAATCAATCCGAGGTTTTAAGGATCGAACCTTTGCTTCGAGATCAATCAATCAATTCAAGGTTTTAAGGATGAAACCTTTACCTCGACATCAATCAATCAATCCGAGGTTTTAAGGATGGAACCTTTGCCTCGAGATCAATCAATCATTCAGTCCATCTTACAACGATAGAACCTTTCCTATCATTAGAGGTTCTAAGGACCTTTCCTTAAACCTCAAACAAACAATCAATCATTCAGTCCATCTTACAACGATAGAACCTTTCCTATCGTTAGAGGTTCTAAGGACCTTTCCTTAAACCTCAAACAAACAATCAATCATTCAGTCCATCTTACAACGATAGAACCTTTCCTATCGTTAGAGGTTCTAAGGACCTTTCCTTAACCTCAAACAAACAATCAATCATTCTGTCCATCTTACAATGATAGAACCTTTCCTATCGTTAGAGGTTCTAAGGACCTTTCCTTAAACCTCAAACAAACAATCAATCATTCAGTCCATCTTACAACGATAGAACCTTTCCTATCGTTAGAGGTTCTAAGGACCTTTCCTTAAACCTCAAACAAACAATCAATCATTCAGTCCATCTTACAACGATAGAACCTTTCCTATCGTTAGAGGTTCTAAGGACCTTTCCTTAACCTCAAACAAACAATCAATCATTCAGTCCATCTTACAACGATAGAACCTTTCCTATCGTTAGAGGTTCTAAGGACCTTTCCTTAAACCTCAAACAAACAATTAATCATTCAGTCCATCTTACAACGATAGAACCTTTCATATCGTAGAGGTTCTAAGGATATTTCCTTAACCTCAAACAATCAATCAATCAGTCCATCTTACAACGATAGGAGCTTTCCTATCGTAGAGGTTCTAATGAGAGTTCCTTAAACCTCAAACAATCAATCATTCAGTCCATCTTACAACGATAGGAGCTTTCCTATCGTAGAGGTTCTAAGGACCTTTCCTTAACCTCAAACAATCAATCAATCAGTCCATCTTACAACGATAGGAGCTTTCCTAGCGTAGAGGTTCTAAGGACCTTTTCTTAACCTCAAAACAATCAATTTTCCTTCAAATGATAGGAGAGTCCCTATCGTTAAGGTTCTAAGGTAGGGCCCTTATCCTCAAAATCATCAATTTTCCTTCAAACGATAGGAGAGTTCCTATCGTCGAGGTTCTAAGGTAGGGCCCTTAACCTCAAAATGATCAATTTTCCTTCAAACGATAGGAGAGTTTCTATCGTCGAGGTTCTAAGGTAGGGCCCTTAACCTCAAAATCATCAATTTTCCTTCAAACGATAGGAGAGTTCCTATCGTCGAGGTTCTAAGGTAGGATCCTTAACCTCAAAATCATCAATTTTCCTTCAAACGATAGGAGAGTTCCTATCGTCGAGGTTCTAAGGTAGGACCCTTAACCTCAAAACAATCAATTTTCCTTCAAATGATAGGAGAGTTCCTATTGTCGAGGTTCTAATTCTAAGGTAGGACCCTTAACCTCAAAATCATCAATTTTCCTTCAAACGATAGGAGAGTTCCTATCGTCGAGGTTCTAAGGTAGGGCCCTTAACCTCAAAATCATCAATTTTCTTTCAAACGATAGGAGAGTTCCTATCGTCGAGGTTCTAAGGTAGGACCCTTAACCTCAAAATCATCAATTTTCCTTCAAACGATAGGAGAGTTCCTATCGTCGAGGTTCTAAGGTAGGACCCTTAACCTCAAAACAATCAATTTTCCTTCAAACGATAGGAGAGTTCCTATCGTCGAGGTTCTAAGGTAGGGCCCTTAACGTCAAAATCATCAATTTTCCTTCAAACGATAGGAGAGTTCCTATCATCGAGGTTCTAAGGTAGGACCCTTAACCTCAAAATCATCAATTTTCCTTCAAACGATAGGAGAGTTCCTATCGTCGAGGTTCTAAGGTAGGACCCTTAACCTCAAAATTATCAATTTTCATTCATCGAGGTTCTAAGGTAGGACCTTTAACCTCAAAATCATCAATTTTTCTTCAAACGATAGGAGAGTTCCTATCGTCGAGGTTCTAAGGTAGGACCCTTAACCTCAAAATTATCAATTTTCCTTCAAACGATAGGGGAGTTCCTATCGTCGAGGTTCTAAGGTAGGACCCTTAACCTCAAAATTATCAAATTTTCCCTTCAATGATAGGAGAGTTCCTATCGCAGAGGCTCTAAGGAAGATTCCTTAACCTCTGAGTTTAGGCGTCGAGAAAATTCTCGATGCCTACCTAAAGTCAGACGAAATTTGGTAACGACTTTGCATGCGTCATGTCCCATGAGGCATGCAAAGGGGGGCAGCTGTTGACACCCAATTTCGTCCGACATTCATTAAAGAAAAAATTAATTAATTAATTAAATTAAAAATTAAAAAAAGAAAAATAAAAAAATATATATATTATATATTTATTGATGACAATTAGTTTAGGGGAGGCATTTTTGTTTTATATGTTTAGTTAATAAAATAATATGTGTGTGTGTATTAAAAAATTAAATTAATTATTAATTATTAATTATTAATTAACTAAAAAGAAGAAGAAGAAGTCCGACGATAGGAGCCTGGCTAGCTATTTTCCCCCAGCTGAGCCTTCCCCTTTGCTAGCGACATTTCATCTACTCTAGCGACATCTCACCAGCCCTCTGATCGATCTCTCACGCTCTCTCGGGAACCTTCTATCTCTCTCTTTTATCTCTGAAATCTTCTCTCGCAGCTAAAAACAACGGCCTCGGCTCTAATCTCTCAGACTCTCAACTGTCCTCCGAGGGGAAACTAAAAAAAAAAAAATGATTTCTCTCTCTAAACTCCCTCTGTATCTCAGAACCCATGGAAATTGCCCTCTGTGCCGCACCCTGGTTGTCGTTCCGACAGCCAGAATGCCATCGCCGGAGGCCATGAGATCCTCGATCCCGCCAAGAAACTTCCCATCAACGAACAGCGTCGGGACTGGCGGTTCTCTGTCCGAAGCGAAGTGGAAGAACGCTGCCATCAGGTCGAGCCCGTCGGGCGAGTGGTCCAACTCCACCACGGTGGGGCCCACGCCGAGACTGGAGAGGAGGTGCTTGGCGACGGTGCACATGCAGCAACCGCTCGCGCTGAAGAGCACAGCCGCGTTGCTGGACGCCAGCCGCCGCACCAGTTCATATGCAGCAGGCTTCTCGTCCGCCATCGTTGCGCTGTCTGGCGCCCATCCTGCCCAGCCATGTCTCCGGCTTTGTTGCACCACCTGTTGCCGCCGACGACTAGCTTCCCCTCCCCTCGCTGCCGCATCGCACCTGATCCGGCCCTCTGTTCGCCTCAACGCCCCTCCTCGTCTCGCACGCCTATCGCCTCCCCTCCATGCCGCGTCGCCTCTCCTCTGTTGACCAGCGCTTAGCATCCCCTCGACGTAGCCCCTCGCTCCGTCAACCGCCGCGCTCTCCACGCAGCGTCGCCCCTCCCCTACTGTCCATGCTCCTCATTCCGAGTCCGACTCTACCTCCCGGCGCCAATCGTCCTCGCCTTGGCCGGCCGACGTTCTCAGATCTCTTTCTCTCTCTCTGTCATTTGTTCATCTCGCAGCTTCCTTCACCTCCTCCCTTGAGACGGATCCCTTCATAAACCTCTAACGAGTAAGCGATCTCATCGCCTCAGTTTATTCATCATTTTGGTTACTCGGTAAGCAATTCTTCCCTCCTCGATTTCGATCCTCATATTTCTGGTAAGATGATTCTTGATTTTCCTGCTACTTTCTTTACTGATTATTCTTCAGGGTTTTTTTTTTTTTCCCGAAATTCGTCCCGTAGACTTTTCTCTGGTACTATTTGTGCTGCCCTTTTATACAGATTAAATTTCGAGTTAACTGATTCAAAGTCAGATACAAGGGCTTGAATTGTCGTCAAGATTTGAATGAATTTGATCTAACTGTATTATGCATTACGAGTGGATCAATCCTACTTGTCCTGTCTTGATGGTTGGTGTTTCTTCTTTCATATCCATTTTCTTTCTCAATTCCGGTTTCAATGGCTTTACTTTCTCGTCTGAAATGAAATGATCTCCTCTTTAGAGACCTGTTTTTCTGAGATATATTAGTCATTGATCAGTTCAGTTGCTAATTACATTGGTGCTCTTTTCACGTTGTTGGTTGGAGCTTTAGGTAAGCCTATGGTAAGATTGTGCAGTTTGTGCTTCTGGGTATTCAGGCTTGCGCAAGAGCACATATTTTCATTTTGGTGTCACTGTTTGTTTTAATTATCTGTTCTGAATCTTGCTCAATTGGTGTCAATCACAATTTCATTTTGGTACTTCTAATTGTTTGAGTTCTGATTTGAGAGCCTGTTGTTGGTTATTCAAATATTAATTTTGCATGTTCTTAAATATTATACATAGCCTCATGGTGCTTTTGAATGATGTTAAAATTTGATATGTCGGAAAAAGGTTTCAACTTGTAAGCCATACGTGGTCATAGTGGCTAGCTGTGTGGAGTAAACCATTTGCTCTTCTCAAATGATGACTTACAAGCATTTTGGTTGAATACTATTTCAGAACAAGAATTATTAGTATTATGTTTAGTTGCTGTTATTTTTGTAAATTAATCAATTTTCTTAAGCAAAGCAAAGTAGATCCTTGTGAGATCGAATCCGGATCGTTAGATACAATTGGAGAGATCAACGTGCTGGACCGTGGTGACCTCTCGGAAAATCTAGGGAAGAAAACATAAGCCCGTTTATGGTGATCTGTTGGATATTCTCTCGCCCAAGCCCCTACCGTCGCAGGAGAACGCTTTCAAAACCCGCAAATCGAATTCGACCCAGTCAACTTTCTTCTCTTTAGGTAAAACTTTCATTTTAGCCCTTATGATTTTTCATTTTTCATTCATTGAACCACTAACTTTTTTTTATTGCAGATCAGTCACTGACGGCAAATTTTATTTCTTTGATTTTCCTTTTTGTTTCTTTTATTATTTGATTGTTTAGTCATGTATTATATTTAACTAATTAAATTCACATAAGGATGTAACTTAAGATATTCATTTTTTTAATTTTTTTTATCTTTATTTTTAGATTAGTTTAATTTTAATTTCTTGTAATGCATTAAATGTGTACCAGATGATTGGTTAAGAAGCATTCAAATGTTTGTGAATCCGCTCTTAGTAGGTTTGATAAAATCCTAAGACGGATCATATCCATGTCCAAATGATTCGGTTAGAATCCATGGCTTGGATATTAGCTAAAATTATTTAAAAATTAAATTAAATTAAATAACGAAATCCTAAGATGGATCATATCCATGTCCAAATGATTCGGTTAGAATCCACGGCTTGGATATTAGCTAAAATTATTAAAAAATAAAATAAACTTAAATAACGAAATCCTAAGACGGATCATATCCATGTCCAAATGATTCGGTTAGAATCCATGGCTTGGATATTCGCTAAAATTATTAAAAAATAAAATTAAATTAAATTAGAAATCCGTCTTAAGACGGATCATAAAATCCATGTCCAGATGATTCGGTTAGAATCCACGGCTTGGATATTAGCTAAAATTATTAAAAAATAAAATAAAATTAAATAACGAAATCCTAAGACGGATCATATCCATGTCCAGATGATTCGGTTAGAATCCATGGCTTGGATATTAAATTCCATATCCGGATGATTCGGCAGGATCTACGGTTTGGAAAATATTAACTTTTAAAATTAAATAAATTAAATAAAAAGATAAAAATCCATATTTACGATATGGATTGAATTATTTAAAATTTCATCAAATTCCGTGTCCGGGTGACTCGGCAGAGTCTATGGTTCGGAATTAAATCTTCAGTGTCCGGGTGACTCGGCGGAGTCCATGGTTCGGAAGTATCAAATTTTATCCAAATTAATTACCAAAAATCCACATCCGACTAAATAATTCAGTTAAAATTTTCGATTTTGAAAATTAACTGAATTTATTTAAATGCAAAGCAAAACAAAATTAAAATCAACTAAAGCGCCAATTTTGGGCGCTATAACAAAGTTGTTTTAGCGTAACCGTACTCCCGATCCCCGAACTCTCGCAGACCAATTTTAAGGTGACCAATCGACCTAGGTGAAACCGATTGGTGGCGACTCCAGAAAACCCGATGTTGCCACAAACATAATTAAATACCATAAATAAATTTCATCTTCACCTTTTCCATCACTAAAATTACCCATAAATTATTTAACAAAAATTAAATGGCAAATACCCAACTCAAATAGCCAAATCAATTAGAAAGCATACTCACAATACAAAAAATTTAATCACAACATAAATAATAAAATACAATTTTTTCCCTCAAAATAACTAAATTTTTTTGATATAGGAAAAAAAAAATACCTCTAACAACTTCAAAACCTGAGGAATAACAATGGCCAACTATGGAACCTCAGAGAAGAGTTCAAACTAAAGAAAAAGAGGCTCCAAAACTCAAACCCACGGTTTTTTCTACTAAATACTTAAAATTGAAAAATAACTATTAAAATACACACCTACCCGAAATAGTAGTAGCAAATTTACGAAATGGGGAGAAAAGCGTCGCAAAATGGCCGGCCAAGGAGCTCCGTCGGTGACAATGGGAGCAGTACGGTGGCAGTGAGCTGAAGTCCTCTCCCCCTCGAAATGCGCGACTGAATCTGAAGGAGGAGACCGATTTTAAAAACCTATTACCAATGGCTAGCCGTTGGTAAATTTTCAATCGAAATGCACCGTTTCATTTAAAAAATTACCAACAGCTAAATGAGCCCACAATAATTGCACATGACCTTCTACCAATGCGGCAAAGTTGGAAACTTACCAACGGTCCTCACCGTTGCTAACTAGCCATTGGTAAAAAAATAAAAATTACAATGACTATGCTACCACCACGCGCACATTGGAAATTGACACCAATGGTCCTACGCGGTGGTAATTACCAACGACTAGGCCATTGGTAAAAAAATCGTTGGAAAAACATGAAAATTTAGTAGTGTATGAAGAGTTTGCATTCAGAATGCCAACATGGGACTGTCATGATGTGATATACTGGATATACATATGCATTATCTATCGGGTTTGATCTTGGATTAGAGAGGTTATTTAGCCAAGGGCCAAGTAATCTGATTGGAGAAGTTATTGGTCCAGGAGATCAAGTACTCCGACTAACCCCAAAAAGGACATTGGCTACATAAGGGGGGTATTTCACATGAGTTAAATATGGAAAGCCTTATGTGGATATATAGGCTCAAGTTCCAGAACACAAGCACTAGCTTTTATCCTTTTCTAAAGTATAACTTATGTGGTGTAGATAAGTGTTTCGTTAACCGGTTCTGGACTTGAGTTATTATAGAGGAACCTTGGTGAGGATGCATAACTTTCTGGTGAAGGAGCATAAAAAATGTTCAGAAGGGTTGATGTAGCGCTTGTTTCTGTCAAAGATGGATGGGAGGTAGTGGTTGTCTTCCCCTCTAGCTACGGCGGGTTAAAGTCTTCCAAGGTTAGGAATTCTCCTATGCCTAATAGAGTGGGCTGGTCTTTGTTTTAGTGAGGGGGTTAAAATTAATAAGGGTGATTTATCCAGCCATGTTATGGAGAATTTTGGAGGGATGATTTCTGTGTTGAAAATATTGGAAGTATAGTATCCAAATATTTAGAGGAGTAACTGGAATGGTATGAGGAATTTACATTGGGAATGAGGGGGAGAGGTGGGTTTTCAAACAAATTATTCAATGTTGAAAAATGAATTGAAAATATTAGAATGGGAGACTAGGACACTGGATAGGAGCCTTGGGAACTGGCAAGTTTTTTATTTTCTGCTAGCATAGGACACCAGATAGGAGCCTTGCGAGTGGGTTTTGTGTTTGTTTTGGGACATTTGTTTGGTGCTCTAGGTTAAAATCCTTTTAGTTTTTGTGCTCTATTGCAAGCCTTTGTTTGAGATGAGCTCTCGGGTTTTTTAGGTTATTTGCTGCATCATCTTTGTCTTTAAGATAATATTTGTATTTCTTGTTTCCTTCTTTTTATTTAATAAAATCATTCTTTGCCGATAAAAACAAGACAGCGATCGACTAAAATTATTTAGCCAGCTACTTTTTTTTTTTTTTGAACAGCAACAAATGTAAAGCTTTATTAGTAGTATTCAAGTTATACCATCCAGCTAGCAAGAAGCTAGGCCAATAAGAAAGAATAAACACCAGAACAAAACGGAGACAGAGGCAAGTAGAGAACGAAGAAAGTTGAATGGACAACCAGTGTGGCACCTTTTGCCCCCCCCAAAAAAAAAAAAACGAGACAGGCACCTCACTAAGGACAAGAAGAATCAGCCAACGAGCTCAGACTTGAATAGTTTCATCAACTTAGCTCCTTTCGCTAACGTACCGCAGCAACGTCGTTTACTCAGCCACTTGTAGATTACTTAAAACCAAAAACAGCGATTTGAGAATTAGCTAGATTGATTTTAGCCTCTTGTAGTCCGCTAACTAATATTTTATTCGAATAAAATATGCATTCTTATTAAGAGGGTTAATTTGGATAAACAAACAAAATGATGAGAGTGCTAGCAGTTTTTGTTTTTTTGAGAATACAATCATTGAAAAGGCTTGGGAATACAAACCATAAGATATTAATTGAATGCGGAAGATATATTTTAGGAGATATTACATTTTTCACATCACAAGAAGCAACTGAATTGGAGATTAATTTTGGCTTTTTAATCAAGCAGAAGAAAATTTAATTTTTCATTACGAGTGCCTAACAGATTCTCCATGAGCAATCATCTGAGGAGTTGAAAAATGACTTGAAAAAAATTAGAATGACTGATTAAGACACTTGATATAAGCCTCAGAAATAGGCAAGTTTTTTATTTTCTGCTAAGATAGGAATGCTCTAGGGATTTGGGGCTTGGTTTTGGGAGTGGATTTTGTATTTAGTTTTCGGACTCTAGGTTAAATTTCTTTTAGCTTTTGTGGTGCTCTGTTACAAGCTTTTGTTTGAGATGGGTTTTTGGGTCATTTGCTACATCATCTTTTTCTCTAAGATGATGTTTGTATTTCATGTCTTTCATTTCTTATTTAATAAAATCTTTCTTTGCCAAAAAAAAAAAAATGACTTAACTTATTTACTCAGCGACCTTTTTTTTAACAGCAACGCATGTAAGGCTTTATTAGTAGTATTCAAGTTCTACCATCTGGCTAGTAAGACACTACTAAAATTTTCTCAACTCTTGATAGACACATTTCCGATGGCTAATCCAATGGATAGCTGTTGGAAATCACCAGACAAAATTTCCTGATAGCTATTTTTTGGTGAACTTTTCTCTACCCAAAATTGTCTACGGTAATGAAATCTTTCAAATATAATTTTTTTTAGGGCTAGTCATTGGAAAATTTTCTAACCACATTTTTGCCCAGTAAAACAAAATTTCGCTAAAAATTGGCCGTCAAAATAAAATTTTCTGAATTCAAAATTTCTTTGTTCAATTTTTGACAGCTATCTATAAAAAATTAAAAAATTTCCCTACAAATTATCTTGCTAAAAAGTTTCATTTTTTTCCTATTAAATTTAATTTTTCCCTCCTCTTCCATCATTATAAAACTATCTTCTGTCCTCAAAATCTCATTATTTTCTTTCCCATCTTCCTTCACTTTGTCACAAAATTCTGTCCTCCTCCTCCTCCTTCTTTTTCTTCTTCTGCTTCTTTTTCTTCCTGCTCCTCATCTCTTCATCATTACTTTATTTCTTCTTTCTCTTTTTCTTTTCTTTCTTCTTCCTCTTCTTCTTCTTCTTCCTCCTTCCTCTTTCTTACCATTTTCTACTTCCTTTTATTGTTTTTCTTTTTCTTCCTTCTTGTCTTTCTTAATGATTTTATGCCCGGGGGTGGTTTAAGTGTAACCTATATAGGACCTTAGGACCAAATTGTACATTACTAGGAGTTGGGGGATGCAACTAATTTGGAGATTAATTTTGGTTTTTTAATCAAGAAGAAGAAAGTTTAATTTAAAAAAAGTTTTGATTATTGAGTTCCAATGTATACTACACCCATTATGGTATAACGTGGTAACAGCCAATTTGTTTTAACTTAAAGCCAAATTCATTGAAAACGGCTTATTTTTTATTTTTACATTTTTTTGACCAAAAATCAAATTTATTTGAAAATCAATATTGTTTAGTTGTAACAATCTATTGATTGTGAATTTTTTATTATATTATTAAACATTTATGAATTTTTATATTATAATACAAACTTAAAAAAAAATCATAAAAATTTATAACATCATAAAAATTTTATTTTAAATAGATTATTGTACCTTTATGGTATTGGCTTTTAAATAAAATTATTTTCAAGTAAAAAGAAGCAAATGGAGTAAGGTGACTTAAGTTGAAATGAATTTGCTATAAGAATTTATTACGAGTGTCTAACAGGTTCTCCGCGAGCAATTGCAGACTCGTGTCCTTAGTGGTTTAGGCTGTCATACATGTGCTCAATATGGGCCTAATTACATGTTGAAATTTCTATGTGTGAATGCTTGGGTATGTATTTCGTGAACTGGTAGTGGACTTGGATTATTCCAATTCTTTTGGAAATATGTAGTTTTTGCCCTTTAAGTGATCACGTTAAGCTTTTGGTTTAAGGTCATTCACTAGTAATATGTTATAGTTTGCTTAATGGATAATTAAATTAAAAAGTCTCGAAAGTATGTTGCTTTTCATCCGTGAAACGTTGCATGAATGGTCCTAAAGCATATAAAATTTTACGTTGTTGGCTATTTGTTAATAATTGATACAATTTGATATTGGGACGTTGCGCCTAGGACCCAATACCAGGACTTGGTTTAGAGAAGATAATTATCAGAGCCCAGTTTACACGGGATTCAATCTAGTAAAACAACGCCAAATCCATAAATTATTTAAGGAAACTCAAGTTCTAGATGGAAAAGGATCTTGCATTAATTATACTTCCTTGTGCTCATGGACCACCTTTAACTCTATAAAAAGAGACTCCCATGGCACATTGGGGGTTGGTCCAAAAATCCTACTTTTCTAGCTACCTCAAGCACTCCTTGAAAGCTAACTTAACCAATGTAAGGTTTTCCTCGAAGACACATTTTGGGACCCTTACATTATCTTTGTGGCCAAGTACCTTTTCCTTGGCTCACACCAACTGACACTCAGCATGCCTGTTTCCTCATTGGTTGGTTGTTTGACTATCAATTTGATATCATTTATGGGAAAAAAAAACACAGTAGATACAAGGAGATCTTGACATAATTAGAACAATCTGGATAGGGAGAACACTGTCAATGGTGCGCGGAATCATTACGAGAAGGTGGCAACCTCCCATGAGTAGGAGGCTAGGCGAAGAACCACTGGGGCTAAGCCCTTATCACCCCTTCAAGATATGGGGAAGGGCAATGCAACCACCGCCTTGGATAGTGCTTAGTTTCAAGCCCTCCATGTCATAATTTCATCTAATTTAAGTCAGGGCTACTGATGCAAAATAAAACAACGTAATCTTTGAAAAAAAAAACCATTCTAATTATCGAGTATCATGGGCACCCCTAAAATTTTCTCCCTTTGTTGCGCTCTATGGTTGATTCATGAGATTTTACTTCGAGATTAAATTTACATAAAGGAGGCCTAGTCAAAGAACTCTAGGAATTTCTTGCGAGCATTCTTTGCAGGTCTCACCCATAATCCAGGCAAATCCCTACTGGCAATCTACCTAAAATTCCAAGCTTTCCAATCACATAACAATCGACTTTCTAAATGAGTTTGAGATGAAAAAGCATAATTGAGATTGAGATGGGAGAAAGAAGACACTCTGGTATCGGGGATTTGCTTCACAAGATGAGCCACCATTTCTCTGCATGCTTGAACAAAACAGTCTTTCCAATTAAAAGATCAATTGACTTTGTAATCAAGATTTAGATGTAGAAGGAAAATCACGATTCAGATGAGAAAGAAAAAACTAGATGGAAAGAGTTTGCAATGTTGCTTCTTTGCCAGTTGTTTGAATGAACTAAATGGTCCTACAACACCAATGCCCAATTTATCTCATACCAAAGCATGTGAGCCCCACGTTGGCCCTTTTTTTAATGGAAAACATTACCTTCTTCCATGGTTCAACCTAGTTATCCTGATTCATGAAAGTTGACAGACTCAATTAAACAACTTATGTAGTTAGAGGACCAAATCGTACTGGGTCATAATTGGAGGACTAAGTTTTCCAATTTTACAAAGTTGGAGGACCATTCACACATTTAAGCCGGAGCCCCAATGATGAAGGGCTCACCTTGCCAAATAATTTGGACACCATAGTACAACTGTTCTTCATGGCTTGAAGAGAGGACATGGCTCAAGAGTTGCTGGATGAAGGAATTGATGTTATTAGCATCTACTTGGATGAGCGCATGACTCTGTGTGTCACTGCTTGTGACGGCCATGTTGTAGGTGTTAAGTTTTTGCTTTCTAGGAACGCTAATATTGATGCTCGTGATTGATGGAGCAACAAGGTAAGTAGCTACTCCTTTTCTTCTATTTTTTTTTTCAAATTTGGTGACTAGGTTGGCTAGATTCTTGGCTGTTATAGATGATTTTTATCTTAATATGTTGATGAGAAAATATGTCTTTCTTTTTTATCTACTGTTATTTATGTGATTTTCATGGGGTTAGTCCACTAGTATCTCAGAGATTAAGTAACATATTGTCATCTAAACCTCCACTTTCATCATTATCTTCATCATTGTCCGAACTATGCCAAACTTCGAGAATATAGAGGTTTAAATACTGATCTATTGCTGCTCCATTAAATGCCTCATAGTATCCAGCTAACATGCGCTCACGTGAGTGTTTTGCTATGTTAAAGGACCTGAGTGATCACTTTATCAAAGTTCGGAGTTAGAGTTGATGCAATTCATAGTTGAGGGGTCAGTTGTCTGAGTCATTATAGTTCAGGCAAGTAATAGGCATCTAGGCCTTAAATATAATAACATTTACAATCTATGTTAATTAATGGGTACTGATTAATTCTGACTAAAAATGTTTCTTATTCATAGAAGAGGTTGCTCATGATACTTTGGAGTACAAGACAACAGTTGACAACCGAGCAGGGGATATAAACTCACCCAAACAAACGACATATCCTTAGACTCACTAGACAAATAGAGAAAACTGACTCGAACAAAGAAACGAGATATAACTTTGTAGTACACCTGGCTGGAGATGCCTCGGACTACAACTCATTATTGTCTTTTCATATGCTCATTATTTTTTGATTAAAGTGTGAGTTGATCTAATCATGAGCAATTTGACGGGCCAACTTTTCACCATCTGGCATGGGAGCAACAAAGATTTGGAACCCTTGGGTGCTAGGGACTTGCCCACCGGAGCTAAAGATGGTATCAAGTAACAGCCCAGCAAGTGCGGCTAAGAGGAAGCCCGCGGCTGCCCCCGCAATAAACCCAGCCACAGTAACCATCATAGCAGCGCCCTCTATGACAGCCAGTTCTGTATCCATTAAGGCGGCTGCGATGAAATCTCCTAGCATTGAGCCGCCTATGTTGGTTGCAATATCTGCCATATCGCGCATCGCCTTCTCGAGCATTTGCGTCGAGGAGGAGGAGAAAATGTCCCACACCATAATCCCTGCAACGAAAGTGAGAAGGGCTAACCCTACCCTCAAGTCCTTCTCAGCTTGGGCAAATCCGTCGTCTATTATCTGCCCACGGCCTGAGTCCTTGATAATGTCTTCGTACACAAGAAACTTGTCCTCCTCGCTTAGTTCCTTAAAAGATCCCGATAGTCCACGCTTATGCTTATACCTAGCAAGTTGAGTGATGATCAATCACAAGTAGTACAACATCCACAAGGTTTGTTTGTCATTTGAAATTAAACTAATGTGAGCCAAGGCAAAAAATTAAAATGACCTTAAACTAACGAATTTGGGACGGAGTAATAGCTAATTAGCAACCTGATTATAAGCTCCTCAAAGGAGATCCCTTGCTCCTTGATATTGTCGGAGAACAGCTTCGAGGCTATGCTGGCATGCTTGGCATTGAAGTTCTTGATGGCGTCCTTAAACATCTGGGCGTCCTTAGCTAGGCGGCGGACGTTGGCCTCGTTGGCGGGGTCGAGCAGGCGGAGCTGCTTCATGGCGTCGTCGGCGTGGGCGACGACCTTGTTTAGGAACTCCTTGCGGACAGTGTAGTTGCGGATGGCCTGGAGACCCTGGTTGACAAGGCCTTTCACCTGGTCGTACACGTCGTTGGCGATCGGGGACTTGGTTTGGTCGGACTTTTGCTCGTTCACCAGGCCGGCGGCGTTATCCAGGAGGGCCTCGATCATATCGTAGTTGGCCCTGCAGTCCCGGATGTAGTTGACCCGCTCGTACTCTGACCCGAATTGGACGTCGTTGATCCGTTGTATCTCTTGGTCTCGGATCAACTTGGACAGCCGCCGAAGCTGACCCTCGTCCAGCTCGATAAGCCCCGTCATCTTGTTTTAAGTCTTTTCTTCAAAGAAATGGAAGAACTTTTTAATTAGAAGGATAAATGAACTGAATTTGCGCTTTCGGCTTTTGCTGTGCACTCTTACCGCATGATCCTTCCAGGTTTTATAGGCGTCCTGACTTGTTTTTTTACGAAACAAATATTAGAAGGGAAAAAGAAATCTTTGCAAGTTGCATTTCGTTTTCTTCTATGAAGAGATATTGGTTGAGTAACCATATTATACACTCAGGCATATACGATACACTCCATAATCCATATATCTACAACATTTTTTTTTATCAGAAAGAGAAATGCTTTATTAAATAAACAACTAGCAAGTTGCTGGATTATGCCCCATCAGATACTGTAGGAAAACAACTTGAGCAAGAACAGAGAGTTTCGAATGTATAATGCTCTGCTCTTTATTCAAGGATAGGCTTGCTCTATGTATCAAGCTTACGAAAGACTAACTAAACTTTTTTGCTAAACTTAAATGTTAAGTAGCTAACTTATCAACTAGCAAATCTCCGCCTAATTTTACTCAACCACTTTGAATCATCCTTCCAACACTGCCCCTTGATTCAAAGTTGGTAATGCACAGTGAGCTTCGAAGTTCTTCAAATTTGAGCTGTGGCAACACTTTTGTGAACATATCAGCAGTCTGCTCTTTTGATCTACGGAACTCTATTTTAATCTCTTTACTAGCAACCAACTCCCTTATGAATTGATGCTTTATGTTTATATGCTTTCTTCTTCCATGCATAATAGGGTTTTTTTGTCATAGCTACTGTGGATAAGTTGTCACATAACAGTGGTGCTGCCTCTGATTGTTTTTTATTTATACCACACAATATTCTTCGAATCCAAACTTCATGACAAGTTGCTGTAGTTGCTGCTACATAGTTGGCTTCAGTTGATGACAAAAGACATAACAAGAAATATAAAAAATAACTAAACTTTCGGGCTAAACTTGAACGTTAAGTAACTAACTTATCAGCTAACAAATCTCCTCTTGATTTTACTCAATGACTTTGAATCATTCTTCCAACAAATACAACAAACAGCAGTGTTTCAGACAAAACAAACACAAAACGCTTAACCAACCTTGCTATACACTCGCCTTATTACACCAAAAAACCTATCCCTGCATACATAGTCCTAGATCTATAATCCACTCATGTAAAGAAATATTAACTCCTCTTTCTCTATTTGATAACCAAAAGTGAGAAAATGATTGAATTAAAAATAACATCTCCTTGTTTCTAAACTGACGATTGTTGAAAATCTTGTTGTTTCTTGCTAGCCACAAATGCCCTGATGTACAGCATACCACTGCATGCCAAGTCTCCTTATTGAATTGTCTATGAAGATAACCGGGAATTCTTGAATTACTTGCTTCACCCTTTCTCCTCTTACTAAAATGTGCCTCCACCCCATGAACGCCTAGTTCCAAACTTTAGTTGCGCCTGCACAGTTAATCAAAAGGTTATCGGCCATTTCCTCCTCCTCATTGCAAAGTGTGCATTTCATGAACGCCTCACCTCTGTAGATTCATTTGGGTTGGTAACCATCTTCCATTATTCGACCTAATTGTCTTAAGTCACAAAAGTTAACGGATTCAATTAAACAACTTATGTAGTTGAAGGGCAAAATCTTACTAAGTCATAGATGGAAGACTAAGTTGTCCAATTCCACAAGGTTAAAGGACCATTCAGACACTTAAGCCTTTCTAATTTACTCCATCTAATAGAACATGATAATTCTATTTATTTTTTTAAATACAATATGGTCAATTTTAATTTGTTGGGATTGATTTCTCTGATTTGTAGATCTAAACTACTACCTCCATCCTATATTTTTTGAAACAATTGACTTTTGTCCATAGTTTGACTTGAATTTATTTATATTATTGGTTGTTAGAAAAAAATTTAAAAAAATATATTTAGAAACTATAGGTCTTTATTTATCATTTATATACAATTTTTTTATTTATATATTAAAAATTAAAACTAAAAAATTATAGATTAATTGTTAAAAAGTGAATGTTTCAAAGAATATGTAACAGAGGGAATAGTTGTTTTCCCAAATGTAAGTTGGTTTTCAAAAAATAGTCTAAACAATTTTTTCAAAGTCAAGTTAAAAACTAGCAGTAAGCAATGTTTTGCAATAAGCATAGCATATTGTAATATATCGCATGGTATTTCAACATACTGCGAAAACTAGTATTCCGCATACCGTATATCCACGGTACTCGGTCTACCTCATCATATCCCAATATGTAGGAGTACAAATTGTACCATGCTTTATACGTATATGCATGTGCGGTTGTATACATACGTTTTGTGCAACTCACTCCTCAATAGTAAAAGAAAACGTGAGGACATTTCATATATTACAGGCCATTTGCGATGATTTTACTAAGATTATAATCTTCTATAATTTTGCGATGACCTGTAATTGTTACGTTTTTTAAATGACATTTATGGTATTGGTTATTACATTATATAAATTGAAATTATGAAAATACATATAAAATGAATATGAATTAATTAATTGATACACACACATACATATAAGAAATTAGAAATATGTACAAAAAAGTTTTGAAATAATTAAAAACTTTTAAAATAATAATACAATCTATCTAAAACCCTCAAGTGCACTTGAAAATATACCAAATTAGGAACCAGAAGTATAAAGAAGAGGCAAATGACGGAAGAAAGAGGGAAGAGAGGAAGAACCGAAGAAAGAGGGTTGGGTTGATTTTATCACCTAGTAATTGTGGCAAAGTCGTAGCAAACATGAAATCATCACACAATTGTAGCAAAATTTGCTACAATTTTTCCATAATTTTATTGCGACTCATAAAATGATCGCAAAATTGTAGCAATTTTTCCGACTAATTTTCCACTCTTTCTGTCAGAAGATTTTGGGATGATTAAAATCACTGTAAAACTGATCATTGCAAAATTGTCACAATATCATGTGTCCAATATCCTCTTTTATGGCATTTCTTTGACGATTACGTTTTGCTCTCTTTTAGTGTAATTACATCAATATGTGAAGGTTGATCGACTAAATTTGTCAAGGTCGTTCTTAATTTGTTTCAGGAAGGGAAAGAAGAAAAAAAGATGATAAGCTCTATAAGCCAAGGTCTTTCTTTATTACAGACACCTCATAGATCCAACAAACCAAACCGCAATTTAATTAGGTAATGCGGTCTTTCGAAAGTAATGTGGTTTTTTTTTTTTTTTCGAAACGAACAGTCTAGGTTTTTTTATTGTGCTCATCCGTCACGTTAGCATTCTATTTTTTTTTTGTTACTATACATTCAAAAATTACATGAAATATTTTAGAATTTAATTTTCACTGTATTACACCTCACCCAACTTAAACCTACATACTATTTGTAAAGTTAATAAACTTTAAAATAAAATTTAAACTCTAATCAACCATGTGATATAATGGCCTTCAGAACGACACTACCCAATCGGTAATATTCTGATACTTAAATGCTGAAAATGTAGCCAATGTTGATAATCTACCACATGTGTGAAATCTAGCCTTGGGCGAACCGATCACGCAATCAGACAAATGTCTTTGTCGGTAATTACATCAATGTGTAAAGGTTGACTGGAGCAAATCAGACAAGGTCTTTCTTAATTTGTTCCGGACAGAGAGAGAAGAAAGAAAAGCAGATAAGGTCTTTAGTGAAGGTCTTTCTTTATTACAGACACCTCACAGATCCAACAAACCCCAATTTAACTAGGCAATGTGGTTTTTATTTTTTATTTCGAAATAAAAAAGTGTCGGTCCTGTTTTTTGTCGTGCTTATCCATCACGTTAACATGCTAATATTTTTTTTTAGTTTACATTAAAAATTAAATGAAAAAATTTTAAAACTTAATGTACCCAACATGCTATCTCACCCAACCTAAACTTACATATACTAATTGTAAAGTCATGTAACTATGTGAATCTAAACCTTTTTTGCTATACGCCCCTCTCCTCCAACTCATTCCTTTTTGCCTGTCTCTCCCATATTTCTCTGCCATTTTGGCCAGATTCAGACCGAAGTTTAGACCTAGCTAATTCTCTTTCAATGTTTTTATTACTTGACTAATTTCATCCAATACTATCTATCGGATGTTATGGTGAATGCAAACTCTTTTAAATCTTAGTGCTTAAGAGTAATTCAAGACTCTTACATTATAGATCTTCAATTGTAGGCAGATATCGATAGATTTAGGTTTTCTCTTAGATTCAACGGAACATTAGTTTTACTGGGGTATCTCAACGTTTGATGACATATATGCAGGTCTGTTGCAAAAAAATAAAGTTAGTTTTTAACGTTTTAGGTTTTACAAGTAATTTTTTTTAGAGATAATCTTATTCAGGCCTCTGATGTCTGGTTGATTTTAGCACTACTTGGTCAATGTTGGCTTGGTCTGCGCTTTGTTTCAGCTATTTCTGAGTTTTGTACTCCTAATTTATTCTAACTTACTAGCAATGTTAGATTTGATTCGATTCTCATCTCTTCATTCGATGTCATAAAAACAAGTAGCTTTGTGACCAGTTTTATATTCTTGTTATCCCTTAAAGTCTTATGTTATTATTGGTTTGTACGATATTGTTTTACTCACTTTTAATTAGAATGAAGTATCTTTTGTTACAAAAAATTGTGAAGTCAATAAACTTTAAAACAAAATTTAAACCATACCCAACCATGTGACATAATAGCCTTAAAACTGATCCTACCCAATTGGCAATATTCTAACATTCAAGTGTTGAAGTTGTAGCCAATCATTATAAAAAAGAGGCGCCAATTTCCAACGGCCATTTCCAACAGTCTGGCGTTGGAAAATTACATATTTCTAACATGAAGCCATTGGAAATAGGCCCATTGGAAAATGATGTATTGGGAAAAAAATTTTCCAACAGCTTATTCCAGGCCGTTAGAATCACCAATGGCTAACCTTTGGAAAACAAACAGTTGCTAATTTCCAATGGTCTAACCATGCATATATATTTGTAACAGCTGTCAAAACCATTGGAAAAAATTGGACATTTCCAATGGTGGAAAATATAGTAGCGGCTCTGGATGTTGGAAACTCCATTTTATTAAAAAAAAAATTACAGAACTCCAAAAAATATCTTTTTATATATTATCAAATTTATTGTTATATTTACAAAAAATGTATTTTTATTTTAATAAACACTATATTTTATAATATTGCAAAAATAAATTCAATAAAATTACAGAAAAATCACAAGAGTCATAAAATTAGAAAAATATAAAAATGAAAAATTTATAAAAATACAAAATCACAAAATAAAAAAATTAGAAAAAAAACACATAAATTAAAAAAATTGCAACAACTCACAAAAATCACAACAATCCAAAAATAGATCATAAAAAAACATAAATTAAAGAAAAGCAACAAAATCACAATCCAAAATCAGATTTGCAAATGCAAGGTGGAGGAGGAGAAGCCAACGAGCGAGGCAGAGGAGGAGAGAGTTGTGAATGGCACATGAGCGATCGGGGAGGGGGAGGAAAGAGGGCGACGGACGGCACGTAAACGGCGACAGTGAGAGGACTGAGGTGACGGAAATCTGAGAGTAAAAGGGCTAATGGCGGTGGAGATCTGAGAACTAAAGGGTAGATGGCAACAAAGATTTGAAAGCAAAAAAGCTTATGGCGATAGAGAGAGGAACGAACGCCTAGGAGTGAGAGGGCTAACAGCAACAGAGATCTAAGAGCTAAGAGGGCTGAAAGGGCTAAGAAGGCGATAGGAGGGAGAGAAAGCAAAAGGAGGGACAGACGGTTGAGATGAGGGACAGAGGGCAAGAGGAAGGACAGACGATTAAGAGGAGGGAAAGAGGGCAAGACACGCAAGAGTTGAGGGAGATGAAAGGGTTAAGTGATATATATAATTAGGGTTAGTTTAGGTTGGTTTTGGGCTATTGGTCGGTCGTTGAAACCGCAAAAAATCATTCTAGTATCACTAATAACTCAGAATAAATAAATTTATAGTATAAGAGTGGAAACTAGGTTGAATCCCAAGGAAAATTCTTTATCTAAAAGTTTCCTGACAAAAAACTGAAATAAAAGATTGGGGGTGATTGTTTGCAATTAAAAAAATGAAATAAAATAAAAAATGATTAGAGAACAAAAATCAAGAGACCTATCAAGTAAGAAACCAACAAAACAATCAAGAATTCAAACCTTGGTATCAATCAACATCCACCACCTAATTCCTACAACTGATTATCGATATATAGATAGATCAATCAAGACTTTGAATATTCATCATTGAAGCTATCTTCCTACCTCTCCTTAGTCGTAGTTAATCAGAAAAAAATGATCTAATTAACCCTAACTACTAAACAATCTAAGACAAGCACTTTGATTTAATTTAACAATTGCATTAAAAATTAGAAAGATCAATGAAACTAAATCACACAAACACAAGCGGCTGCATTTAATTTATTGGAATGGTATCCCTAGGACCTAATGATTTTTGATGCAGTAAATCACTAAACCTCAGTTGCTTCACAGATTAGAAAAACCAAACAATTACGGATTTGATTTCTAACCTAGCAGTAGATTGAATTCGAGTAACAACTAGTAGGCCTCCTAGCATATAAACAAAAAAATCATGAAATTAATCATAGAAAAACATCCAATACTCAAAATGTTAATTGATGAATAAAAATGACTTTAATCTCACAGTGTTGAAGGATTCGGGGTTTCAGTCTCCTTCAACCAAGGATAAAGAAAAACACTAAAAAGAAAAGAAAACAAACAAGAAACAAAGAGAGTTGGTGAAGAGAGAGAGAGCCCCGGGGGGGGGGGGAAGGTCGCACGCAGCCACCCTTTAAATACCTAAAAAAACATAACCTAGTGTGCTAAATGCACAAAATCTCACTAAACTTTCTATATTTTTACAAAAGTACCCCAAACAATGCTCCATAACAGTAGCAGCAACTTCAAGCTGAGATTCGGCCTTTATACAGTCACTATTTCTCAAACCTCAAAGCATAAAAGTTGTAGAGATATTTTTTAGCTTCAAAATGACACCTGAATCACATAAAAAAAACATCTACAGCCAAAGATATGCCCAAAATACCGCAACTACTTATGAACCAATGGTGACTCACAAATCGCGACTTTGAAGCTGAATTTGACCTTCTTAACATGCAAACTGGGTTCCATGGTCTAAATGTGATTTGTAGCTCCCGATGTTACCTTTCCAATGAATCAAGAATCACTTAATTCCAATCTCTATAGATCAAGATATGAAGATATAATTTTTTTACCGGGATATCACTAGTCTATCAAAATTCTGAAAGAACACAACCAAATTAAAACTTGTAAAATGGCAAATTAAATCAACTCTTAATCAATTGAGTCCAAATATGCTGTAAGCTATAAAACGTACTCAAAATATATTTTTAAGGTTCAAAACATATTAAAACATACTAAATATGAGAGAAATAAATATAATATATATAAGTTTATCAGCTATCTTGGCCCATTGGGTCTTTTTTTTAGGCTGGGAAAAATTGAGTTCCATCAAGTAGAGCAATTTAGTTTAAACCTTTTCTAAGAAAAACTTACCTCATTTTTAATGAAAAACATTTTAAACTCATGAGACAATTTGGTCCTTGTATTTATTGAAGGTAATGCATTCTGAATTAGGGTGATTTTGGTTTGCAAAAGCTGTAAACAATTTTGAACACATAAATTTAATATGTGACACAAGCAGTGAATATGGAAAAATTTTCCTTTGAGCGGTGGTTTGTTATGGCTCTCTTAGCTAGAAGTTCACTGGAGGAAGGTAAAGTATTTAAAACTTAGTTTGGAACATTATTTCAAGTTCACATAGCAAAAATATGTAAGTTTAGTAAAGTTTACTAAGTTCCAAAAAGACTAAGGCACTAAAAAAGTTTGAACGTAAAATGATAATTTTTCATTTCGAAGAGTCGGGGCAGGTCCTAAATGTTAAAAATGAGTTTTAAAAACCTAAATTTTACTTTTAATCCAAGTTTAGCTTAAATAAATAAGACTTGACCAAGTTTGACTAGTTACTGAGGAAGGAATGAGAGCTTTTTTATAACTATGCATAAATTTTGTTGGCTTATTCTTAAAATAAGTATATAAGTTGGTAAAGTGGAGAGGAGGCTGCCATTTTTGCTCAAACCGGAGTTCAACCTCACCTCCACCATTTCTTCATGATTTAGAGGTCAAAACTAAAGGATTTTGGTGAAAATTGAAGCTACTGAGGGTGCTTATGCATTAGGAAGCTTATTCGAAATGAAATTTCATGTTTTTGTAGCTTGGAACCATGTTTCCAGTCATCCCCTATTTTTTATATGAGGTAACTTGTGATTTCATGGTGAATTCTTGTTTATTTGTTGATTGGGAGCTTAGGTTTTGGTTAGAAGTTAGTAATTGTGTGTTTTATGCCTTTGCTAGCTTGGAACTAGGAAAAACTTTATGGAACTTTGGTTCTTGAGGAAAATTTGATTGATTCTTGCTTGTGAGTTGAATTAAAGGTAAGGGAGTTATGGTTTCATGCTTGTTTAATGCTATTGGGTTGCTGTTGCTTGATGAAATTAAGTAATTTTGACAATAGCATTAGTTTAGTGGGCGAGTATGATTATGGTGGGCTATGAGTTTGATGGAGTTTGAAATGATGTTTTAATGCATCATAGCTATGTTTATGGTAGTTTGTTGTGGCCTTTGCAACATGTTTTATGAGTATGAGAAGTTGGAAGGCTATCCAAGCATGTTTGGTATGCTTGGGATGCTTTTAAAGTGTATGCAGCAAAACTAGGCATTTTTCTAGGCATGAAACAACTGGACACTTGTTGCCAAGCATTTCATGAAAAATTCTAGAGAGTTTTGTATTGTGGTGTCGTGTCTTTGTTATTAGTGACACATCATCACGACAGATTTGACACCTGGAACTGGTTTCAGTATAATTTTTCATTCGGGTGTCCAATTGAGGCAATTCAAGATTCCATGCGAAGCTAAGAAGGAGAACTATCATCTTCATGGCTTCACCAAGCCTAGAATTGCCCAAGTTTTGATTTAATTTAGTTTAAAGTGAAAGCATGTTTGGCCACAATAGAGCACCATTAGTCGGGCACAAGGTTTAGTACCATCGGAAGCCGAGTTGGCCTTCGTATTTGAGGCTTCGATATGGAAACTTTCGTGCACCTAGGTGGGGCTCGAAAGAACCTAGAAATGAGTCCAACCATGATCATCACTGCTCCACTCGTGTGAACCAAGTAATGTTGGTTAGGTACATGCCTTGAGTAAAGGTTTAGCGCACTTGTGGCCTAGGCAAGATTACTTGAGGCATAAGTGAGAACCTAGTACACTGTTAGTAAGGGATTAAGGTGGAAGCTTTGTACACAAATGACTTAAGCAAGTCTAAGGACTTGAGGCACTATGTGGAGGCTTAGTACATCTAGTGAGTTCCTTAGAACCCAACCGAGGCGCATCCATCATGTTCACCTGTACAACATAAGGGAGGTCAAAACTGCTGATGAATTTCATTAGTGAGGCTAGTAAGCAATGCTTACTAGAAAACAAGGTTTTGTCTTGTAGTTTAAGGACTAGGATGAAAACAAGTCCTAAGGGATTGAAACATATGTGCATAGGTATAGCCTCATGCTGTATGACTCACAGCAGATTACATATGATTATATATGTGTTGTCCTTAGTATCTTTTTTTGTAGGTAAAGACCCCTTACTTTATTAGTAGATTTTGACGTTGTTTGGCCCGGTAACCACTAAGGGATGTTGTGGTAGTCTATTTTTTTAGGTACTTTGCTTTGAGAGTCCTTGTGGTCTTAGTTTTCATGGTTACTTGTTGGTTAAGTAACAATACTAACCATAATATTTTTCTTGGCCACAGAGGCTAGCAGTACGTGAACAGGCTTTTAAGACTCACCGCTAGGAATTTTCCCCAATGTGGGAGTTAGTAAATCTCAGTAAAAGGGTTGTATATATTGTATGCCTAGTCGCCTCTTATGTCTATGTTTTGAGCTTAGACTTTAAGGTTGCTTTTAGGTGAGGAGCATTAGTATACTTTTTTTGGATGCCCTCACACAGTTGATATGTGTAATAATGATAATACAAATGTTGGTTTTATATGCTTTGACTATTTGAACTTGATTTCTATGAAAAGTGCCTTGGCCAAGTGAAGGTTTTATGGTTTTCATGTACTCAAGTCAAACCTAAACGAGTATGCATCCTGCATTATCTAGGTTAATTAACTAGTTTCATGAAGTTTTAATTCGTGCACATATATAACTAACCAATTGTAACCACTGTGAAATTCATTCTCATAGGCCTCTTGGGCAGGGTCAAGGGCATCCATGTCAAGTTTTAACTCTTTAATCAATTCTCTCACTGTCAAATCATTATTAGAAGCACTGTCAAAAGAAATGGATAAAACTTTATTAGCAACAAAAAATTCACTTAAACTTTCAATTATGTAATTAAAATTTTCCACCTAGTATGATCAGATTTCATGCATTTAAATGCAATGATTCATTTCTCCATTACCCAATCATCATCTATCAAATGAACAATCACAACATAATAATTCTGTCCTATTGGTGATATCCACATGCCAGATGAGAATGAAAGATAATGATTAAGTGTAGAGAAATATACTTGTGAATCAAATTTTCTAACTTTATACAATTTAAAATTTTCTCTTCTAGCTGTTTGCTTAGGTGTATTCTTATATGTAGGATTCCAATTTTCAATAATAAATCTTTCTAATTATTTATCCTTGGCTTATTTAAATGGATTTTCAGTAATCATCATCAAATTAATCAAACCATCTGTAGCAGTTTTAGGGTCGTACCGAGAAAAACATAGGCCGTTGGAGCTCCCCATACCAGCCAATTGGGTTTGTACATCAGAAGTGCCAACAAGATCTCTGTGCACTTTGCTCAAATGCTGGGCAGGCATGCCTATTTGGGAATTCAACTTGTGTGCAAACTTGTTCCTACAGTTTTTGCACATGGCACGCCTCACATCGCCTTCTTAAACTTGATCGAAATGCGCCCACATGAAAGCCTTTAAATTGCTGGATTTTCTTTGGGTCATCTTGGGTTTTTACTTTCTTTGAGGCGTCAATTGTCACCCATCGGTGTTGCTCGGGTTGGCTTAGGTCAATATAACCTCCTCAACGTCATCGTTAGAAAGGTGGTCGACAAGACCCAAGTCGTAGTTCGACATGTTGATGTTGTTGTTGTTGTTATTAACCTCTTGGATATGTGGGCATTTGTAGAAGAGACGGCCATGAAAACTTGACCCAACCCCTATGCCGAATGAAGAGCTAGTGACACCTTTGCCATTGCTGGAGTTCTTTCCTTGTGAAGTCACGAGTGAGCGAAAAAAATTGTAGATGGGGAGAAGATTAGGAGAGGACTAGGATGAGATTAAGAAAATTTTAATGAATAATTAAAAAAATTGTAAAAAGCTAAAAGAGAGAATGAAAGAATACTATAGATGAAGATTGAAGAAGAGAGCTTTGATGTATGGAAGTGTGTGGGGGGGGGGGGGGGAACCTAGCTGTTTATAGAGGTGGAAAAAATATTGTTTGCTCAAAAAAGCCCTAAAAACTAGCCGTTATTGGCTATTGGGGGAGGCGAGGGCAAAATAGTCCGGGGGCAAAAAAAATATATCCGGAACCGTTATGGAGGAAAGGATGTAATTTTGCTTTTTTTTAGAAGAAAAAATTTGTTTTTATCATTGAGTAGTCTGCTGTTAAACCGGTCAACCCAGCCCAGGCTTGGCTTGGCTGACTCATGGGTTGGTTTGGTCCAGTTTAACAAGTTCTATGGGTCAGACCATGCCAATTTGGGCTGATCTCCTCCTCCTGACCTATATTTGCCTTGCCTCCATTTGAGCCTACTCTGTGTCAAGCCGAGCCCAGACTTTACCGAATCAGGCTAAGTTTGACCCAAGCAGGGGTTTGGGTAGGGGTCCGGGCCAACCTGGCCCAGTAGCCACCTCTATATAAAGGGTAGTATTGAAATGTAAATATATATGGATACAAAGGGTAGGGTTTAGTTTTGACTTATCGTAATCCTATCCTTCAACATAAAGCAGGTTAAAATTAGGCTTGGCAATGATTTTATGGATCACAGTAAAATGCTGGGAAAATTGTAGCTGATTTTGCTGCAACTTTGTGACAATTTCATGTTTGCTACGCCATTGCCACAATTGTTAGGTGATAAAACTAACTTAACACTCTTCTTCCTCCTTTTTCTTTTCTCTCTTCCTCAGCCTTGTCTTTGGTTTTTTAGTGTCTAATTGGGTGGTGGATAGGATGTTCAACTATTGGGTAAATGACACCCATCATCCTTGAACTAAGGCACATGTTGTGGATTCATCCTGAAACTAAAAAATGTTATACTATTTGTCCTTTAGATATGAAAATGTTGCACTATTCATCTTGCCATCAAAATTTCCATTAAAATGGATGGAAAAAAAATATAAAAAACAAGTTTTAACCCTAAAAAAAGTTTCTATTTGCCTTAGAAACATGAAAACGTTTATATTTTTCAATCAAACTACTTTCTCCACTTTCTTTCAACCATTTAACCCGAACCCATAGTTTTCCTTCGACTATTTTATTCTTCTTCCCACTAAAATCTTGTCTGGGCTATATATATTTATTATTATTTGGATCTAATCACTATCTAGAGGATATAAGATTAAACTACTTAGTGTCTGTTCGTTTCAAATATAATTAGTAATGTATTGAAAGTATTTAATTTTTATAGTATCTGATCTATCTTTTTTCAAATTAAAAACTTAATCAAAACTTTACACTTTAAAATATTATTCAAGTGGTTATTAAAAATATATAGTATTAACTTTCAAATAATATTAATTTTGTTGAAAAAAATGGTAGAAATGTGAAAAATAATACATAATGATTCGAACTAATATTATTTGAAAGCTAATACTATATATATGGTATGCGCTTATATTTTTATTAATAAAGAATTTGGAAAAGGGAAAAGAGAAAATTTTTCACAACTAAATACCATCTAATGTCTGCTTCGATTCTCCAATTTGCAAGTATTTTGCCAGTTTTTTTTTTTTTTTTTTGGGCAGCTCAGTAATGATCATTAACTTTTTTTCCTTGAATTTTGATAGTTGCTGCCCAAAATTAATTGAAACACACAAGTTGATGAGTAGGTAAACGATCCAGCCCATTTAGCGAGTACAGACATGCAAGCAGCACCAAGAAGAAGGGAAAGATTAGTCCCCAATTGCACCCTCAAGTTGCTCTGCAGCCTGGCGCTCATGAAATCGGTAGCAAGAAGATCCACCAAGGCCATGTTAATCAGAATTCCTGCCGAGGCCGCGTTTAGCACTCCTTCCACAGCCAGAGAGGTGAAAATAATACAGTGATTCGAACTAATATACATTATTTGAATGTTAATATTATATTTTCACCTTTCTATTATTTTTTTTCAAAAAAATTAAAATTATTTGAAAGTTAATATTATACTTCCTCCGTCCCAATTTACTTGAAACATATTCCTTTTTGGGATGTCCCAAAAGATTGAAACGTTTCCTCTTTTGAAAATGTTTAAACAATTAAATAATCCTTTTACACAAAACCCAATAAATACTCTTTTTTTAATATCAACTCAATCTCTCACTGCATAAAACCCAAAAAAGAATCTTTTCTTTTTTAATAATTATTTAAACTTTTACTACATAAAAAATTAACAAAAATTACATACACCTTAATCTCCGTGCCCAGTCAAATGTTTCAAGTTTTTTGGGACGGAGGTAGTATATTTTTAATAACCACATGAATAATATTTTAAAGTGTAAAGCTTTGATTATGTTTTTAATTTGAAAAAATATAGATCAAATACTATAAAAACTAAATACTTTCAATATATTATTAATTATACTTGAAACAGATAGACACTAAATAGTGATTATATTGAAGTAATAAAAAAATAAATATAGTTCAGACAAAGTTTCGGTGGGGAGAAGAAGAAAATGGTTGAAGGAAAACTATGGGTTCAGGTTAAATGATTGAAAAGAAAATGGAGAACATAGTTTGATTGTAAGATGTAAAAATTTAGAGATTTCTAAAGCAAATGGAAAGTTTTTTTTTTTAGGGTTAAACTTATTTTTCACTTTTTTTTGTCTATTTTAATGGGAAATTTGATGTTAGGACATATAGTTCAACATTTTCATAGTTAAAGGATGAAAGATATAACATTTTTTAGTTTCAGGATGAATCCATAATATAGGCCTTAGCTCAAGGATGATGGGTGTCATTTACCCCTTAACTATTATTTCATAGTGCATTTTAGCATTTTAGATAAATTGTACTACATATTTATAATTTGGTAAATTCCACTAGTTGTCCCTAAATTATATCCAATATTGCTTATTCGCCTCTAAACTATCAAATCTTTCTTAATCATCTGTAAACTATATTTAATGTTGTTTAATTGTCTTATAGACTATCATACCATTAAAGATGGATTGAAAAGTGATGTTATATCAGTAGCAAATTATTTTTGCATACTATATCAATAGTTACATCATTTTTCTATCTATTCTTAATAGCTGTGATGAACAGCTGAGCGATAAAGCAATACTGGTATAATTTAGGAACGATTAAGTAACATTTAATAGTTTAAAAATAATAAGTAACATTAGATATAGTTTAGTGATAATTGGTGGAGTTTACCCTTTATAATTTCTTACATATATATATATATATATATTAATTCTTATTTATTTTAAATTTATTTTCACAATTTTAATTTATATACTATGTTAATCAATATCCTAACTGCCATTTAAAAAACATAACAATTACAAATCATCACAAAATCATAGAATTACCTGAATTATTTGCTTTCAATTGTTGCTTTGTACTTTACAGGTCTCAAGGACAACGCTCGATAAAATTGCCTGGAACCTTGCTGCTGATGGTGAGTCATTGGCGCGGAAATTAGACACAATAATCTGGGCTGGCTTTGCTCAACCATTCGGATTCAACTGGAACAACTGGGCTCCTTATAAAGTAAATGTTTTCATGTGGAGAGCACTTCAAGACAAAATCCCTACAAAGAGGATCAAAGCCCGGAATTCAGTTGCAAGATCTAAATTATTGTTTCTGCAGACTTGTTCCAAAGTCGACAGATCATGTTCTGATTAATTGTGGTCTTTCATCGCACTTATGGGCAGCTATACTCAAGTGGTGGAATATTGGACTATTTCAAGGATCAAACCTCCAGCAAATCCTTAGTAACAACCTAACATGGATGCTTGGAAGAAATCAGTAAAAGGCTTGGGAAGCAGTAGCTTTTGTTACGGCATGGCACATATGGATTGGGAGAAACAACCAGATATTCAATGGCAAGCAATTCATGGTAAATGAAGCTCTTTTTCTAGCCCAATCCCTTTCGCATTTTTGGATCACTAGAAGAAATTGTTCTTTAACTTTTTCCCTGTTTGAGTGGATCAACGACCCAGCTGCTGCTGTGTTCCCTGATGTTTAGTTTTTGCACCTTGCATTATTGATTTTTCAAACTCTGTTGAACTTCTGAGAACCTCTTATCTCCAGCCTCTGGCTGGGTTTGTTCTTCAACAAAATTCTCATTTCTGATAAAAAAAGCCATAGAAAATAATAATCATAATAAAATTCATAATACATTATAATTGTAGCAAAATTTATACAAATGAACTAGGCTGCAAAAATTCTTCACTTTTTCTTTGACGGTTGCGTGAGTTGCACAGTCACATGTATAAGCAAGGTACAGTCTAACACATATATGAACACACCAATAAATAAAGACTCATGAGTATGGTGAACGCAACAAATTTGTCTAGATCACGGGATTTCTTTACATTACACCCAGTAGATGAGTTTACGATACAGGGTAGATTAAATAGTAAAATACTGGCAAAAGTAATAAATAAATCACTAATGTATTTTAGTTGGCCACTTAATGTTATTTTTTGTTTCCAAATAAATCAGTCACTTCCATAAATTTAACCGTTAAATCTAATGAAATATCAGCATAAATGTCAAGTTTAGCCCACATATTTTCTCCTTCCGCTCTTAGTGCCACTAAAGTTTGTGAATATAACATTTGAACCACTGTCTCTACTTTTTCCTCCCAGCGGCCCAATGCAAAAGCTGATGAGCTCACATTTCGGGCTATCACCGCTACAATCACAACGTTCACTGGTAACTCCTTCTCATTCCTCATTGGTGCCAACACTACCTACAGGTTCACATCTCACTTTACTACTACCATAATCATAATATTCATAGCCTTGCACTAGTACCAATCTTTGATTTTTCTCTTCTATTCACAATGATGGTGGTGATGTGGCACTTATGGAGGGCTTGAGTTGCTGCAACGGCCTTAAGGGTAGTTATAAGCTATAGTGATGGACCTTTGGTTGTAGTAGGATTGGTGAGGCGGATGAGAATACAGCTTGGAAGCTTGGGCTCTTCTTCTATTCCAGACAATAGTGATGCAGGGGAAGCTGCTGCAAGATTTGGTGAGGTAGAGCGACAGTGGCCTATTTTGATTATTTAAACCGAGTGGATCTATTTTGTCAATTTTAAAAAGAAAATGGTAGAGTTTTGTAACATTTTAGACCCAAGTGGTTCAATTGGGCTATTGGGATAATGTTAGTAGTTTATTTGGTTATTTTAAATGACGTTATGTTAGTGGTTTATTTGGTAAAAAAAAAAACATTAGTGGCTAATTCAAGCTGGTCCCAAAATGGTATGGTTTATTTGTTATTTTTGCCTAAAATATTTTATGTAGTCTTTTTCATGTAAACTTTTTAATTATAAAAAAATTTATAATATTATTTAACGTGATAGATAAGCACGATATAAAAAGACTATAACTTTTTGTTTCGAACTAAAAAAAGACCACATTGACTCATGAAATTGGAGTTTGTCGGATCTATGAGGTGTCTATAACGAAGAAAGAACTTCACTTATCGGCCACATTGACCTTATTTCGTGTAAACAGCCTGAGGTTTCTAGTAAATTACAGTTTATCCCAATTTATTTCAGAAATCTACACCTTGACCATGAAATAAGGGAAAAAAACTCTCTTACATCTAGATAAAAGACCAACAATAGCTTGAGGTTTTGAGGTTGTATTGGCTATTAGCCATATTCCGGTTCCTAGTGGTTGTTCATTTACAAGGCCAACAACCACCTATCGACTCATCCTGATCCCTTTCATTGTGAATTTTGAAATGATAGAAGAGAATAATGAAATTAATTTCATTTTTTAAAGCACCAGTGAAACTCCACTTGTCATCTATGACCATGTTTGCTAATTGACATGATATGAACTACTTTTCATGGTTGGTTAAAATTTTATATTCTAACATGTGAAAGAGTTTCTTTTCTTTTCTTTCCTCTTTGTCTCTCTCTTTGCAGTCTTAAAAACAGCTGAGATAAGGCTCCATGGTAAGTAAAGTATTACGTTGTAGGATAAACATAGCACTTGTTTTTTATAGTATAGTTATGACAAAAAAAAAACTCTTATGGATTAATTTGTTACTCAACTTGTTAACACTATCTCTTCAAGTCATATTGTGCAATCTCATCTATCTTTTATGATTCAATACCAAATTTGCCACTGTAAATATGCGAAAAGTGCACACAGTAGGTCATTGAAGGTGCCAAGTAGGATAAGAGGAGGTCGTGTAAGGTCAAGGGAAGGATGACATTGGCCACACGTAAGACAAGTGATCCCACAATAAGAAAAGACGATGTGTTAGAGTGGCTTTGGGCCTTATTTTCTGGTTAAATTAGAAAGAACAAGATAGAGTACGAGGAACAAATTTTGCAAGGTTTGAAGAATTGAACAGGTTGTGAACGTGACTATCATGCAAAAAAGAAGAAAATTTCATTGGCAGTGGGAAGAGGTGAGCATGATTGTCAGTAGTGGTATTTCTATTTTAAGGGTTTGGGATGGTTTTGGTTTATCTATATGCAAGGGTAATGAAGGGCTTTATGTGTTGAAATTAGAAGGAAAGTCAAAATGTCTTGGAATTTCTTTTAATAATTCAAATGATTAGCTTGGTTATGAGCATTTAGGGTTAGTCATTTTATGTTGGTGAAGTGTTTATTTCAAGTAGGAAACCTATAAGTAAAGACCTTTGTTACTGATTGTTTGTTCATGGCTGAGATGTTAAAGGATTTTTTGTTCTAAAATGTGATATTTGTTAGAATAGAAAAGCCTAAAATTCAACTAACACTACAAGAGGGTACACAAAAACCAATTGGCTTATCAATTGGTAATCGACCACCAAAACACTTTTTGGTTACCAAAATATGCAGGTAGCAAGCAATCACCAAATCTTTGATTTGTAAGATAGAGCAGCCGGATTTCTGACCGATTGGGATAACTGAGAGAGTAACTGATTGGGTTGGTAGGGAAAGTGACTGATTATATCGGTCAATATAGGTCTCAATTATTTCATATTCACATACCAAATTCAAAAAATTTTAGAAGTTAAATTAAAAAAACTTGATTATTTCACATACCTAAGTTCAAACTTTTTAGTTCAAGATTTCTCAATATTTTCTTTTTAATATTTCCTTTATTTTGTACTAATTTTTAGTTATTGTCTAGTTTTATATTCTATCAGAAGTGAAAAGGCAAAGGCCTTCAAACAGCAGAAAAATTAGAAGAGGAAACTTTTCTTCCATTAGCTCAACAACCTTAGGCCTATTTCTAAGAGTCCTAATAAATACTTAACTTAAAGTTCTTAGAGAAGAGATCAGCTTCTCCCTTGTGTTAAAGAGATGAAATGTTGGGAAAGAAATAGACTATGGTAGAAAGCAGCATAAGAGAAGAGAGAAAAAACAAAAACAAAGAGTGGGAGGAGCATAAAGGAAAACAAACGAATGATGACAATTTAAAAGTCAAAAGTAATGAAGCTAATTGGTCAGCCTTGTTTATCATGGATTGTTAGCGTGGATTTTCGAGGAGAGCGACTGGCATGGTGACCAGTCAATGACCAAAATTTGTGATTGATTTTGTAATGGTCACCTAGTCAATTATTAATTCTCATTAGGAAAATGCACTTACTTTTTTTTTACTGCATTGGCAATCAATAGGCACGTGACCACTTTATTGGTCACCATGCCTGGTCATCTTAGTGAGTTTTTGTTGTAGTGTAATATGTTCATTGTGTTTTGTTCTTTGTTGTGCAAGATGACAGTTGGGGGTAATGTGGGGTTCAAGTGTACATTTCATTGTAGATGGAGGTTTAGGTATTTACCTTTCAAATATGAGGGAGGATAGAAAAAGTGTATATATAAGTAGCAATTATTTTACCATGTGTTATTCGTCTGTGAGTTTCATTATAGAACATGGTTTCCAAAATGTGAGAAATGTTTCCTAGTAAAAAACATAGATAGTTTTGATGGATGATGGGTATGTTAAATCAATATGTGATAAAGATATAGCCATCAAAGCATTTCAATTAGTGTTTGAAAGAGGCAATGTCACTTTTGCGTAAAGTATAATGACAAATGTAGCATTGAAGTAATGGAGGAAGCAGGGCCACAAATGTAGTAGGATAGAGGTGATAAGTGATGGTGATCTAAAAAAAGAAATTATAGGTGGTTCACAGTGAGGTGAGGATGTAGATTATTGAAAGGATACAGATATGAAGGCCAAGTTAAAGGGAGAAGAGCAGGCAGATGAGGAAGCAAATAAAGGTAAGGCACACAAACAAGTTGATGAGGTGAGTACAAGATTGTTTAATCCTAAGGAGAATGATGAGGATGTGTCAAGAGCCCGAGAAAACCTAGAAAATTTTGTGGAAAAGTTTAGAAAAATGCATAAAGATAATGGTGATGGTGATCATGATGATCAAAGTGAAACAGATAATGTTTTCATGCCCTGAAATAGGGATGAAATAAATGAGGATCAGATGGAAGCAGAGGAGGACGATGTTGATGTAAGAATTGTAGTGATGGGGAACACACTAATTACTTGGACTCTATTGATGCTAGAAGTATACCGTCTGATGTTGAAGTTGGTGAAGATGGCAATGAACCAAACATCCACTTTAGAAGAAGTAGATTTTCGAAGTATGATCTTAAGGAAAGGAAGTGTTTTATCTCTTTTAGGTAGGGTTGAGATTTTATGACTTAGAGTAACTCAATGAGGCACGTACTATGTATATTCTTTTTCACCATCAAGACTAGTGGTTTAAATTTAGTAATAGGATCATGGTTGGGGGTATGATGTCCAACTGGATGCCTTTTCCATGCTTGGGCATCATATAACGAAAATCTTGACCAAGGCCAAATAAAATGGATTAGGAAGTCCTACATATGCAACAAGAAATTAAGTTGAGGTTAGCCACTGCTAGATACATTGCCCATAATTACCAGGAAACAATAAGAGGCAAATGAAGGATGAAATTTAAGCAATTAAATGAAAAAAATGAAAAATGAGCTATGTGAAGATTAGTGTACATGTTGAAAAGGGAAAAAGAAATTATGAAGTCGAAGCATGAGAAAAGGATTGTTCATGAGTATGGTCTTACTATGTAGGTGAATTGTTTAGGCATGATCCAGGGAGCACTATGTTATGTGATTTGATATCAATACCACTTGTCACACATGAAATATTTTTCCTAGTTTACATATGCTTTGATGCATGTAAGAAAGGTTTTTTGGCAGGGTGTAGAAGACTAGTTGGTGTTGATAGTTGTTTTCCTAAAAGTTTTGTTGAGGGTAAGTTATTAGCCGTTGTTGGTTAAGATGGAAATGACCAAATGTTTCCAATGGTTTAACTAGTTCTGGGGGTTGAGAATAAGGCTTTATGGCCATTGTTGTTAGAAGCATCGAAGAATAATTTGTCATTTTTAATCAATAAAAAACATTTGGTGTGACTTTAGTATTTTTTTTATTTGAAAAAGGGGCTCTATGTGAATGGTTGTTGATACTATATGGGCCCTATTGGCCTATACCATGGCACAGGCTACCCAAACCTATCTAATGGGACCAAGCATTGAAGTTCCCTAATCTGGACAACTCTTCATCCCCATGGCCCAACATGCTGGCAATGAATTTGATAAGAAAAGAGATTTTATCTTGGAAATGGATTCTTGCCTTTTGTGGGAATTCCTTTCCTACATCATCTCCTCCCAGCCCTATAGAAGGGGAACCCCACAGCAATCCTGAGGTACTCAATGTGGCAACGTGCGGATCGTTTTCGGGAGTCGCCACCAATCAGTTTTCTTAGGTCGATTGGTCACCTTAAAATTGGTCTGCGAGAGTTCGGGGATCGGGAGTACGGTTACGTTAAAACAACTTTGTTAAAACGCCCAAAAATTGGCACCTTAGTTGATTTTAATTTTGTTTTGCTTTGCTTTTAAATAATTCTCAGTTAATTTTCAAAATTAGAAATTTTAACTGGATTAGTCGAAATGTGGATTTTTAAATTAATTAATTTGTATGAAATTTTATACTTCCGAACCATGGACTCTGCCGAGTCATTTGGACACGGAAGATTTTTTATTCCGAACCATGGACTCTACCGAGTCATTTGGACACGGAATTTGGTGAACTTTTAAATAATTTAATCCATATTGTAAATATGGATTTTTATCTTTTTTTTTATTTAATTTATTTATTTTGAAAGTTTGATATTTTCCAAACCGTAGATCCTGCTGGATCATCCGGATATGGAAATTACTTTAATTAATTGTTAGTTATATAATTATTATTTTTATGGAATTTATTATTACTAATTTGTAAGTCTTTTTTTTTTAGATTTATTAATAATCTAAAAAATTTATTTTTTATTCTTTACATTTTCTTTTCTTTTCTTTCTTTTCTTTCTTTCTTTTCTTTCTTTTTGATTTTATCTTTCTTTTAGTTTTATTTTTCCTTTCTTTTCTTTCTTTTCTTTTCTTTTCTTTTTCTTTTCTTTCTTTTCTTTATTTCTTTTCTGTTTTTATCTTTTCTTTTTCTTTTCTTTCTTTTCTTTCTTTCTTTTCTTTTTTTATGTTTTTCTTATCTTTCTTATCTTTTTCTTATCTTTCTTTTAGTTTTTTTTAGTGAAAGTTATTTATTATTTAAATAATTATTCAATTTATAAAAGAAAAATAAAAATAATTGGCTTTTTAAAAAATTATTTTTATTAGGCTTAAAAAATAATCTTCTTTTAATTTTCATTTATTTATTTAAGTAAGGGTAAAGGTGAATTAAATTAAAAAAAATTATATAAAGGAAAATTAATAATAATAAAGTGGGGCTTTTTGGCCATCCACTTTAAAAATAAATAATAATAAAGGTTAGCAAAGTTAATTAAATTAATTAACAACAATAATAAAAATTAGCCAAGTTTAATTAAATTAATTGATTAACAACAATAATAAAAAGTTAGTCAAGTTAATTAAATTAATTGATTAACAACAATAATAAAAAGTTAGTCAAGTTAATTAAATTAATTAATTAACAACAATAATAAAAAGTTAGTCAAGTTAATTAAATTAATTAATTAACAACAATAATAAAAAGTTGGTCAAGTTAATTAAATTAATTAATTAACAACAATAAAAGTTAGCCAAGTTAATTAAATTAATTAATTAACAACAATAAAAGTTAGCCAAGTTAATTAAATTAATTAATTAACAACAATAAAAGTTAGCCAAGTTAATTAATTAATTAATTAACAACAATAAAAGTTAGCCAAGTTAATTAATTAATTAACAAAAATAAGAAAAAGTTAGACAAGTTAATTAAATTAATTAACAACAATAATAAAAAGTTAGCCAAGTTAATTAAATTAATTAATTAACAACAATAATAAAAAGTTAATTAATTGTTAACAACAATTATAAAAGTTAGTAATAATGCAAAAATTAAAAGGTTAGTAACAATAATAATATTAAAAGTTAGTTGTTAGAAAGTTAATAACAAAAAAAAAAAAAAGGGTTAGTAATAATAACAAATAAGTAAAACAAGTAAAAATTAAAATAGTTAGGAATTAATTCTGCAAGAACAAAATAAAAGGTTAGTGACCAAAGTGAAAGAAATAAAAAAAATAGAGGACAAAACAAGGGTTGTACCCTTTAGTTTTAATTTTGAATTTTGCTGGGAACGTGAGACAGAGCACACGCGAGGGAGGAGGAGGGAGGAGCAGGCACGGCGCAGGGGAGGAAGAGGAAGGGCAGGGTGGCGCAAGGGAGGAACGCAGCGGCGGCGTGGCAACGGCGCGGACGGAGCGGCGGCAGGCGACGGCCGGCAGAGGAAGGAGAAAGAGAGAGAAAACGAGAGGAGAGAGAGAGAGAACGCACGGGAAATGGAAGGAAGAAGATGGTCGAACTGTCGAAATAAAAAATTTTGGGATTTTCTGGAGAATGGAAGGAGATCCAGGGGCTAAGGCAGTAATTTTTTCTATTTTTTAAAACGGAGCTCTAAGCTTTCTCTGTATTTTTTTCTGTGTTCAGCACAAAATTTGGGGGGCTATTTATAGAGGAAGTTTAGCTGAACTGTTGATGGATAAATTAATAAAAAATTTCAAACTTATCTCTTAAATTGGTAAAATGACAGTTTTAGTCCTTCACGTCTCTCAGCCTCTGGATAAGTTCCTGAAGCTTCTGATTTTGACAATTTTGTCGTTTTCTGTCAATTTGAGCCAAAAACGTCGGCAGGCTCAAAATTTTATGTGACAAACTGCCAAATGCTCCTGGAACTTTCAGAATTTGTCAATTTTGCCTGAAACTTCTTAAATTTGTCATTTTTACCTCAAACTTTTAAATTTTGTCATTTTTATGGAGTTTTCTTTTTTTTTCTTTCAAACATACACATATACACACATATATCAAATCTTCACAAAACAAAACAAAAAAAAATATATATATATATATATTTTAAACTAATTAAAAAAATTTAGTAATAATAATAACAATAATAATAATAATACATTTTTTTATTTAATTTTTTTTAAAATTATTTTAATGGCCGGACGAAATTGGGTGTCAACAGCTGCCCCCCTTTGCATACTTCATGGGACATGATGTATGCAAAGTTAGTTACCAAATTTCGTCCAGCTTAGCTAGGCATTGAAAACCTTCTCGCCGCCTAAACTCTGAGGTTTAAGGAAAGGTCCTTAGAACCTCTAACGATAGGAAAGGTTCTATCGTTGTAAGATGGACTGAATGATTGATTGTTTGTTTGAGGTTAAGGAAAGGTCCTTAGAACCTCTAACGATAGGAAAGGTTCTATCGTTGTAAGATGGACTGAATGATTGATTGTTTTTTTTTTTTTTTTTAGGTTTAAGGAAAGGTCCTTAGAACCTCTAACGATAGGAAAGGTTCTATCGTTGTAAGATGGACTGAATGATTGATTGTTTGTTTGAGGTTTAAGGAAAGGTCCTTAGAACCTCTAACGATAGGAAAGGTTCTATCGTTGTAAGATGGACTGAAAGATTGATTGTTTGTTTGAGGTTAAGGAAAGGTCCTTAGAACCTCTAAAGATAGGAAAGGTTCTATCGTCGTAAGATGGACTGAATGATTGATTGTTTGTTTGAGGTTTAAGGAAAGGTCCTTAGAACCTCTAACGATAGGAAAGGTTCTATCGTTGTAAGATGGACTGAATGATTGATTGTTTGTTTGAGGTTAAAGAAAGGTCCTTAGAACCTCTAACGATAGGAAAGGTTCTATCGTTGTAAGATGGACTGAATGATTGATTGTTTTTTTTTAGGTTTAAGGAAAGGTCCTTAGAACCTCTAACGATAGGAAAGGTTCTATCGTTGTAAGATGGACTGAATGATTGATTGTTTGTTTGAGGTTTAAGGAAAGATCCTTAGAACCTCTAACGATAGGAAAGGTTCTATCGTTGTAAGATGGACTGAATGATTGATTGTTTGTTTGAGGTTTAAGGAAAGGTCCTTAGAACCTCTAACGATAGGAAAGGTTCTATCGTTGTAAGATGGACTGAATGATTGATTGTTTGTTTGAGGTTTAAGGAAAGGTCCTTAGAACCTCTAACGATAGGAAAGGTTCTATCGTTGTAAGATGGACTGAATGATTGATTGATGTCGAGGCAAAGGTTCCATCCTTAAAACCTCGAATTGATTGATTGATGTCGAGGTAAAGGTTCCATCCTTAAAACCTCGGATTGATAATTGATCTCGAGGCAAAGGTTCCATCCTTAAAACCTCGGATTGATTGATTGATCTCGAGGCAAAGGTTCCATCCTTAAAACCCCGGATTGATTGATTGATCTCGAGGCAAAGGTTCTATCCTTAAAACCTCGGATTGATTGATTGATGTCGAGGCAAAGGTTCCATCCTTAAAACCTCGAATTGATTGATTGATGTCGAGGCAAAGGTTCCATCCTTAAAACCTCGGATTGATAATTGATCTCGAGGCAAAGGTTCCATCCTTAAAACCCCGGATTGATTGATTGATCTCGAGGCAAAGGTTCTATCCTTAAAACCTCGGATTGATTGATTGATCTCGAGGCAAAGGTTCCATCCTTAAAACCCCGGATTGATTGATTGATGTCGAGGCAAAGGTTCCATCCTTAAAACCTCGACGATTGATTGAGTTCGAGGCAAAGGTTCCATCCTTAAAACCTCGGATTGATAATTGATTGTTTTCGAGGCAAAGGTTCCATCCTTAAAACCTCGATGATGAAAATTGATTGTTTTCGAGGCAAAGGTTCCATCCTTAAAACCCCGATGATGAAAATTGGTTGTTTTCGAGGCAAAGGTTCTCTCCTTAAAGCCTCGGATTGATAATTGATTGTTTTCGAGGCAAAGGTTCTATCCTTAAAACCTCGATGATGAAAATTGATTATTTTCGAGGCAAAGGTTCCATCCTTAAAACCCCGATGATGAAAATTGAATGTTTTCGAGGCAAAGGTTCCATCCTTAAAACCCCGATGATGAAAATTGATTCTTTTCGAGGCAAAGGTTCCATCCTTAAAACCCTGATGATGAAAATTGATTTTGAGGCTAAGGAGCTTTCCTTAGGACCTCGAGCAAAATTTATATGAAAGCAATTGAAATTGGAATAATTTTCTTCGAAAGTGTGAATTTTCATAATAGGCGAGCGCAAAGAATTAGGCTTCGATAAAACAAGTGAATCTTGATGATGACAATAACACTGACAAATTATGTAAAGGGAACGGATGTTTGGAATCAATATTCAAGGTTCATCTAATATTTTCTTCAGTAAATATAGATTCCCTTGTGAGATATGTCATCCGAATAAGGTTAAAGCTTAACTACCCCAAAATGTTATGCCTAGTAGACCTAATAGGATGCGTCTCAAAAGTAACAAAAATTACTCTTTACTCAGCCATTCCAACCTAAAGGCATTGTCCTATGGTTTTAATATCAGCATGGACGAAACGATATTATAAAAAAAAGAAATTCCCTGAAAGGAAAAACTGAAACGCGAAAGAAAATGCTGATAATGAAACTAAAGGACAAGAAAAACGGATCAGATCGCTTCTTTCTTCCACAATACTTCAACAGGGTGAGTAGAGGACCATTATGGGAGTGAACTAGTCGGGAAAGACTGTCGTGTCCAGTCTATCTGAATCATTGCTGGATCTGGTTCAGGAACAAAAGCTTGTATTTTATCTAGCAATTCTTCAGCAGTTGTTGCGGATATTATGATTCGCCGTGCCACTCTTGATATGAAATTCTTCTGCATAGCATAATCCATAAAAGCTATCAGACCTGTAAAGAAATTGTTAACATTTAAAAGCCCAATGGGTTTCTTATGCAAATTAAGTTGGGCCATGGAAGCAATTTGAAAGACTTCTCCCAATGTGCCAAAACCACCTGGTAAAGTGATAAAAGCATCAGCATTTAAAAGCATTTGTAACACACGCTCTTGCAAATTTTTAACCACTAATTCTTCTTCAATCGTGCCCCCAGAAATAAATTTCAGAGGTCCAGGGATAATGCCCAGAACTTGACTTCCTCCTAGAGATGCTGCTGATGCTACACCTCCCATTAATCCGACACTACCTCCTCCATAAACTAAATGTATTTTTCGCTCAGCTAATACTCTACCCAAATGGTTGGCTGCTTTTAAATACTCTTCATCTTTTCCAGGAAAAGCCCCAGAAAATACACAAATACTTCGGGATTTACGAGTTGGGGTTTTCTCCATTCCTATCCTTACTCTTGTGAGAAAAGAGGATATATTTATAGAGATGAAGAGATAAGGCAATAATTTTATTTTCAAGAATGGATACATTATTGCCAGCTATTCACAGTAGTCACAAGTATGACTTTGGTCAGGTATGGGTACACTATCGTTAAAAGAGGAGGAAAATTTTCAAAATAGCTGCTAGCATGTACAGTAGTCACTACTGTAGCTTACATCAGGAGTAGGTACGTGATTGTTGGAAGAGAAGGAAAATTTTAAAAAGTGGCAGCTATATACAGTAATCATAACTGTATCTCATGTCAGGAGTGGGTACATTATTGGGAGGATAATTTCAAAAGCGACAGCTAGCATGTACAGTAATCGTGACTTTGGTTCACGTCAGGAGTGAATACATTATTACCAAAAGGGGAGGAAAATTTCAAAAGCGACAGCTAGCACGTACAGTAATCGTGACTTTGATCCTCGTCTTCCACTGGCTTTGCGTCCAGTAATGGCTTTAATGCTTTCTATGAATCGGTGATTTGCATCCCATCCAGTTTTCTCACAAACTGGCAAACTGGGTCGTTTAAAGTTAGATTCCCAAGACTATAACGATCTCGTTCTTTTTGGAAAATTATCCATAATCCAACAACCTCAAATTGCACTATTCCGCAAGAATGCGCTTCAAGAACCTCTCGAATATCTTCCAGAGATTCCTTACGCAAGCCATTCTTGATGAATTTTATTCTATCATTACGATTTCTGGTGATCACTCCTGGAGAACGACATTTATTGCCGCAAATCCACCATCCACAATTATGACAAACGCCTAGCCTATTTGCTCTTCTTTTTTTGGCATAAGCGCTTTTACCAAAGCCGGGCATACGGGGAAAGAACGCTTCTGGAACTTCACCAGCTGAACGAACCTTAGCTTCAATTAGCCACCGCACATTATCAGGAATGCCTTTGTGCATAAATACTCTGAATCGTTCACATCTAGCTTGATAAATCTTTTTAAGAACATTTATTGGGAAGGAAGGAAAATACTTTCGTAGGGCGGAAAGAGAAGACTCCATTGATGAAGGAGGCAAAGAAAGAAATTAGTGATTGTAGGAAATGAAAATAACTAACACATATTTATAGTGATGAAAGGGATAATGCGTTAATTACACTTGCAGAAGCAAGTACATTATTGTCAAAAGAAAAGACAAATGACAGCTTATATGTACAGCAATCATGACTGTGGCTCCCATCTTCCACTGATTTATGTCCAGTAATGGCTTCAATGCCTTCTATAAGTCGGGGATTTGCTTCCCATCCAGTTTCCTTACAAACTGACAAACAGGGTCGTTTAAAATCACATTCCCAAGACTGTAACGGTTTCGTTCTTTATGGTAAGTCCTCCATAAACTGATAATTTCACCTTGCACTTTTCCACAAGAATGCGTTTCAAGAGTCTCTCGGATATCTTCCAGAGATTCCTTACGCAGGCCATTCTTAATGAATTTTCTTTTATCTTCACGATTTATGGAGATGTATCCTAAAGAGCGACATTTAGTAATACAATTCCATCGCCCATATTTATAACACACGCCTAGTCTTTTTGCTCTTCGCCTTTTGGCATAACGGCTTTTACCTAAACCGGGCATGCGGGGCATAAATGCATCTGGAACTTCACCCGCCAAACGGACCTTAGCTTCAATTATCCACTGCACATTATCGGGAATGCCTTTGCGTGTAAAAACTCTGATTCTTTCACATCTAGCAAGGTAGATCTTTTTAAGGACTTTTATTGGAAGGGAAGGAAAGTATTTTCGCAGTGCAGAAAGAGTAGAATCCATTGATGAGAGAAGAGGGAAATGAATCAGTTATTGTAGGAGACTGGAATAACCGAATTTAGAAGTCACGGGGTATCTTATCCGCAGCTTAATCAGAAGGAAGAACACGCATTTATAGTGATGAAAAGAGATAACGTGTCGATTACACTTAGGGGAGCGTGTACATCTGTCAAAAGAAAATGCAAACTTTTCCAAATATAACAAACTGTATGTACAGTAATTGTGACTGTGGCTCACATCTTCCACTGGTTTTTCGTCCAGTAACGGCATTAACGGCTTCTATGAGTCGAGGATTTGCTTCCCATCCAGTTTTCTTACAAGCTGGCAAACAGGGTCATTTACAGTCAGATTCCCGGGACTGTAACGGTTTCGTTCTTCATGAAAAATGCTCCACAAACCAAGTAGTTCACGTTGCACAGATCCACAAGAATGCGTCTCAAGAGTCAATTGGATATCATCCAACGAGTCTTTACTCAGGCCATTCTTAATGAATCGTATTTTATCTTCTCGATTATCAGAGATCATCCCTAAAGAACGACATTTAGTATTACAAGTCCACCGTCCACATTTATGGCAGACTTGTAACCTTTTCGCTCTTCGCTTTTTGGCATAAGAGCTTTTGCCTATACCAGGCATGTGAGACACAAATGCCTCTGGGATTTCACCTGCTAGACGAACCTTGGCTTCGATTAACCACCGCACATCTTCAGGGATTCCTTTGTGCATCAGAACTCTTAATCGTTCACAGCGAACTTGGTAGATCTTTTTGAGGATGTTCATTGGGAGAGAAGGGAAATATTTTCGCAAGGCGGAAAAAGTAGGATCCATTTTCTAGGAGGAAGTAAAAGAAAGAAGGGGTGAAGGAATCAGTTATTATGGGCAACTGAGAGAACCGACTTGAGAGTCACGGAGTACCGTATCCGCCGTTTAACCGGAAAAGTAGATCCTACTTCATTTTGATAGATTTTTTTTTTTTTATCCATTGATCCAGTCCTCGATTATTGAATCCATTGTCCGCTTTTGACAAAGTTTCAACGACAATATTTCTTGATGTCTGCCTTATCTTTGACCACAGCTATCTCTTATCTTGGATGCTGCTAAGCTGGCATCAATCCTGTCCTTCCAGGTGTAGCCTCGATTATTGAATCAATTGCCAAGCTTTTGACAATATTGTCTACTTTATCCTTTTTGATATCTGCCTTATCCTTGGCTATAGCTATCTCTTATTTTGGATACTACTAGCTGATGTCAATCCTGTCCTTCCAGGTGTAGTCTCGATTATTGAATCAATTGCCAGGCTTTTGACATATTGTCTACCTTATCCTTGAATTCCTGATGCGGGTTGGTCCCGCATATTAGCTGTGTATCCAGTGATAGATTGGTAAGAGCTGATATTATTGAGATCTCAGCTTATACTGCTGTAACGGTGCGGTGGATGTGTTTCCCATTTGATTCCTATCATGTAAAAATCATGCATGCATGATGTGAAATGCATGAATGCAAAGCATGTGTAATTGATGGTTCTTTTTTTTTTTATTTTTATTTTTATTTATATTTATTTTTTTATTTTTTATTTTTTTTGGATTGATCTAGTTCTTCATATCTTTGCTTTACTGGATCCTCTTTATAATTGCCTTCTTGGACTATCATTGAATCTCTTTATGCTTTCCAGCTTTTGTTCACTGCCTCAAAAGCTCAACTCTTTTCAAAATCCCCTTTCTTTGACTTGTTCTTGAATTTTGGCCTCAATTTCTTTAAAGTTGGCCCGCCTCATAATTTATATCTCTTTCGGGTACTCATCCATTGTCATGGATTTGATACCATCAAAGGCTTTACTTTCAATGTCTGCTTTGCCCATTTTCTTCTGGCCGTGCCGACACTTGTTTACCCCCATGTTACAGTCCGAATGATTGCTCTTCCTTAGACTCAGGTTCTGATCCATAAGACTTGCCCTCTTGTCTATTGAGCTTCTTTCTTGGCAGTACTTTTCTTGTGCTTAGTAGAGACTACTTTGCCCCCTTGATTATGGTGTTTATGTGGAAAGAGATATCATCTCGCCTTTGATTTAATAGAAGGTTGAGGATTTTTAGACCTTTGTGATGGCACTTGATCGTAAATTTCTCTTACAAGAACCACATCTTATTAAAGAAAGACTCAAGCTATCTCCTTACTTTTAAGTCTACATACATTAATGAATAATGGTTTGGCCTTAAAGAAAAACTTTCATCAATTTTCAAAGCTTGACAAAGTAATTTACGGTCTTTGTTTTCAATTAAAATGTCCTGCCATTCTTCCCTTTCCAACTCGAAGACATAAACTGTGCAAGGCAATAAGGTAGAAACATGATTCACAATAATAGCCTTTTAACTGAATGAGGATGATATCGAGAGGTAAATGTTAGGTGTGAGGAAAGTTAAGTTTGAATGTTTTTTTTTTTTTTTTTGTGGCAGTCTTTTAGCTGAATGAGAATGATATTAAGAGGTAAATATTAGGTCTGAATAAAGTTAAGTTTGAGTGGTGTGAAAGAAGGGTCTTTTAATACTACTCGTGAGCAAATTTGATTATGGTGAAAAACTCAATAGTGATGACCTCAAACTTGCCACTCTTTCCAGAAAGTTAGACCTCATCTGTTGCCCCCCAACTATTGTGATCTTTATGCATGCTTGGTTTGAGGGTTGCTTTTATGTTCTAAACCGCCTTTGCAGGTTTTCAGTCTAGAATCCATAGCTCACTTTTTTTCTTTTTTTTTTTTTTTTTTTTTTTTGTTTTTTTGTGTGAGCTATGGTGATAACATACTTGATAACTCTCTTGAAGTGAGATGACTCAAGTGGCCTTGCTTGCTCGTGCTTGTTCTCAGTTCTTTTTGGTTTTGAATTTTCCCTTGTTGGCTTTTTGGTGGAAGGGATGAACTTTTTCCTTTTCGGAGTTTTTGTTACAGAGAACCGAGATCATAGCCTTCTTGAAATGAGATGATTCAAGTGGCCTTACTTGCTTGTGTTTGCTCTCAGTCTCGCTTTTTTTGGTTTTGAATTTTCCCTTGTTGGTTTTTTGATGGAAGGGATGAACTTTTTCCTTTTTTTTTGGAGTTTGTGTTATGGAGAACCGAGATCATAGCCTTCTTGAAGTAAGATGACTCAAGTGGCTTTATTTGCTTCTCTTTTTTTTTTTTTGGATTTTTTTTTCTTGTTTGGATTTTCTCTTTAATGGCTTTTGATGGAAGGGAGGAACTTCTTTCCTTTGTTGGAATTTGTGTTGTGGAAAACTGAGAATTTTTTTTTGTATTGAGCATTTGTGAGAATTGGGAGGCCATTGAAGTCATTTAATATGAGAGCTAACTTCTTTGGAAGTTAATCCCGGACTCCTTGCAAGGATGTTGATAACCACTGTGAATTCTTTTTGAGGGTTGAGGTGCAACATATGAAATCCTTCTTACTAGATTTGGCAGCACTTTCAAGATCATTACTATCAAATTTTCCTTAACTTTTTATTTTCACCCACGAGTAGTATCATTTAGAAAGCAAAGTATGATAGCAATAATGGATAGTATAATGGAAAGGAGTGAGAGATGGATATAAAAACAGAATTTTTGGTAAGAAGTGATAGAATGTGTAGGTGTAATAATTGAATTTTTGGTAAAAATTGGTACAATATGTAGATGTAATAATGGAATTAAAAAGTGGTATAATGTACACGTAACATCTTTTTGTTAGAGAACAAAAAGAATTACCAGTTGTCAAAAAGTAAAGTGTGATGGCAATAATAGATAGTATAATGGCAAAGAGTGTAAAAATGGAAAGTAGTAGAATGCACGCATTACATCTTTTTGTTGTACCAGAAAGAATACCAGGTGTCCATCTAACAAAGACTACACCCTAGATTCTGGACTAAATCTAGGAGATTTTTACTATTAGATTACTTTTGCAAGCTTTCAAAGATACAAGTTTATTCAAAGGATTTGCTGTCATTCGAAAATGTATGCGGACTGTTAGGTCAGATCTGACTTGGAGCCCTTCCAAAATCAATGTAATTCCAGCTCAAAATCTTCACTTTCAATTATCAATCACATCATGGCCTAGCAACTTAGACTCGACCAACTGTTGGACCTTGAGTTTCAGCACCACAGACTTTTCAGTTACATTTGGGATTTGGGTCACACCAACTTGGAAGAGAAGGTCACTTGGCCTTTGCTACTATTGATATAGATGATAGCAGAATGCCTTCTTCAGCAAAGACTGTGATTAACTTTCCTTCAAAAATGAATTTCATTTTTTGGTGTAATGAGGAGGGAATTGCTCCGGCCATATGAATCCATGGTCTTCCCAACAGACAAGTATAAGAAGGATTAATGTCCATAACTTGGAATGTGATATGAAAGACACAAGGGCCGATCTCTATTGGCAGCTCTATTTTTCCGACGACATTTCTATTCGTCCCGTCAAATGCTTGAATAGTGATATGACTGTAGTTGAGGTATGATGAGTCTATACCAAACTTGTGTAAGGTCTCAATTGGCATTATGTTTAGAGCTGACCCATTATCAACAATAACTCTAGTCATAGTTCGATCTTTGTATTTAACCGAAATATATAGAGCCTTAGAGTGACCCCTTCCTTCTGCTGGTATCTCATCGTCAGTGAATGTGATGAGATTCTGTGCGGTGATGTTGTTGACGAGGTGGTCAAAATTATTCACTGAAATATCTGGCTCAACATAGGCCTTATTCAAGACTTTGAGGAGGGTTTCTCGATGAGCATCAGAGCTTATGAGTAGTGAAAGTATGGAGATCTTTGTTGGCAGGTGGTTTAACTGCTCCACGGCACTGTACTCACTTTGCTTCATGAGTTTGAGGAACTCAGTAGTTTGTTCATCTGTCACCTCTTGAGACATCTTTTGCTCTTTAGATGTATCTGTATCTAGAGGCTCACTTGTTGGGTCTGTGACGTTCTTATCTTGTCGAAGCTTGTACATTTGTTCTGGAGAGTAACATGGACCACTTCTAGTCATACTCCTAACTTCTAACGGAGTTGATGTGATGTTGGAAGTGTAATCATGGCTCCATGGAACAGCCTTGTCTGATTTGTAGAGGAATGACCTCGGGACTCGAGTTCTTAAAGGCTTGACAATAGATTTTGAAATTGGTATAACTAGTGGTTTTGGCGTAGCATTGACTTCCCGTTTTTTAGTGATCACATTTACATCATCATCTTTATCCGACGTAGAAATGATGAGTTGGGAAGAGTCCATGAGCCTTTGTAGACTTTCACGGAATTCTGAGCATTCTTGGATAGAATGACTTTTACTGTCATGAAAGTCACACCAGTCCTCATCTTTGACTTCTTCATGTTTAAAAGAAGACTTCCGGATGATAACCCCTTCTTTTAGAAGGCATGAATATACATGCTTAAGAGGGGTTATGATATCGTTGACTGACTTCTTTATCGGCTGGTGTTCTTCTATCATATTGACTGGTTTTGCTTGATGAGGCGGCAATGGATTGTGAGTGACGTTTGGTTCATCGGAAAAGTCCAACCACTTTGACTCGATTAATTGTTGAACTATACGCTTCAATGCCATGCAGTTTTCCAAGCCATGGCCTGGAACGCCATCATGATATGGGCAGGTAATGTTAGGGTCATACCACCTTGGATATGGGGGTTTGAATGGCTTTGTAGGAATTGGACGGATAAATTGTCTTTCGATGAGTTTTGGGTATAACTCAGTATAAGTCATGGAAATTGGTGTGAAAACTTCTCTTGGTCTTGGTGCAGGTACTGGAGGAGTAGGAGCAGGTGGCCATGACTGATTAGGTCTGTTAAAAGGATAATTGTTGGGCCTATTGGAAGGATAATTATTGGGCCTATTCAGAGGATAATCATTGGGCCTATTTGGAAGGTAATTATCGGGCCCATTGGCAAAATAGGATAGGCGAGGTCCGATAGCCACCGTATCCACGAGGGGAATCCCTCTTTCGCGTCCTATTTGTTGTACTTCTTCATCTTTTGTTCTGGATGGTCCTCCTCTTTTCATAGGATCACTAAAGGACTCAGCAATCTTCCCAGTCCTAATCCCATGCTCGATCCTTTCTCCAGACATGACAACATCGGAGAAATTAGTTGCCGAATTGCCAATGAGTTTGTCATAATATGGGCATTTCAGTGTCTGGACAAACAAAGTGACCATTTCTTTTTCTGTCATGGGTGGCTGAACTTGTGCAGCTAAGTCCCTCCACCGTTGGGCATATTCTTTGAAAGTTTCTGGCTTTTTCTTCTCCATGTTTTGGAGAGTTTGGCGATCCGGAGCCAAGTCCATAACATGTTTATAGTTGCCGATGAAGGCCTGAGCAAGGTCATTCCAAGTTTTGATGTTTCTTGGTCCTTGACTTAGATACCACTGCAATGCTGATTTTGTGAGACTTTCCTGAAAAAGTGCAATCCATACCTTTTCATCTTTTGTGAGTGGTTGTAGTCTCCTTAGGAACAGTGTGATGTGAGTGATGGGATCACTCGTTCCGTCGTATTTTACGAAATCCGGTACTTTAAAGTCCGTAGGGATTATGACGTCTGGCACTAAGCAGAGCTCATCCACTGAGAGAGATCCGAATATATTACCTCCTTCAATGGCTCGCAGTCTCTTCTCTATTGTTTCGAGTTTTTGAGATTCTCCTTCTTCCTTTGGTGGTGTCTTCTTCTCTTCATACACAGTGTCTTGTTTCAGGTGAACACTAGCAGACTGTCCTGATTCCTGAAACAGGTTTTCTTGGACTGAGACTCGTTGCGGAGTGAATCCCGGAGGATAAGTGGGATCTTGTGCTTCTTTGATGGGAACTTGAGTTACTTTCTCCTTGATTAGTTCCATGAATTGTCTCATCTGTTCTGCCATACTTTCTATCTTGGACTCCATCTCTATAAGACGTCCTTCGGCTTGTTCTGCCATTAATCTTGTTTGAAGCCGAGTTGAATATCGGTGTTGAGGTCCAATTTTACCTTTTTAAAGGAATATTTATTTTATTAGATTCTATGCGTATATGATTGATGTGATGAATGCGTGTATGCAATGTGAGATTATGTTTTTATCAGACTTTGTATGCACGTGATTGATGTAATAGATGCATGCAACATAAAGTGAGATTATGTTTTTATCAGACTTTATATGCACGTGATTAATGTAATGCATGCATGCGATGAGTGAGTTTGCTTATCCATTATCGTGGAACTTCAAAACTTTTAGTTGTCATTATAAAGACAAAAAAGTTAGCATAATTTGATGCGTGGTTTTGATGCATGAAGAATAATTGCACAAGAAAGATAAGGTTATTAATAAGTTAAATAGCAATTAACAACTCATGAAGTATTATGGATAAACAAGTTAAAACCATACGAAGAAAAGTGTAGAGTAACAACACAACATAACAAGGATATGCTTATGGCGTTGGTAAAATGGTAGAAATACTATGGTTAGTTCTATGGTTAAGTGGGGAGTTCTATATGCATAAGGTGGCTTATCAAAAAGGCAAGGGATAGTTCCCGAATCCCGTCACTAAATTATAGTGACGGCCCGATTCCTTACCCTCTAGGGTTAATGTAAGGAATGGATTAATTCGAGTCGTAGCTTTTCGTGGGCCCATGCAGAGACTAACCGTCTCAGAAGGCAATACACTACTTTGCTACTTTGAAACCGGTGAAGGCTTGGAGACCATGGCCTCACAAGGACAACAACACCAATTCCGCTTAGAAAGAATCGTGTTCGATTTAAGTAAGCTCGGGTATAGAGCTTCATATTGTGAATCCATAATGCATGTTTTCGCTAAGTAAATATAGCATATAAAAATCCACATAATAAGCAAAGTAAATTAAAACAAATCAACTTTAGGCTCGACTCACTAACGTCGGGTCCCCAGCGGAGTCGCCAAGCTGTGGCAACGTGCGGATCGTTTTCGGGAGTCGCCACCAATCAGTTTTCTTAGGTCGATTGGTCACCTTAAAATTGGTCTGCGAGAGTTCGGGGATCGGGAGTACGGTTACGTTAAAACAACTTTGTTAAAACGCCCAAAAATTGGCACCTTAGTTGATTTTAATTTTGTTTTGCTTTGCTTTTAAATAATTCTCAGTTAATTTTCAAAATTAGAAATTTTAACTGGATTAGTCGAAATGTGGATTTTTAAATTAATTAATTTGTATGAAATTTTATACTTCCGAACCATGGACTCTGCCGAGTCATTTGGACACGGAAGATTTTTTATTCCGAACCATGGACTCTACCGAGTCATTTGGACACGGAATTTGGTGAACTTTTAAATAATTTAATCCATATTGTAAATATGGATTTTTATCTTTTTTTTTATTTAATTTATTTATTTTGAAAGTTTGATATTTTCCAAACCGTAGATCCTGCTGGATCATCCGGATATGGAAATTACTTTAATTAATTGTTAGTTATATAATTATTATTTTTATGGAATTTATTATTACTAATTTGTAAGTCTTTTTTTTTTAGATTTATTAATAATCTAAAAAATTTATTTTTTATTCTTTACATTTTCTTTTCTTTTCTTTCTTTTCTTTCTTTCTTTTCTTTCTTTTTGATTTTATCTTTCTTTTAGTTTTATTTTTCCTTTCTTTTCTTTCTTTTCTTTTCTTTTCTTTTTCTTTTCTTTCTTTTCTTTATTTCTTTTCTGTTTTTATCTTTTCTTTTTCTTTTCTTTCTTTTCTTTCTTTCTTTTCTTTTTTTATGTTTTTCTTATCTTTCTTATCTTTTTCTTATCTTTCTTTTAGTTTTTTTTAGTGAAAGTTATTTATTATTTAAATAATTATTCAATTTATAAAAGAAAAATAAAAATAATTGGCTTTTTAAAAAATTATTTTTATTAGGCTTAAAAAATAATCTTCTTTTAATTTTCATTTATTTATTTAAGTAAGGGTAAAGGTGAATTAAATTAAAAAAAATTATATAAAGGAAAATTAATAATAATAAAGTGGGGCTTTTTGGCCATCCACTTTAAAAATAAATAATAATAAAGGTTAGCAAAGTTAATTAAATTAATTAACAACAATAATAAAAATTAGCCAAGTTTAATTAAATTAATTGATTAACAACAATAATAAAAAGTTAGTCAAGTTAATTAAATTAATTGATTAACAACAATAATAAAAAGTTAGTCAAGTTAATTAAATTAATTAATTAACAACAATAATAAAAAGTTAGTCAAGTTAATTAAATTAATTAATTAACAACAATAATAAAAAGTTGGTCAAGTTAATTAAATTAATTAATTAACAACAATAAAAGTTAGCCAAGTTAATTAAATTAATTAATTAACAACAATAAAAGTTAGCCAAGTTAATTAAATTAATTAATTAACAACAATAAAAGTTAGCCAAGTTAATTAATTAATTAATTAACAACAATAAAAGTTAGCCAAGTTAATTAATTAATTAACAAAAATAAGAAAAAGTTAGACAAGTTAATTAAATTAATTAACAACAATAATAAAAAGTTAGCCAAGTTAATTAAATTAATTAATTAACAACAATAATAAAAAGTTAATTAATTGTTAACAACAATTATAAAAGTTAGTAATAATGCAAAAATTAAAAGGTTAGTAACAATAATAATATTAAAAGTTAGTTGTTAGTAAGTTAATAACAAAAAAAAAAAAAAGGGTTAGTAATAATAACAAATAAGTAAAACAAGTAAAAATTAAAATAGTTAGGAATTAATTCTGCAAGAACAAAATAAAAGGTTAGTGACCAAAGTGAAAGAAATAAAAAAAATAGAGGACAAAACAAGGGTTGTACCCTTTAGTTTTAATTTTGAATTTTGCTGGGAACGTGAGACAGAGCACACGCGAGGGAGGAGGAGGGAGGAGCAGGCACGGCGCAGGGGAGGAAGAGGAAGGGCAGGGTGGCGCAAGGGAGGAACGCAGCGGCGGCGTGGCAACGGCGCGGACGGAGCGGCGGCAGGCGACGGCCGGCAGAGGAAGGAGAAAGAGAGAGAAAACGAGAGGAGAGAGAGAGAGAACGCACGGGAAATGGAAGGAAGAAGATGGTCGAACTGTCGAAATAAAAAATTTTGGGATTTTCTGGAGAATGGAAGGAGATCCAGGGGCTAAGGCAGTAATTTTTTCTATTTTTTAAAACGGAGCTCTAAGCTTTCTCTGTATTTTTTTCTGTGTTCAGCACAAAATTTGGGGGGCTATTTATAGAGGAAGTTTAGCTGAACTGTTGATGGATAAATTAATAAAAAATTTCAAACTTATCTCTTAAATTGGTAAAATGACAGTTTTAGTCCTTCACGTCTCTCAGCCTCTGGATAAGTTCCTGAAGCTTCTGATTTTGACAATTTTGTCGTTTTCTGTCAATTTGAGCCAAAAACGTCGGCAGGCTCAAAATTTTATGTGACAAACTGCCAAATGCTCCTGGAACTTTCAGAATTTGTCAATTTTGCCTGAAACTTCTTAAATTTGTCATTTTTACCTCAAACTTTTAAATTTTGTCATTTTTATGGAGTTTTCTTTTTTTTTCTTTCAAACATACACATATACACACATATATCAAATCTTCACAAAACAAAACAAAAAAAATATATATATATATATATATTTTAAACTAATTAAAAAAATTTAGTAATAATAATAACAATAATAATAATAATACATTTTTTTATTTAATTTTTTTTAAAATTATTTTAATGGCCGGACGAAATTGGGTGTCAACACTCAATACTAAGCATAACCTTAACACATCTAGCATTCTTCCACTCATACGACAAGCTAACTTGACCTTTAGAGGGTTCCCCCATGTACACACCCCAATGCTCTTATGGTATCTTAGAGTATAGGTTCCCTGGTCCATGTTGCTTAAGCTTTAATACCAGTCTGCCTAGTTTGGTTGCAGTCCCTCACTTTGGCTGTCAACTTGGTGTCGCCTATAAGAACACCAATCGTAACAAAAAGGAGATCACAACTAGACTAGGATCTTCTTAGGAATGAGCATGGCAATAATAACGACCAGGACCACTAGAACCAACTAGGAGGAACCATGGATCCGGAGGCAAGATGAAGTAATTGTCTAATAATTATGTTCTACTAATTTTAAAAATTTTGATATTTTTTTCAAAATTAACTGATATTTAAAAAATATTGCTTTACAAATGAGAAAATTGTATTTATAGAGAAAAAATTTATAATTTAAAATTTCTATTAACGGTAAAAAAATATTAGAAAAATTAAAATTATTAAAAGATAGCTGTCATAAAATTTAAATTAATATTTCAGAAGTTATCGTTGGACATGTAAAGAAGCAGGAGGTAAAACTTAGGTTATCAAAAACAAGGGGGAAAAGTGTATGTTGGGCCAACTGTAGGGAGTTACTATAAGTTTCCCAAAAAGTAAATGAACTTATGTGTACGGTTATGAACTAGGTGACCTAAAGTGTCAAGGTGCAGGAACAGGAAGCATCACACTTTAAAACTTTGGTAAGTAAAAATATTATAAAAATAAGACAAAAAGAGTTAGTTGAGGGCAGTAATAAGAACACAAAAGCTTGGAAACGGCATTCAAAGTAGAAGGATTATGTCAACTATGTTATTTTTTTTGTTAGCTAAAACAAATGTCATGAACCTCTCGAGCTACTTGCTATTGGACAACAATAATAGAAATGTTGCTGAAACTTGTAAGAAAAGACTTGATATCAATCACCAACATTTGACATTCCACCATCACATTGTCTCCATTTCTAATGTTAACAAAAGCTTGAACACAATTGTGAACGGCCTCAACCTTGGTGGCTCCTTGGGCATGGGTGGAATTATTAGCACGACGTCATGTGGATCCTCACGCTAAGGTGTAAGAAAATAGAGTCACTGCCTTAGTTTAATAATGGGTAAAAACCAAGTAAAAAAGCCAATTTGACTCTAAAACAATGAAAAGTTGAATTTTGTGCAAAACAGAAGATTTTGGGATTGGGGATCTGGTATGAATTGGGAATTTGGCATCAAATTCGCTTGAAACAAACCTAAAACAAGCAAAAATCAGTTGTTAGTATAATAAAAATGCATGCATGTGTTAAATATCAAACATGAGAGAGTGATCGTTTTTAGTTATTAGGCTTGGACTTAGATTGAACTCTTAAACTTCCTGCATACCTAGGTGTGAAATGGGATCAAAGCCTATATAGTTCATTCCCATGTGATTGAGAGGTTTAGATGACCAGTTAGGTACGTACCTGGGTGGTTGGTGTTGTTACTATGACATGGGTGCTCGGATCACCTTGTGGTATAGATCTCGGTGCTGACGATGGTCAGGATCATCTAGGAGTTACTTGAGATTGGTGGTAGAAATTTTCCCAATTATGTTCTTTTCGGTACCTAAAAAAACTAACACAAGTCTCAAAAGAAAACAAGAAACAAAAGAGTTAGTACGGAAACTAAACAGAAAAACATAAATGAAAGCTAAATGAAAAGTCAAAATTAGTTAAAGAAAATCTAAAATGCTTATAATCAACAATTAGCCTAAACCTTTATCAAAATCTATAGTGAATTAACATGAAATTGACACCAAACTAAACAGATGATGTTAGGACCGAGAATACAAATTAAAGAAAAAAATCAAAGAAAATGAAAAATAAAATAAAAAGAAGATTTAAAGTAAGGTTAATTAACTTAAAATTGATTAAATATGGGAAATCGTAAAAACTGAAATTAAGTGGAATAAACACATGAACTATATGATTATGAGGAAAACAAGATCATATTGATTAAAACTAATAAAAAGATAAAAATAAATGAAGACAAATCAAAATAAAGAAAAAAAACTAAATTTACAAAAAGCACCAATATGATTCTAAATCATTGTCAAAGATTAACCTGGATGCTAGACTATAAATAGAATAAATTTAAAAAGCAATCAAAGCATGAACACATGAATTCTAGAACGACTTAATTGGGAAACTGCAATCGAATGAGCTAATTGGAAGATCAGGATTGTTAAGGCTTAATCTTAGTAAGCGAAGAGAGTACAAGGATAACATGGGGGTTGGGCCCAAAAAGACTCTGAACTCGTCAGTTTCGCGTCTTAACTTGCTGCTTCTCTTGATCTTCGGTGGACAGCGGTGAATCGGAGGCAATAGTGGCTCGGTTCAACGACAAGAGCGAGCGGCAGACTGGGTGGCGGGATTGCCGAAGAACATGGGGGAGAATGGGCTCCTAAATCTGCGCCCTCGGTCCTCCTTAGACATCGTGATGCCGGTTACTGGTGAAGCGTTACCAATGGCACAGAGTGAACTTGTGTTTCGGGGGCTGTCGAAGACGATCGAGAGGTGGCTGCAGCGGCTGGGCAGTCGCTGGCTGGAGCTTGATGGAGAAAGGGGTGCCGACGTCAAATTTGCAAGGTTTGGGTGCTGAACAGCGGAGAGCCAAAAGCTAGGGGCAGCCCTATGGTTTTATCAATATCTTTTTGGGGTAAATTGCAAGTATTAGCCCCAACCTTTTAATTCTGTTCCTATTCTAACCCCAACCTTCAATTTATTCGTCACATCTTTTTTAGATGGAAATTGTTATCTATGATGGAATGATCCACAGTGGAATAGATCTCTCCCGGATTGGCCACACTAGCCCATAAAATATGTCAAGTCACCCAACCATGCAAGTACTGGCGCAAATTTTTTCTGCCAAGACTATGCATGGGAATTAAAACTACATTTTACAGCCAGCCACCCACCCACCTTTATATGTAGCTCAAGAAAGCCCATAAATAAAAAGGGAAAGACACTGGAGTTATAACCTGGGCAAATTAACCAAGGACAAATATAACACTTTTATTTCTATCTAACACAAACTCTCTCTCTCCCTCCTTCTTGCCCTGAACTTTACCCTTCTTTGCACTGGAACAAACTTGAAGTACAAATCTTACTCCCTCTGTTCTTTGATTTATTTCTCTTTTTTTCTTTATCTTTTTGTTTAAAGTTTTACTTATTTCATGGGTGGGTGGGTTAATTACTCGCGTGGAAAGGTGACTGGGATATTGGCTAGCTAGGCTAGTGTGGCCAATCTGGTAGAGATCTGTGTCACCATAGACCATTTCATTAGAGATAACGGTTTTCATAAAAAAAAGTTTGAAATGAAAAGTTTTAATCATGTTAGTAAAGTGTAATGAACAAACTGGAGGTTAAAGTTATAATAAGAACAAAATTAAAATGTTGCGTTAATGCATGCTATCTGTTGTCCCAAGTGCAACCAAGAGGGAGGGTTAATTGGTTGAATTCCAAAGTAACAAAAAATGGGTTGTTAAACCCTCAAACTCAAATGTAATTCAAGGAATAATAATTAACACTAATGTAACCAGAAAATGCCTACCACAATTCACCTAAACTTTAGTTTAAAACCTACCTTTGAAGTATTTTTAAAAACAAACAAGTTCAATTAAGATAGGTAGCATAAAACACCAAAGAGAGAAGCTTGCACAAGAGAATTTTTATAGAGCTTTGGTCTCTCCTCTTGAGAGCCTACTCCTCTCCTTGAGTTCACCACTTGAGAGTTTTCTTTTTCACTATGAAACACAAGAATACATAATTGCATACAAGAGCAAACAACCCTTTGGTAGTTCCTTCTACCTCAACGTCTCACTAGTTTTGTCAAAGGCTAACTAGAAACATTTCTCACTTCCTTTCCCTTGCAAGGAAATCACTCAATTACTTTAGATAAACTTAGTAATTTTGTGGTTACAAAGTGGTAAGAACAATGGGACCTCTCAAGGCTAAATAAGCAAATGAAAGCACAAGTTCTTGGCAAATATCAAGTTTGAGCTCTTGATGATGGATTCTCTTTCTTAGTTGCCAAGAGATTTTTCATTGGTGATTCTTGATGTTTTTATACTCCAATGGATGCAAAAAAGACGTTGAGGACCGTTGGAATGATTAGAAAGGTCCCCTTGAAATCTGATGAACGTTGCTGTCAATTTTGACAGAAAATTGCTTCTGTCGCCCAGTTTCATCCAAGTGAAATATTTTCACTCGGTTAAAAATTCAGTCTAATAACGAAATCCAAGATTTGACCTCCAACGGCTATATTGGTAATTAATAAGTTGTCAACGCTTAACACACGTGGAAATCTGATGTGACATGAATTTATAATGAATTTACAAAGATTTTTCAAGCCGGGAACTCACACGCAGGTCTGGAGTCCACGTTTCATCTAGTTGAAAAGTTTTCATTCGAATGAAATTTTTGTCCAGAATGAAAATGTTTTCGGATTCAAAAAATCACTTCAGTTTCAACACGTTGAAAGATTTTCACTCGAATGATTTTTTTGTCCAGAAGTAAAATGCTCTCGGGTTCGAAAAGTTTCAACACGTTGAAACTTTTTCACCCTGTTGAAACTATAGCTCCAGGATTTTCTTACTTCCAGACTTTAAAACTTCAACAAATTTTTTGCCAAGGAGATTTCTTCATTCACAAGTAATGTTTGAATCACAAAAAATACTTGATATATACTTGAGGAAACAATTTTTCTATCAAAGATCAAGGCTTTATGAATGAGTGACCAAAGCATAAATCTTTAAATAAAGCTTTGAAACACAAAAAGTAAATATGTTTTATTATCATCAAAATTAAATAAATATAAGTCATGAGTAGAACAAATCCAATACTATCTATCCTATCCCCTTGTTAAAGCTTCCGAATTTCCAGTCACAAGTTTTCCTTCCGAATCCCCTCTCCCTTCTACCGACATGTTCCCACCGTATAAACAGCCTTAATCCCCTAATACCTAGTCCTAGACCAATAAATATTATAATCCCTCTCAAATGAAATTAAATCTTGCAAGATTTCTACTACGCAAATCTCAATTTTTACCAAACTTACCTAAATGGCTTCAAATTTGACACTAAAAATAAAAATAACCTTCTTGATATGAGTTAATTAGGAGACTTACGTTTTTTTCCCTTCCAGCTGCTGGCTGGATTTCCTTTTTAGTAGAATTCTTTTGCCTATAAAAAAAATGTAATTAAGACCTAAATAAAATTTAAAGACTCAAAATACAAATTTTGGGATATGGTACAATAATTTTAGATAGAAAAATACTAAAATGCCCCTAGATACTAATTAACAAATATTTACCTAATTTAACCTAAGACGCATAAATAAAGGTCAAAATTAATATTAACAATAATATGTGAAAACTGGTAATCTTCCTTATCCATTGGAAGCAAACGGAAAGGAGGGCATCATAGATGACTTACAACTCAGCAGCAAAGGTGGAAGACTGGTAAGGAGATCTACAACTAGAAAACTGTCTCAAGCTTCTGCCTGACGATTTGCACGCCCAAGCTAAGGCACTCCTGTTGCTTTTAGGCTTCCAGGCCTATTGGTTAGAAAAATCCTCGGCATGTTTCTACATTCTGTAGATCCTCATGTGTAATTGAGTTTAATTGGTGGGTAGAGCTATTTCTTGTCATAAATTTAACTTGTTTGCGAGCAGTCTCCACTGTGTCTATTAGATTATCCCTGTTAAAGATAGTTGCAGTTGGAGCTGAAGGTTGATACCTAAAAATAGTTTCATTCCTAGCGGTCCAAATACTCAAAAGGGTAGACATAACATGCATGACGTTCAGATAGGCCCCGGTTGAAAATAAATTTTGAAAGGATGGAAAATATACTGGACTTGAGAAGTATATTCATAGATGATGGATTTAGGTACCGTCACCAAGTACCAATACACACGTCTTAATTTCTTATCAAGCATACATTTAGGTACGGCCACCAAGTAGCACTACACACATGAACTTAAAAACAAACAACACGATTACCAAAAAAAAAAAAAAACATAAAACACGTCTTCTTTTATTGAGCAGCAAACTTGCCGCTGGAAGGAAGACAGCAGAACTGGGTTTGGGCAGTTAAACTCAGGGGCGGCCAAGTTTGATGATGGTCTCCCAATCGGCGGTGGTATGGGAGCCCATGGACAGTTCGGCCTGAAAAAGTCCATACGTCTCGACGCATTGGAGGCCGGAACGATTCTTTTTAGAGTCGATGACGCCCCAGACGGTGCCGTCGAAGTGGTCCTTCCCGCGGATCTCAGCATAGCAGTGGTTGGAGTACCAGGGGCCCCATGCCGTGGACCAGGACGCCATCAAGTCAATGTCTGCAGCACCATCTAGACCCTTGATGCGGTAAACAACCGCCCCTGCTGAGCCTTCAGCGGCCCCGACGGGTTTGGTGTGGAAGAAGGCGCCCCATTGGCCGTTGCCGATCTCCATGGGGTATGGGGACTCACCGAGGTGGCCGTGCCAGTCGTGGGAGCCGATGAACCAGATGGTCTGCCCGGTGGCATTGTAGATGAGGCACTTGGTGGAGACGCCGTTTCCGAAGTTGGCCTTGAGGTTGTCCAAGTAGACGCGGGCGTTAACGGCCTTGTTCTCGGCGTTCTTCATGTTGAGAGCCACAAGGGCTCGGTCGTAGCGCGTTATTGGCTTTCCTTCGTAGTCCGGCAGCGCCTCCAAGGTCATGTCCGTGACGGGGTTTCCGAACACGTTCGTCGCCATGTTCCTGCAAAGAAGCTAGACAGATATCGTTAGCCGGCTAGTTTTGAGCTTTCTAACTGTTAGACTTGATGCTTTTTGCGTGCTTCCTTCCATGCGTATTTATAGTCAAATAAGGTTCCTACAGCTGTTGTAATTTTTAGAATAGAGTTTTTTGGCCTTTATTGATTCGGTCATTTTTATTCCTAAATTTTGATATGATTCAACTTAGATAAGAGTGAAAATTGAGATTTTTTAACTCTTATATACTTGTAAGTTACAATTCTTATATATATTATATAAGAAACAAAAAAAATGACAAAAAAAAACTCATATCCGACAACATATATATATTTTTTATTTATCTCTTTTGCACTCTATGCTTTAACCTAAACCACCCAACCCCTCCAAGTAGCATTTTTTCTGCATTTTCACCAAATTATGGAAATAATTTTAGTCACCGTTGGAGTATTCGAGCCAATTTGTTCTAACATAAGTGACCTTATTCCAAAATAGCTTATTTTTATGTTTTTCATCTTTTTTATTTAGAACCAATTTCAATTGAAAGTTAATATTATGTAAAAACAATAATTCATTTAAAAGTAAGTTTTCATGATGTTATTAAATTTTTATGATTTTTTTATACTTTTGGACATAAAAAAGAAAATTTCATAAAAAATATTGTAATTTTTTTTTCTTAATGGATTATTATACCAACATAATATTGGTTTCAAATGAAATTAATTTTAAAAAATTCAAAACTAAAAAAAAGCAATTTTAGATTAAGTTAAGTTAAAAGGAATTGGCTCTTAGTGTTGGGTTCTTAATCAATTTAAGATTTAAGTGATTAAGTAAAAATGAACTTAATTTCTAGAAAAAAAGATGTCAAAATAAAAATAGCCATGTTAGATTTATGGAAGTATAATATGTGATCCCAATTAGTACGGACCTAAGTGAAATGTTTTTAATAGGTTTAGAATCAAAATAGAACGATTAATAAGTCAGGGACTAAAACAGGATGATATTTGAAGTTAAGAGGCGTCCATAAAATGTATTTATCTAACATATTTATTGCTAGCATTTATTACTAGAACCACTTAGATAAGAGTGAAAATTGTGATTCTTTAACTTTTATACACTTGTAACATTGCTTATGTGTATAAAAAAAATATATCAATAGAGTTGGTGATATGATGAAAGAAGATAACTCATATCTAGCGACATAGTTTTTGGGTTAATCACTTTTGCACTCTATGCTTTAACCTAAACCACCCAAGCCCTCCAAGTAGCATTTCTTCTTCGTTTCCACCAAATTACGGAAATAATTTTAGTCACCTTTGGAGTTGATAGTCAATGAGGGGTTATATGGGCTTGGCTTAGATGTTTTGTGGATGGTGGACTAGAGATCCTGGAGCCAAAGGCAACATGAAAGTCCTGGGGTGTTGTTCCCGGGGATACCTTCTAACGATCAAGTTAGGTTTTGGCTAGAAAGTGGAAAATGATAGAATGTTGGGTGAAATCTCATATCTCGGGATTGGTAAATAAGGCTGCTTTATATAGCTAGGGGAAGATCGATCTCAGATAGAAATTATCCTGTTATCCCATAATTTTGGAATTTTGTTTCCATCTTCATTGGTTTTCCTCTTCAGTCTAGCTAGAGATGGGATCCTCGTGCCTTATCTGGGGTTCTCCTAGTAGGGGCTTATTTATTATGGACCACATGAGCCCGTATGCTACCAATAACTCCCCCATCCTTATAAAAAAAAATGGGTCTAAGTCCTACATTTTCAAGGAGAGGTCAAAATGTTGTCGTTTCCCTTTAGGACTATTTACTCAAGACACTGTTATTTTGTTCCATGGGCACGATCCCCATCCGTGTTGTTTCCACGTTTCCCATACGGCATCCTATTCAGTAGGGTACGATGCCCCATTCAACAACTTCCATGGGAAAGTGTCAAAATGTCACCGGTTCATGAAAGGTTTCAATTATTCCTTTATCTTCACTATGCATGGTGATTTCAACAGTCTAGTTAGGAGATGAAGCGACGCCCATTTAATGCTTCCTTAGGGGAAGTGACCGGGTGTGACTCTTCGGCACCTGTTTTTTGCCATGCATCCCATTCCTAATGGCCTAAATATTCACCATAATGATGATAGTTGTTTCCAAAGGATTACCTGAGAGTCATGGTCCCTAATATAATATTGGTTTCAAATGAAATTAATTTTGGTAAACAATGTAAAAATAAAAATAAGTTACTTTACATTATGTTAGGTTAAAATGAATTGACTCTTAGTATTGGGTTCTTAATTAATTCAAGATTTATATGATTAAGTAAAAATCAAGTTAATTTCAGGAAAAATGATGTAAAAATAAAAATAAGTCATTTTAGATTTTGTGGAAGTATAATATTTGAATTCAATTAATAGGTAACCTAGGTGAAATGTTTTTAATAGGTTTTGAACTAAAATAGAATGATTAATAAGTTAGGGACTAAAATAATATAATATTTGAAGTTAAGGGACTGACATAAAATTTATTCTTCTAATATATTTATTGCAAGCATTTATTGCTAGAACCAATATATATATATAACAATGCTTATGTGTAGATAAAAGGGAAAAAAAAATCAAAAGACCCAGTGATATGATGAAAGAAAATAATTCATATCCAACAACATATAATTTTTTGGCTAATCACTTTTGCACTGATCTATGCTTTAACCTAAACCACCTGAGCCCTCCAAGTAACATTTCTTCTATGTTTCCACCAAATTATGGAAATAATTTTAGTCAACTTTAGAGTATTAGTGTTAGGTTCTTAATTAATTTAAGATTTATTTTCACAACAACGTGTTAGGGATAAAAGATTATACCCTATTTTTTTTAATGGCAGAAAGAATAATTATATTACTGATACAAGGATTTGAGAAAAAAAGATTATACCCATTATTAATACTTTGCACCAATTGCAGAAATTTTTTTTCTCAACCAACAAATTTTTATAATGGAAAGAAATTCTAAATTAATTAAAAATGTTGTATAATGTTTAGACAGAACGATTAACTAATGATCCAATCGTTCAAGCATTATAATCCTAGAAGGTACAAAATTGTAGGGATGGTGTTGATTTTCATGATTGTTGGAATCTATAGTAGACAAGGGTTGGCAAAATGGTGGAGGTGATTTTGGATGTAATAAGAAGCCTGTCTGGCAGCCAAAGGTAGTTATGGTATCGACAACAATGAGGGTTTCATCTTCAGACTCATCTAGTGTTAGCGTTAGACAGGAGAGTGATTTGGAGAAAGTTTTAGCTGAGGAAGAAGCTAAACGTCTGGCGACTAAAAGGTGTGGTGGTCGAGAATCATTGACATTGGAGATGATAAAAGTGATGCATGCAGGTGGAAAATCTTTGGGAGAGATATTTGAGGATATAACACTCTTATATCCCACATGGGTTCTAGAGCACAAGCACATAACACTTATCTTTTTTAAAGGATAACTCATGTGATGTGGGTAAATGTTTCATTAACCGGTTCTAGACTTGAGTTATTACAAATAGTATCAGAGTCGACTCGGGACCATAATGCTGTGACATACTGGGTATACACAAACATCGTCTATCGAAGCTGATCTTAGATTAGTGAGGTTATTTAGCTAAGGGCCAAGTAATCCGATTGGAGAAGTTACTAGTCTGAGGTACTAAGTAATTCGATTGACCCCAACAAGCATGTTAGGTACATAAGGGGGAGTTTGTAACATCTTTATATCCCACATGGGTGAAATATGGAAAGTCTTATGTGGATATATAGGCTCAAGTTCTAAAGTACAAGCACCTAGCACTTATCTTTTTCTAAAGGATTACTCACGTGGTGTGGGCACATATTTCATTGACCGTTTTTGAACTTGAGTTGTTACAAAGGAACCTTGGCGAGGATGCATAACTTTTTGGCAAAGGAGCATCAAAAGTGGTCGGAAGGGCTAATGCGGCGCTTGTTTCTATCAAAGGTGGAGGGGAGGCAGTGGTTGGCTTCCCCTCTATTTGTGGTGGCTTAGAGTTTTCAAAGGTTAGGGTTTTTCCTATGCCTGACAGAGTGGGCCAGTCTGTTGGGCCTAATTTGGCTGTGAAGGAGTCTAACGGGCCTCTTTGTTTCAGTAAGAGGGTTAATATTAATAAGGGTGGTTTTGTCCAACCATGCTATGGAGAATTTTGGGGGGATGATTTCTTGTGCTGAAAATATTGGAAGTAAAGTATCCAAATTTATGAGGAGTAACTAGAAAGGTATGGGGAGTTTGCATTGGGAAGGTGGGTTTTCCGACAAACGATTCAGCAGCATTGAAAAATGAATTAAAAAAACTAGAATGGGGAATTAGGGCACCAGATAGGAGCCTTGGGAACCGGCAAGTTTTTTATTTTCTGCTAACATAGGAATGCTCTAATGATTTTGGACTTTGGTTTTGAGAGTGGGTTTTGTGTTTCTTTTGGGACTTATGTTTTTGGGCTCTAAGTTAAATTCCTTTTAGTTTTTGGGGTGGTCTATTGCAAGCTTTTGTTTGAGATGAGCTCTCAGGTTTTTTGGGTTATTCTCTATATCATCTTTTTCTCTAAGATAATATTTGTATTTCTTGTTTTCTTCTTTTAATTTAATAAAATCCTTCTTTGCCGATAAAAAAAAAACATCGGCCGACTAAAATTATTTGCTTATCTACTTTTTTTTTTATAACAACAACAAATGTAAAGCTTTATTACTAGTATTCAAGTTATACCATCCAGCTAGCAAGAAGCTAGGCCAATAAGAAAGAATAAACAGCAGAACAAAACGGAGACAGAGACAAGTAAAGAACGAAGCAAGTTGAACGGACAACCCCAAAAACAAAAAACGAGACAGGCACCTCACTAAGGACAAGAAGAATCAGCCAACGAGCTCAGACTTGAATAGTTTCATCAACCAGCTCCTTTCGCTAACCTACTGCAGCAACGTCGTTTACTCAGCCACTTGTAGATTACATAAAACCGGAAACAGCGATTTGAGAATTAGCTAGGTTGATTTTAGCCTCTTGTAGTCGGCTAACTAATATTTTATTCGCATAAAATATGAATTCTTATTAAAAATTTGAGTTGGAGGGTTAATTTGGATAAACAAACAAAATGATGGGAGTGCTAGGATTTTTTTTTTTTTAGAATACAGTCATTGAAAAGGCTTGGGAATCCAAACCATAAGATATTAATTGAATGTGGACGATATATTTTAGGAGATATTACATTTTTTACATCATAGGATGCAACTGAATTGAAAATTAGTTATGGTTTTTTATTCAAAAAAAAGAAAATTTAATTTAAAAAAAAATTGACCAAGTTCCTGGGTGCAAATGGTTGAGTTCCTGTTCCAACGTATACTACTTATGGTAGAATGTGATAAGAGCCAATTTATTTTAAATTAAAGTCAACTTCATCCAAAACAGCTTATTTTTAGTTTTACATTTGTTGATACAGAATCAATTTTATTTAAAAATCAATATTGTTTAAGTGCAATAATCTATTGATTATAAAATTTTTATTATATTATTAAACTTTTACTAATTCTTCTATTTTAACTCCTAAGAAAAATTCATAAAAAATTTATATTGAATAGATTATTGCACCTATATTGTATTGGCTTCTAAATGAAATTAGTTTTATGTAAAAATAAAAATAAGTCATTTAGATTGAGTTGGCTTAAGTTGAAATGAATTGGATCTAAAAATTTATTATGAATGCGTAACAGGTTCTCTGCGAGCAATCGCAAACTAGTCTCCTTAGTGGTGTTAGGCTCTCTACGAACAATCGCGAACTCGTCTCCTTAGTGGTTTAGGCTGTCAGACATGTGCTCAATATGAGCCTAATTACATGTTGAAATATGTGTGAATTATAATGTGTGAATGCTTGGGTGTGTATCCCGTGAATTGGTAGTGAACAACCAAAGGAATTTTATTGATAATGAATGCAGATTACAACACCTCCAAAAAAGTGCTGAAGGTGCACGTAAGCAAAGAAATTAGTCTAGCCAGATGGAAATATATTATTTTGGTCCTTTAGGTGATCACGTTAAGCTTTTCGTTTAAGCTCATTCGTGAGTAATATGTTTATAGTTTGCTTAATGGGTAAATTGCATTAAAAAGTCTCCAAACTATTTGCCATTTCATCCGTGAAATGTTGCATGAATGGTTTTAAAACATACAAAATATTACGTTGTTAGCTATGTGTTAAAAATTTGTACAATCTGATATTGTGGTGCTGCGCCTAAGACCCAATACTAGGACTCAATCTAGACAAGATAAATATTTGAGCCCGGTTCACATGGGATTCAATCTAGTAAACCGACTCAGATCCATAAGGTATTTAAGGAAACTCAAGTTCTACATGGAAGATGATCCTACATTGATTATACCTCATTATGGTCACGAGTCACCTTCAATTCTATAAAAAGAGACCCTCAGAGCACATCTAGGCTAGGTCCCAAAACCTTACTTTTCTAGCTACCTTGAACACTCTTTGAAAGCTAACTTAACCATTGGAAGGTTTTCCACAGAGACACATTTTGGGATCCTTATGTTGTCTTTGTATGCAGGCCTCTCGGCCCTGGTTCACTTCGACTAACACTTAGGATACCTATTCACTCATTGGTTGATTGTTTCACTATCAATTTGACATCATCTTTGGAAAAAAAAAACTTGATAGACACAGGGAGATCTCCACATAATTAGAACCATGTGGATGGGGAGAAATCCATTGATGGTGGGTGGAATTTTTAGGAGTAGGTGGCGACCTCCCACGAGTAGGAGGCCAAATGAAGAACCATTGGACCTAAGACCCCATTACCTTCTCGAGGTCTGGGGAAGGGCCATCCTGCCACCTCCTTGTACAATGATCAATTTCATGCCCTCAAAGTCAATAATTTCATCCAGTTCTAGTCAGGGCTATTAGTGTAAAAAAAAAAAAACAATGAGAACTTTGAAAATAGAACCATTCTAATTACCGGGTATCATGGGCATCCCAAAAAATTTTCCCCATGCCATGCTCTTTGGTTGATTCATAGTATTATGCTTCAAGATTTCATTTATATAGAGTAGGCCTCATCCAAGAACTCTAAAACTTTCTTGCAGCATTTTGCGGGTCTCACCAACAATCCAATGAAATCTCAACTTGCAATCTGCCTACAATTCCAAGCTTTCCAATCAAATAACAATCAATTTTCAAAATGAGAATAAGACAATAAAACACAATCGAGATTAAGATGAGAGAAAGAAGGCACCTAGATACAAGCGATTTTCTTCACAATATGAGCCATTGTTTCTCTGCTTACTTGAATGAAACAATCCATCCAAGAAAAAGATTGATCAAATTTCAAATTGAGATTTAGATGGAAAAGGAGAATCACCATTCAAATGAGAAAGGAGAAACTGAATTTAGGGAGTTTGTAGTTTTGCTTCTCTAGCAGTTGTCTGAACAATCTAAATGGCCCTGCAACTCCAATGTCTAATTTATCTCCTACCAATGCACATCAACTCCACATTGGCCTTTTTTATGGAAAACATAACCTTCTTCCGTAGTTTGACCTAATTATCCTAATTCACAAAAGTTAACTGTGATAGCTCTCCTAGTTAATGACTTAATTTAATCAGAATAGTAAGTTAAGTTTAAGTATTTTTACTTAAATACCTTAAAAAAATTTCTTAATAAGAAGAAAAGTACGCTAAGTAAGGTTGTATTGAGTTCATAAATGTAAAATGACACATAAGGGTAAAAGGGGTAAAATGGTAATTTTAGCTTAAATAAGTAGCATGGACATAATTTTTTTGTAATTAAGGTCATGTAAGTGTTTTTTACTGAATAAGTTAAGATCATGAGTTATTATATCCATTGGAACCAAAAGTAAAAGTTAAGGGGTTGAAAATGCACAAAGTGTTTAACTGGGCCACTTGTGTTTTAAAGTGTCTTAAGTGACTATGAACAAGGCATGGGGCAAGAAAAAACATCATTTAAGACCAATGAGGGGTGGTATATAAAGGAAAATAAGTGGCTTAAGTGAAATAAAAACAAATTTGAGAGCCAAAGTGCTGTGGAAGCTAAAAATGTGTTTACATAGTGGTTAAGATATATATTGGTGGAGAAGCCATTATTTATCATGTCCACCATATTCCATTTTAATGTGTTTCTCTTCTCCATATCTTTCCATCTTCATTTCCCACAAATCACACAAATTGGTTGAAAAATTGAAAGTCCCAAGGCACCCATATCAAGCCTCTAGCTCATTGTTGGTGGTTTAGATGCATTTGTGTGCTTTGTTGCATAATTTTGTATCAAACCATAAGGTGAGCTTCTCTACTTCTTATAAGTTCGTTCTAACCTAAATAAATGGTTAGAAATCTTCTTGAATTCATGCCCTTGGTGTGCATTTTGGCTAAAGTTAGGGTTGGAACTTAAGAAGAGCTAGTTAGGCTTAAGTGTATATTTACGATTGTGCATGCTTTAATCCTGCTATGTGGTGAATTTGAGGTAAAGGTCTAAGATAAATCACTCAAATAGTGCATATAAATATGGTTTTACTTGTAGGAATTAAGTATAAACAAGTCCCAAGAAGATTGGCGTTGGGGATGTGAAATGGGGCAAGTTTTGGTGCAAGAACCCACAAGTGTGATGTTGCAAGGAGCGCCCTAGTGCTGCAATACCCAAACTGGTGCCGTAGTGCTAGGAGCATGATTCCAAGGCATGGGTGAATGGCTTGGGCAGTGCCACAAGCCAATGCCCTCACATTAGGGCCACACTAAGAAGGTTCTAAGGACTCGGTTTTCATCCCTAGGCTATCCTATGATGTTCTAAACCTTGGGTTAGGTCTAAAAAACATTCCTAAGTCTAGAATTATGTATTATTTAGGTGGTAACTAAGTAATGTGGTAAGATTAAGGCAAAGACAAATGGTTAAGAGAGGTAAGGTGCCTACGATGCTAAAGGGGCATTAAGGGGACTAAGGATGGGTGTGAGTACTTCATTGGCTCAGGTGGGAGGTCTTTGATCTCCTAGATAATGAAGTGAAACCTAAGGAATTCTGAATCAAACCATAAGATTTGGTAAGTTGAGCCATTAAGGTGCCCAAGTTAATCTCAAAAGAGCTTGGCGATGTAAGGCCACATAAGGATTTACCTTGCACAATAAGATAAAAGGAACACGGCTAAGTGCAGGTCAATAAGTAACTACTTATTCTAAGACCCGTAAGTGGACTTCATAGGTAAGTAAATAGCTAAAATTGGATGCAAAAGGCTAGTTTCCAAAGAACTTTAGCCGTTTAAGCTCACGGCAAATTAAGATACCTTTGGAAAGATGACTAAGTGCAGAGGAATATATATATTATGGCTAGTAAAAAGAAGTCCTAATGGGACTTTGAGTCTAATTTCCTTCGGAATTATGAAGGCCACTTAGGGTGGCTACAAAAGCCAAGTACGGCTTTTTTGGTGTACAAGAAAGAGAGAACATACGAGATAGAGAGAATTTCTTTGGTAGCAGAATTCTTCATTCTCGTTTCGGCAGCAAGTTCTTGTTCATTGATCTTGTAATTTGGGGTATCATTCTATTATGTTTATGGGCATTAATCAATGAGTACTGGTGTCTTTGGATCTCTGTGGTTTGAGATTTTTATAAGAACTTTAGGGTGTTGAATTTTAGGTTTTTCTCAAATTACTATGATAGGATTCAAGTTTAGGCAATAACTTGGATTTTAGACATTGTACTATTTTTTCTTTATAGTAGATTTTGCTACTGGTTTGCCCTGTGTTTTTTCCCTTTACACTAGAGGGTTTTTCATGTATATCGTGTGTGTCGATTAATTTCTTCTCGGTGCTATTTTTCTGATTGTTTCTACTTGGTTGTGATTTATTGACTTGAGCTTTTGTCAATTTTATCCTGTGGGTTTGAGGTTACTAGTTTAGGTCTACCCCAAAAAGTGGTATCAGAGCTCTTGGATTTGTTCCATTCATGGCTCACATTTATTTGATTTTGATGATAACAAAACATATTTGTTTTATGTGTTTCAAAGCTTTACCTAAATATTTACACATTCGTCTTTTGTTGATAAAGTTTTGATCTTTGGAAGGAAAATTATTTCATAAGTATATTTGAAGTATTTATGTTGATTCAAGCATTGCTTGTGAAGGAAGAAATCATTTTGGAGAAAAATTTATTGAAGTTTGAAAGTTTCGAAGTAAGAAAATCCTGGAGCTACAGTTCCAACAGGGTGAAAATGTTTCAACGTGTTGAAACTGAAGTCAGTTTTTGAACCCGAGAGAATTTTATCTCTGGACACTAAAATCATTCGAGTGAAATTTTTTTAACCGGGTGAAACTGGAGTCAGTTTTCAAACCCCGAGAGAATTTTATCTCTGGACAAGAAAATCATTCGAGTGAAATTTTTTAACCGGGTGAAACTAGACTCAGTTTTCAAACCCGAGAACATTTTATTTCTGGACAATAAAATCATTCGAACGAAAAATTTTCAACTGGGTGAAACTTGGATTCCAAACCTGCTCGCAAGTTTTCGGTTTGAAAAATCTTTGAAAAATAATTATAAATTTATGCCACGTCAGATTCCACGTGTATAAAGTGCTGATAGCTCATTAATTACAAATATAACCATTGGAGGTCAAACCTTGAATTTCGTTATTAGACAGAATTTTCAACCGAGTGAAAATATTTCACCCGGGTGAAACTAGCAGACTGACGCAAAAACCTGTCAAATTTGACAGCAACGGTCACCTGCTTCTTGGAGACATTTCTGACCTTCCCAACGGTTCTTCAACGTCTCTTTGGCCCCCAAATGAGCATAAATACATGGAAAAACACCCTTGGAGATAACTCTTGGCCATTAGAAATGAAGATTTATCATCAAATACTCATCAAAGTGTTCATCATTTGAGAAAAGAGCCAAGAGTTGTGCTTTCACTTGTATATCTAGCTTGAGTGCTATTGTGTGAGCTTGTAAGGTTGTAAACATTTTAAGTATTAGAATCTCTTGAGTGTAGAGTGCTTTATAGGGAGCCTTGAAGAAAACTAAGGAATGGTTTCTAGTGAGCCTTGGAGAAAACTAGAGATTGGTTGCGTGTGAACCTTGAAGAAAACACCATTGTAATCTTGATCAAGAGATAGTGGAGGAAATCTCAAGTGGGCAAGCTTGAGGAGAGAACGTAGACTCCGGTTGATGGAGTTGAACCTCTATAAATCCCGGTGCACTCTTTCCTTGTCTCTCTTTATATTTTGCTTTATATTCTCCTTATACTTGCTTAGTTTATTCTTGATTTTTGGTTAAATAAATTTAGTTATAAAATTTAATTTTGCTAAAATTTTTAAGACAACCAATTCACCCCCTTTTGGTTGCACTTGGGCCAACAAGAGCCAATGGCTAAAGAGAATATAGGTGATAGTGCAGGTTCAATGATCAGATTGAATGCATCAAATTATTCGATTTGGAAGCTAGTGATGGAGGATATACTTTATTGTCGTAATTTATATAATTTGATTTCAGGTAATTCAGCTGGGTAGAATAACAAGTTAGATGATAATTGGAAGAAGCACAATTACAAGGAAGTTGGCACCATTAGAAGATGGGTTGGATATCAACATGTTCCACTAATTAACTTAACACTGTTATGTTTATTTATCTCATATTTAGTTTTTTTAAATGTGTTTTGAGTCTTAAAGATCTATTTTGAGTCTATTTTGTAGCTTAGAGGATATATGGATTCAATTGATTAAAAATAGATTTAATTTTCAATTTTACAAGTTTTAACGGTTGTGTTCTTTTAGGATTTTGACAGACTGGTGATGTTCCAGTAGAAAAATAATATTTTGAGCTAAAAGGATTAGAATTAAATGATTTCTGATTCATTACAAAGCTAACATTTGGAGCTACTAATCATATGTAGACTATGAAACCCAGTTTGCAAGTTAAGGAGGTCAAATTTAGCTTCAAAGTCATGATTTGTGTATCATTGCTGGTTCAAAAGCAGTTTTGATGTTTTTGGCATATCTTTGACTATGTATGTTTTTTTTATGTGATTCAGGCGTCATTTCAAAGCTAAGAAAGAGCTCTACAACTTTTATGCTTTAAGTGTTGAGAGATAATGATTGCACCAAGGTCAAATTTCAGATCGAGGTTGCTGCTGATGTTCTTGAGTATTTCTTAGCTCACAACTTTGAAACCAATTTTGATATCGATTAATTCCAAATGCCACTAAACCATGTAGGTGAAAAATTCCAGTTGAACGACATCATTCACCTAGTCATATTAAGGCATTTAGTTGTTTTTATTTTTTTTATTTGTGTGGGGTAATTTTATAACAATATAGAAAGTTTAGGGAGATTTTGTGAACTTTACTACACTAGGTTAATTTTATTAAAAAGGACCAAAAGTTGCCAAAGGCTCCTCTGGCTCCCAAAAACTTTCTTTTGTCTCTTTTTATTTATTTTTTTTTTCGAGATTTTTCTTGACCATGTATGGCTGATTTATTTTATTCTTGGTTTAAGGAGACTGAAACCCAGATTTTACAGCACTGTGAGATCAAATTTGCTTTTTTTTTAGTCAATTAATATTTTAAGTATTGGATGTTCTTCTATGATTAATTTCATGATTGTTTCGTTATATGCTAGGAAGTTTACTAGTTGTTATTAGAATTCAATCTACTGCTAGGTTAAAATCTATAATTGTTTGGTTTCTCTAATATGTAAAAAGTAACTAAGGTTTATTGATTTGCAATATTATAAATCATTAGGTTTTGAGGAGAATATTCAACTAAATTAAATGCAATTGTTTGTGTTTGTGTTTTTCTGTTTTATTGATCTCTTTAATTTTTAAGACAATTGTTAAATTAAATTGAAGCGCTTGTCTTAGGTTGTTTAGCTATTAGGGTTAGTTAGATTGCTTGTTTTCTGATTAGCAACGACTAATGAGGGATAGAAAGATGACTCTAACGATGAATATTCAAAGGCTTTGTTGATCTATCTATGCATCGGCGATCAATTGTAGGAATTTGATGGTAGATGTTGACTAATAGCAAAGTTTGCATTCTTGATTGTTTCATTTTATTTCTTACTTGATAATTTTCTCAATTTTTGTTCTCTGCTGTTATTTTATTTTATATCATTTTCTAATTGCAAATAATTCTCCCCAATATTTTATTTCAATTTTCTGTTATGAAGTTTTCAAATAAAAATTTTCCTTTGAATTCGACCTAGATTCCACCGTTGTAATACAAATTTATTTATTATAAGCTGTTTATGAAACTAGAATTATTTTTACGGTTTCCACGCCTAACCATCCACCATGTTTCTGCAGAAATAGATGCTCAGACTCTGTGGAAGAAATTAGAGGGCTTGTTTGAGAGGAAGACCACTCAAAATAAAGCTTTCACTGTATGAAAACTTCTGAATTTGAAGCTTAAGAAGGAGCAATAGGTTTCTGAGCACTTAAACGAATTTTAGAACTTGATTAATCAATTGACTACTATGATGTTGAAGCTTGATGATGAGTTACAGGCATTACTTCTTTTGAGTTTTTTTCCTAGAGGCTGGAAAACCTTGGTGATTACTATTAGCAATTTGACGTCAAATGACAAGCTCACTTTGAGTTTTGGTTAAGTACAACTTGTTCAATAAGGAGATAAGGAGGAAAAAGTTGGGTTTTGAGTATGCACAGGCTCTTGTAACTGAGAGGAGATGTAGAAACAAGAGTAATGGACCTTGGGTAGTCATGGTAAATCTGGTGATCATTCAAAGTTTAGAGATGGCAAAGGTTATCATTATTGTAGGAGACCTAGTCATACAAAGAACAAAGGAAGAAGGATGAAAAGAAAGAAGAGAAGGCTCCCGAGGACAAAAATACGGTGGTAGTTGTTGACTCGAATGTTGATGATCCGATTAAACTAGTTTGTGCACAGGGGAACTATGATCATATTATAGATCTGAATGTCTAGTGCATAATCAGTTCGGCTACATTCTCTTACATTTCTCCTAGGAAGGAATTGTTCACTACTTATAAGGATATTGATCTTGGGGTGGTGAAAATAGGTAATATGACCTAGTCCAAGATCTTAGGAATCAGTTTGGGTGTCACTTTGACATTGAAGGATATGCGACACATTTTGGATATGCGGTATAAACTTATTTTAGTGAATGTGCTTGACTGTGACGGTTACGATCAAAGTTTCAGAGATAAGATATGAAAGTTGAAGCATGGTTCTTTACAAGTAGCAAAAGGTGATCTTTGCTGCACTTTGTATAGGACACGTGTTCATATTTATGGTAGCGGTTCGCTGAATGTGGTTAAGGATAATACTTCTATGAACTTATGGCATAAGTGGCTAGCTCACATTAGTGAGAAAGGCTTGGAGACTTTGGCAAAGTAGTCCCTCATTCCTTTTACCAAAGGTACATCACTTAACCCTTTGTGATTTATTTGTATTAGGAAAGTGTTATAGAGTTTCTTTTCGTGTTCCCTCTATATGAAAGGAAACTAAACTTAAGCTAACACATTATGATGTTTGTGGTCCCATCGAGGTGGAGTCGTTGGGTTGTAATAGGTACTTTGTGACTTTTACCGATGATGCTTCACGGACAACTTGGGTATACTTACTGAAGAATAAAAGATAGGTGTTTAACTACTTCAAAATTTTCCATGCCATGGTTGAAATAAAAACTTATGTGTATTTGAAGTGTCTCTGTATAAATAATGGTAGGGAGTATACCTCTAATGAGTTTGAAAGGTATTGTAAGGAGCATGATATTCGTCATGAGAAGATAGAGCCCGTTCACCGCAACATAATGGTGTAGCTAGGAGGTTGAGTCACATCATTATTAAAAAAGTTAGATGTTTGCTAAGGATGTCTAAGTTGCCAAAGACATTCAAGGGTGAAGCTGTGAGCACTACTGTTACTTGATTAAATGGACTCCATGAGTTCTTTTGGGTCTTTTGGTCCCACAGAATGTGTGGACATATGAGAATGCTTTATATTCACATTTAAAGGTGTTTGGGTGCAAAGCATTCATGCATGTGCCTAAGGAACAACGGTCAACACTTGACAGTAAAGCTAAACCACGCATTCTTATTATTATAGCAGTGAAGAGTATGGCTACCGGATATGGGATCTAGAGAAAGAGAAGGTAGTTAGAAGCAAAGATGTTGTCTTTAGAAAGCATAGGAATATAAATGATATTGAGCTACAAGAGAAGACTTCAGATAGTACTTATGGTGTTAACGATCTAACACCTACACTTGTTCCATTTGAAAATGCCATAGCTAAGAGAGTTTTAGAACATGGGGTAGTGCAGCCAACCATTGTTGATGAATAGGTTAATATTGATATAGCTTAACATGACAGTGGTCTTAAGCAGGGGGAGCAGCCCCCTCAACTAGAAGAGGTAGAGTTTTAGCAGAAAATATCTACTAGAGAGCGTCGTCCATCTACTAGGTATCATACTTTTGATTATTTCATGCTTGTTAGTGCGGGGGAGCCTAAAAGCTTCTTAGATATGCAGTTTTATGCATATAAGAACCAATGGATCATTGCAATGTAATATGAGATAAATTAGATTCAAAAGAACAATACGTATGAGTTGGTGGATTTTTCTAAAGATAGAAGAGCATTGCAAAACAAGTGAGTGTTCAAGTTGAAGAAAGACGGTGATAAGTTAGTTAAGTATAAAGCTCATTTTGTGGTAAAAATGTATTTCATTTAGGTTGTACTTAGACTAGTAGCTAGTCTAAATCATGAGGTTAAGTAGCTACATATGAAGATTACATTTTTACTTGGTGACTTTAATGAGGAGATTTATATGATTCAGCAAGAAGGATTTGAAGTGAAAGGGAACGAGCACATGGTCTGTAGATTAAAGAAGAGCTTTTACAACTTGAAGCTTGCACCTAGACAGTGGTAACATATGTTTGATTCTTTTGTGCTCTTTGCAGTGGTAACTTTAATATTCTTTTGCTTTAAGTTGATCATATGCTTATTGTTATGTAAGATACTTTGATGATTCACAAGTTGAAAAGGGAATTGTCTAAGCCATTTGACTTCAAGGATTTAAGGCCAGCAAAATAATTTTTAGGCATGAGAATTGTTCGTGACAAGGAAGCTAGAAAGCTATGGTTATCATAAGAGAATTATGTTGAACGAGTCTTTGAAAGGTTCAACATGACAGATGCTGAACCAGTTAGCATGCCTTTTGTGAATCATTTTAAGTTGAGTAAGAAGTAGTGCCAAACTACAACAAAAGAAAAGGAAGATATATAAGCTATTTTTTACTCTTTTTTGGTTGGTTCTTTGATGTATGTCATGGTTTGTACTTGACTAGATATTGCTTATCCTGTTAGATTGGTTAGTCGGTTTCTATCTAGTTTAGGGAAGTCTTATTGGGAAGCCATAAAGTGGATTTTCAGATATTTAAAAGGTATTTCTAAATTGTGTTTGAGTTTTGGTGGTGCTAAACTTGTTTTGGAACGCTTTATTGTTGTAAATATGGCAGGTGACCTTAACGGTAGAAAATCTACATAAGTTATATTTTCACTTTTGTTATGCAAGCTGTCTTATGGTAGTCGAAGTTATAGAAGTGTGTTGCTTTGTCCACAACTGAGGTAAAGTATATAACAGCCAAGGAAGCAGGTAAAAAGATGCTTTGGATGAAGCAGTTCCTTCATGAGCTGGGTTTAAAGCAAAAAGAGTATGTGATACATTGTGATAGTCTAAGTGCTATTGATTTGAGCAAACGCTCATTGTATCATGCTCGCACTAAACACATTTAGATGATGTATCATTGACTGCATTTGGTTGCTGAGAAGAAGCTTTTTGAAGCTTAAGAAAATTCACATGCATGATAATGTGGCTAACATGTTGACACAGGTAATTCCTAGGGAAAAGTTATAAGCATGTGACCTCGCGGCTGGCGTGTGCTCGATGTAGGGAGGAGGCAATGATAGTATCTCATCCTAATAAGATTAGAGAAGGAAATTATTGTGGCATATATATATATATATGTAGTTACAATTACCACCTGAGATTTACCTTAACTTATACTTTGCCCCTGGTTATTTTACATCATTCGATAACAACTTTTGAAACTATAATTTAAACTATGTGATAGTTATTTTCCAGAAATTTTGATCTCTCCAATATTTTTTATAATTAATAAATATTTTAAATTATCAGTTTTCCTTACTGTAAATACATTTTTCTTCCTGTAAATGCATATTAGTATTTTTTTTAAAAGATCGATTAGCTATGCAAAAAATATCAAAAATCTTAAAATTACTAGAACATAGTTATCAATCAGTTTAATTTAGGGTTTCAGAAATTATTGTT